>VDFB02000017.1:97459148-97556555 GCA_007258455.2 Sequoia sempervirens | reverse complement strand
AATTATAAAGACAAAAAACAAAAAATGACAATTCCTGAAAAATACTCAAAATAATACAAATATAAACTTTCAGCACCATCTGTTTTCCTGTCCCCGTAATCTATAGAATTTGGCATAAACACAACCGTTCTGCATTGCTTTATGTTTTGGGGGCATTTGCGTGGACATAGTGTATAGGGAAGACAAGTTATATAGATTTCTGGTTTGCCTACCTGCAAATATGATGGTTATCCAAAGTCTCCTTTAAAGTTTTAAACAGAATTTGAGAATATGATGTTGCTGAAAATCAAGTCAAGGATATTTGTGTTAAGCAGAATTCTTGTAAATTTCAAAATGAAAATCATTTCTGGAGGAACAGAATTGCCATGGGAAGAGGTTGCTACATCTTCTTTCTTGTAACCCATCATCTTGGCTACATTGTTCAGATAAGTTTATGATTATGTAGTGCACCAATAAAACTGATATATTGAATTAATTATGACTTGATGATGATTAGACATTTTTTGGTTGATTTATTGAATGGAAATATCTTGCCTATTTCACTGATTTATTGGATGTTGCTCATTAAATTTCTGTATATAATGTTTGTTTGAATATGGGCAATTAAAAACTAGTTATGGTGACTTGTATAAATGACTTCTTTTTCTTTTGTTTGTGTGGGAGGTACAAGTTGGGCCCAGAGAAAGGCTACAATACAGGAGGATGCAGTTCAATCAAGTGTATTAGAGAAGGTGGAGAGTTAACGACAGAACTATTCACACACCACTTAGCTTGTACATTGTCTTGGCCTTTGATGTGAGAAAATTTTGAAACTTTACCCAATTGCAACTAAGCAGTAATTTGGTGTTATGCAGGCATGGGTTGAGACAAGAAAGTAAAACAAAAGAACAAAAAACCAACCTTTAAGCATACAACACTTAAGGCCTCAATCATTCTTAAGCTGACCCACAAGGAAAATATAAGTCTTGGGAGTTGTCCTCAGTTGACTTAACATTCAAAAGGCCAAACTAACCAAACTACCTATGAAAATGGCAAGTCAGCTGGAGGAGCTTGTGAAGCTATGCCCATAAGAGCTAAACTGTCCTTAGTAAATGACTTCCCTTTGGCTGTGGGCAAAACTGAAACAATTTGCAGTTGAGTCAAATGAACAACCGACTAATAGTTGCCTAGAGTTACACAACAAAAGCACAAAAGAAAGGAAGAACAGTGAAGAATCGTAAAAACACAATCAATATATTATTGCAGAAGAAATGTACATCCTATGGGGTACTCCAAAACTGATGGAATCCTACCAATCTATGCTACCCAGTCTGATGAGAATAATTAACTTACTTGCAGAGACTCTATGTGGTATAATCTATTCCTTTTTATAGAAGCCTAGCTATTCCTAAGAACCATTCTATTCTTATCCTTATCTCGAACTCTGACCATCTGTATGCTCCCTCTCTTCTTCAGCCATTAAAACTAGCCATGGGTGACTCTTGTTCTTCCAACAATGTGCAGATGATGAAAGAGTCGATTGCCACAATACCTATCTATATGTGAAGCTTCAAGAAAATTGATACTTATGCTTTCAACCAACAATAGGCTTCACTCTCTCCAACCAATTGTATGGTTAACCTTCTCTCTAGCTGAATATACACTTCATTTTTAGTGGGCTGTACACTTCACTCTTTGGCAGGCCCTAAGTGTTGTCTCTGTCAACACACATGCAAGAGTCTGCTTCAGCCTGTGTGCATGTATGTGGCACTAGTGTCACAATCAATGGCCTTCATAGTAACGCTATACATTGCTCAGGCTCCCAAACACACAACCAGAATCACACACCAAAACTCACAACACACTTCAAATCAAAACACAATAGCTAGTCTACCATGCAGACTAACCAAAATAGAGCAAAATGAAAGGATACTCTTTTTTCGTGATGCGAGTTTGCTCAACACTAAGGATATTCTTGCATTAGACACCTTAGGTTAAAAATTTGTGAGATTGGTGCTCACAAAATTGATTGTGTGGATGACTAATTTGGCCACACAAGACAGCTTACTTCAACTTCCATGATCCACAAATAATGAGATTCTTTATGCTCACTTTGCTGATTCTTCTTTGTAATGCATCTCATCTTGGATCTGTACAAAATCATCTTGTTGCTTTTTCCCTATTTGCCTTTTCCAATTATTGTTGTCTTGTGATTGTATTTCTTCTTTAGTTGTATCACTTTGCCATTAGAAAAGAATAAAAATCAGACACATTGAATATTGGGGAGATAACCAATCCTTTTGGCAACTCAATTTCATTTGCTTTTTCAAAACAATTGTGCAAAACTTTGCATGAGCCAATCTTCTTGGATTTTATCTTATTTAGTGTTCCCTTAGGGGACCACTCTTTCCTCAAGTGTGTCATGACTTGAATAAGTCTTCTCTTTCTGACACACATTTCTTTGTGGCATGTAGCTCACCTCCAATTGCTTCTTGATTTTGGCATGCACCTCCTACATATGATTCGTGAAGTCTTGCATTGGTTGTAACACCTTCATTCTTCCACCTTCAATGGGTTTGTGACACCCTCGGCGAATGTGCAATTTGAAACAATGTTATGCTAGTCAACTTTCTCATCTAATAATTGTATGCAAATTCTACTTGTGCCAATATGGAGTCCCATTGTGTAGGCTTATCTCTCACCAAACATCTAAGTAGCCAAGGCTCGTATTGACGACCTTTGTCTCCCTATATATCCATAGATGATGCACTAAATTGTAGTTCATTTCTGTCAATATATTCTATAACATTTGCTAGAAATAGTTGAACTTTACATCTCCAATTGAGGTGATACTTTGCAGAAACCCAAGCAACTACACCAGCTCATTGAAGAAAACATTCACGACTTTTGATGCTTTATTCATTTTTTTTGAAAGGAATCAAGTGTGCTCCATCTTTGAAAATTTCTCAATAACCACAGAAATAGAGTTGTTGCTTTGTTGTGTTCATGGCAATTCAAGGACAATATCCATGGACTAGGGAAGTGGTTTACACAATCCATTGTTCTTTACCACCCCCTTTTGAAATTTGGCACATTTTGCATTTCTTTACAAACTTATGCACATCTTGTGCAAATTAGGCTAGTGACACCTCTCCTCAAGCTTGGCCTATGTCTTATCAACTTCAAAGTGGTCTTCCAATCTGCCACTATTGAACTCTTTAATGATGTTCTCCCTTGTTGAATTTTGGGGGATACATAATTGTTGTCTTTAGAGCAAGCACTTCCCTTGTGTGAAGTAATCTACAATGGGCCTTTGTTTCTGGCTTATGGCTCCATGCATCCCTTCCATGCATTTGTGAAATTTGGATCTACCGCATTCAAATCCTTCATTCCTTCCATGCCCACTAATTCTAAAGTCATTGTGGACAACAAAACATGCCTCCTACTTAAGGCATATGTAACTTGATTTGACTTGCTAGTTCTATGTTTCAACACAAGGGAATAATCCTAGAAGTACTATACCACTCTCATGCGTCTCTAGTTAAGTTTCATGTGGTTGTGATGTACTGCAACACCTAACGGTATATGTATGGTACAAATTACTTTGGCAACAAAATAATGCCTCACTTCCACAAGGCTTAAACATTGGCTTAGAATTATTGATCGTACATGGAGCACTTATTGGCATCATTTAGCTTCTCATTGAAGATTGTGATTGGCCTTCTTGACTTAGAACTTCATTGGCTACAATTCTGCTCATATCACAATCAACTTGAAATACTTCACTAAAATTTGTAAGTAGCAACACAGGCTCCTTGGGCACTTTCTTCAAGAGCTAAAAAACTCAAGGTTATAATTATAGTACAATAAAATACACCTTTTGATAGATAGTGAGTTAGTGGCACACAAATGCCACTTAAATGTTTTATGAACTTACTATACAAGCTCACCAAACCATGCAAACTTCTGACTTATACGATAGTTTGTGGTGTCAATCACTTGATCATTGCTCTCACTTTTTTTGGGTCCTTCCTCAACCTGTCATGAGATATGACAAATACTATGTATGACAACTCCCTTGCATAAAATTACGTTTTTTTAGGTTTATATGGAATTCCTTCAATTGCGTAAAAACTTGTAGCAAGTGTGCAAGATGTCCTTCCCTTGTCTTGCTAACCAGCAAATTTCGTAAATATCAGTTAAAAATATGACCACGAGCATATTGAGAAACAATTCAGGACTTTGTTCATCAACCTCATGAACATGCTTGGGGAATTTGTTAGCCCAAATGGGATCACCATCCACTTGTACAAGCCATCATTTGTCTTATGTGCTCTTCCACTCATCTTCTTCTCTAATTCTAATTTGATGATAATTGCTCTTGAGGTCTATCTTCAAAAAGAATTTGGCTCCACTAAAACAATCCATGGCAAGGGAAACTGGTGCTTGATGGTAGTCTTGTTCATCACCTTGAAGTTTGTGGACATTTTGCCATTCACCTTCCTTCTTTGGTGCAAGTATTGTATAAAGGCTTATACTTTCTTTGATCAAACCTTTTTCCAGCAACTCCTCTACTTGCCTATTTAGTTGCACTCATAGCTGGACTCATTTTGTGTGGTGCCTTATTTGGCACTTTAGATCTTAGAATCAAATCTATATAATGTGAGGTGCTCCAAATTGATGTCAATCCTTATTTCGTCTCACTATTGATGATCTTTGCATACAAATTGAGTAATGTTGCAACTTCTAGCTTCTTGGAGTTGTGTAACAATCTCTCCTCTTGCATAGGTTTGAGCATGATTGCCTAGCACACCTCTGCATTCCTCACCTACTTGTTTCTCAACATCACCTTTTTGCATCTTCTTTTGCCTTCATCATTAACAACTCAAAATTCTTACCATCCTTTGCAATGGTGAAGATGTTCTTTTTCCATTTGGAAATGCACTCCTATCATATTGCCACAACCTTCCCAACAACATATGATATGTATCCATTGGGATCTCATCCCACCATATCTCATCAATGTAACCTCCAATGTGGAATGCAATCTTAAAATATTTTGTCACATTGATGTGCTATCCCTTCTACAAGCAAGAAACTTTGTATGGTATGGGTGTGTGTGACAACTTTTAACCTCACTTTCTAAACTGCCTTTATGGGCATCAAGTTATCTATGTTGCCTTCATCAATTATCAACCTACAACACTTATTGCTTGAATTTTACTTGTGTGGAATATGTTATTTCTCAAACACGGACCATTTTCTTCTTTGGCCAGCTTGAGTAATGTGTTGCACATCATCAAATTTTCTCCATGCTCTACAGTTGCACTTTCTACGTCACTCTCGTCTTTGGCTTGTGACATGCACCTGCTTCTTCAAATGGACCTGCTCTTGCTTGCCTTCTAAACAATTATATGCTTAATGGTTCACTTGTCCATATCTGTAGCAAGTTCCTTTGAAGCCACCTCCTTTGTAGCCTCCTCTTCCTTTGTGGCTTGAAGTTTGCTTTCCTTTTGAGATTTGCAAGGAACTTGATTCTTTTCATTTTGTTTCCTCTAGTGCTCAGTTGTTTGCCAGACAGCTCCTTTGTACTGAGTGCTACTTGGTAGGCCTCTTCTATGGAATGTAAAGCAAAATATTTTATCTTTATTTGAATTGTGCAACCCATGGACATACCTAGATACTTTCTCCTTATCATTATCTATGTGACCAGCCTAAATGCCAGGCCTTTAAATTTCCTATAAATATTCTTCTATAGATGACTCCTTTTGGTGCAAATTTTGGACTTTATTGAATAGGTCCATTGTGTAGTTTTGTGGCATGAACTTCTTGTGAGCTTCTCAACCATGCTGTCCTAGTCTATAATTTTCACGTCTTTTATAACATGTCCACTTTGCACAAAGTCCCACCACAATGCTACATGTGCCTTCAACTTTGTTTTCGTTTACTTTACTCTTTGGGGGTCCTTGAAGGTAAGCTTCTTGAATAGGTTGGGAGATCAAACTTTGGTTTGTTTCTAGCTTTCATTGTGGCTCTTTCATACCTATCCTCCATAGTGTGTTCCTTAAAAAAGTTTGAGGTCTACTATTCCAGTTGTGGTAGCATCTTTGCTATATTATTCTTGGTAATGTCCTTTGTCATGACTGCTCCTCTTCTTTGCATAGTCTCTATGATGTTGAGCCTTGCATGAATGGCTCTTAACATGTCAACAAGGTCTGCAACATGCAATGCTTTACCGCTTCAATTGTTTCATACTCTTCTTCCTCTACGGGCCATAGTTCCTCTATTCCACCTACAATGCAACACATACACAAATGCATTTTGTTGTGGAGTTCACCGCTTCTCATTCACAAAGCTTGACTCTTGCTCTGACACCACTTGATGCAAACTACAAGTGAGTCAAATGAACAATTGATTAACAATTGCCCAGGGTTACACAACGGAAGCACAAGAAGAAAGGAAGAATAGTGATGAATCAAGAAAACACACTCAATATATTATTTTAGAAGAAATGTACATTCTATGGCCCACTCCAAAATCGATGGAATCCAACCAACCTATGCAATCCAGCCCAATGATAATAATCAACTTACTTGTAGAGACTCACCACAGTTCAATGTATCCCCTTTTGTACAAGTCCAGCTATGCCTAGGAGTCATTTTGATCTTACCCTCAGCTCCAACTCTCACCATTTGTGTGTCCCCTCTCTTCTTTTGCCACTAAAAATAGCTGCAAGTGATCTTAGTCTTCCAATGACGTGGATAACAAAAGAGTTGATCTTGTGGCGCCACTGGTCTCTAACTGAAGCTTCAAGAAGTCCATTGCTTCAGCTTCTAGCTGACTATATGCTAAATTCTTTCTCTAGCCAACCATATGCTTCACTTTGTGGTGGGTGGGAGGCTTCACTTTTCATGGACTGTAAGGTTTGTCTCTGTCAAAACTCAAGCAAGAATCTGCTTTAGCATTTGTACCTACACCAATGTCACAACCAATGGCCTTTGCAGTAATGTTATAGATTACTCAAGCTCCCAAACACACACAACTAGAACGACATACCAAAACTCATATTGCACAGTTCAGACCAAAACACAACAGCTAGTCTGCAATGCATATTAACCTACATAGAGCAAAATGGAAGGAAACTCTTTTTGGGTGATGCAAGATTGCTCAACTCCCAGGATGCCCTTGCATCAAATATGCCCTTCCTATAGATCAAATACTGTTGCAAAAGTACTTGGGAACTCTTCCAAACTCCAACAGTGATGGTTCAATTGGTTGGAGTCTAAAAGCTAGATTTCATTTTCCGCATGGGTTTGCTCAAGAATGGTTGAGGCCTGAAGTGTTGTTTGTGTTGTTTCGTGTTCTTTTGTTTTACTTTTTTGTCTCATCCCATGCCTACATAATACTAAATTACGGCTTAGTTGCAGTGAGGTAAAACTTTAAAAAAAATTCTACATAATTAGTCTATAGACCAAGTATTGGATACCTATATATATATATATATTTTCTATTCATACCTTGCCGGTCAAAGATAACAAAGGTAACATATGCAAAATTATGACT
Organism: Sequoia sempervirens; assembly: GCA_007258455.2. NCBI lineage: Eukaryota > Viridiplantae > Streptophyta > Pinopsida > Cupressales > Cupressaceae > Sequoia > Sequoia sempervirens. Next base: position 97,549,013 of record VDFB02000017.1, on the reverse strand, counting down.
AAGTTACCAACACAGACTCATAAGCTAAGTGGTGTGTGCATGGTTCTGTTGTCATCTCTCTACTTGTTCAGCTATATTGGGCGGAACTATGTTCTGCGTGATACCCTCCTCTGGTTCCTATGTGTACCTTATGTTGGCAATATTACATCATTCCCGTAGTTTTTAGTACAATAATTATTAATTATGGAGTGTTTGTTTGAGTTATTAAATCAAGAAGTGATGACAACATTGAGATTTGGAATGTGTCTTCTGTTATGTACCTAGTGGCAGTCATCTACAAGGATGTGCAATTATGATTTGGCATGCGTTTGTAGTGGTTACCATGTTTTAGGGGTGGGAACATGGAGAAAATATAACCCCAAACTCCCAATATTTGGAAACATGAAAGCCACATTACAGGGAACTACACATGACTATCTCCTAGACATACTGTATTTCAATGCATAAAAGGTATATTCTAACCTCTTTAAACACTTAAAGAATAATTAAGAAAAATGAAACACCTCTTTTGTGTATTCCAATAGAAACTCTCATCATCATAGCAATAGGATACTTTTTCAGATAATATTTCAGCTTGAAGCTGCTTGGATTTCAACTTTGAGATTGATTTCATGGCTTTTAGAGAAGAATTTGACTTTTCTCATGGGATTTTTTTTTTTTTTTTTTAAAATTTCCTTTTTCTTTTTTAAGGTTCCTGAAATTCAAAAACTATAAAACTTCAAAATAATTAGCTTAAAAAATTAAAATGAGTCAAACAAGTGCAGCCATGGTGTTATGTGTTGGTGTGAATAATTGTCTTGTACCTAGCTTATTCATTCACTAGGTAATTAGGGGACATATTCACATGGTTAAGTTTACTTAGGTAAAAGATTCCTTCTAGAAGTCTTAGTTGGCTTTTCTAGAACTTATCTTATCTAGTTAGGATGCATCATTTCCTAGGTGATTAGGTTGTTGGTTGTCTCATGTCATAGGATCATGACATTTGTCAACATCATATTCATTCTTATCTCTCAACCTTGCCCATATAAGCAAGGCATCTCATGTACATTTGCATTCAATCAATCAATCAATCTTGCATTGTGAAGCAAGCTTTCTTGCCATTCTCTCTCTTGTGGAAGTGGTTTTGGTCGCAACTGATCTTGGGGGTGTTGAGGAGTCACCATTTACTCCTACATGGTATGAGCACTCCGGTGGCGGATTCATCAGATCTGAGGGTGATATTTTGGCTTGAAGATTTTTTCTGGGTGCAGATTGGGGTTTCAATAACCTCACGGTTGAGTTCAGAAGCTTCCAGGATGAATTTTGATAAATTCGCCTATATTGGGTAAAGTTGTTTTTGAGGCAAATTTTTTTTGTGGGGACAAGCGTCAAGCGGTACAATTTTCACAATTTAAAAATATTTTTCAATGAAATATTTTCTGTGAATTTTTTATCTGTAAAAATTTGGGGCAAATTTTTTACTTTTGGGCAAAATATTTTTTTTTTCGGGCTATATATTTGGGGAAGGCATATTCTGTTTTTACGCAGGCTTTGTACCTGCGTCATCATTGGCATTGACTGTCGGCAGTCACATCGGCCGAATATTCCATCGGCATCTTCCTGACCAAATCTCCATTGTCAGTGGTCGGTATTGTTCATTGTACTCATCAGGCTGCATTTAGTCCATTGGCATTCACCGAGGTCACATCAGTTGGCCGTTCATCGCATAGTACCAGCTCTAGCATCGGTGAGATCTGAAGCCACATCAGCATCCGTGGGCCTGGTACGCATCCTTTGTCGGTGTAGTACGCGGTGTTTCCTTTGGTCAGATTGCCGGGTACACTGGTCAAATCAAGGCTCTCATCGACTGGACTGCGGAAGTTTTTTTTGGTACCGGAAATCTCTCATTCGTCGGTCCGAAGTCTTTGCACACGCTTTGGCATTATCGGCGGTCATTTCCTCATCTACGTGGGTCTGAGTATCTGTTGGTTTATTCGCCAGTCCCATTATTGGCAGATCCGTCGGTGCATTTACTCATCGGTGGTTTCAATCCTCCGTCCGACGTTCTCTCCTTGCATCGGCATACGGTCAACTCGGCATTGAATGGTTCCATCGGCGTCCTTCCCTTGTTGATCTGTCTTTGGTAGTACAGGGGTGACATCAGGCCTTGTTAATTCACAATTCTGCATCAAATATGGTATGCAGGTTTCAATAATTCCTATATCTGCATTTTATCTGCATTTTATAAAGTTTGTTTAACTTTTAAAAGCCAACTACAAAGGGTATAAGCTAACCTATCATGTGTACTTGGTACGCGGTTTTTTAATTACATGTTTTCTTATAAATCCTTTGTAAGGCCTTAAAATGTCGACGTGTATTGTATCTGGCCGATAGTAATTTTGTGCCTTTTATTTTTTGCCTCTCTATAGCCTAAGGTCATATGGCCGACCAGCTGTTTAGCCCCTGGTGCCGAAAATTTGCACCATTTTAGCCTTGTAATTTTCCCAAGTGCCTATTTATAGGCCTTTTTTTCATTTTATCATAACTTTTGCATACGGAGGCGAAAATTTTCAAACGAGATATCAATGGAAAGGTGGAGATCTGAATTTTTCAGTGGTGCAGATATTTTGCAGAGATTTTGCAGTTTTGTGCCTCTTTTTCAGGTTGAAGCCCGATCTTTGTTTTTCACCTCCGAGTTCATATCTTTGTGCTTCGATCTCCGATTTTCTCCAAACTTGCGGCATCGAAAAGGTATTCGAGAGCATTTCAGATCTACTCATGCACTTTTTGCAGATTTGTATCCAGATTTTCATATTTTCAGTTTGTAGCTAATTTGATAGTTTGGGATTCCTTCTTGTAAATTTGCAAAAAAAAGTGCAAATCTTGTTGGGACAAAGGGGTTGATTTCTTGTATTGTGAGGGAATTTTTTGTTCTTCTCTTGTAATATCTCATTGTATCATGGATTTGACAAAAGTTGTACTTCTAACTCCATATAACTATCATGAGTGGAAATCTCAAATGGAGTTATTATTGTTAAAATCGAAGTTGCAAAGAATAACATTTGGTCAAGATCCAGAACCTGCAGGAGCAAAAGAGAAAAGAAAATGGTTTGATAGAAGAGATGAAGCTCTTGGTACTTTGAAGTTGTCCATTTCTCCAGATCTTAGATATCATGTTGCATCTTGCACTCATCCTAATGAAGCTTGGAATACTTTAGAGAGTCTCTTTGGTAAGCCAGATAAGATGAGAAAATTTAAGTTGGAGAATGAACTAATGGGTCTTAATCCTTCAAATTTTGACAATGTCCAAGACTTTTTCTCTAAGCTCAATTCTTTTAGATTGCAGTTATCTAATTGTGGGGTCACTAAAGAGGATGAACAGTTGATACTTTCTATTCTTGCTAAGCTTGGTCTTGATTATTCAGTGTTTGTTTCTACTTTCTATGCTACAATGGATGCTCTTGGCACTGCATACAAAATGCCTTCTCTTGATGAATTTGCAGCTCAACTCACAAGGGAACAAGCAAAGTTGGTACACATGGGCACATTGAAGTCTTCTAGATCTCATGCTCTTGTTGCAAAGGAGACAAAGGATTCAAGTGGCAAAGGTAAGAAGCAGAACAAGGCACCCAAGTCTAATGAGCAAGGTAAAGATTCTCCTTCACATAGCACTCCTGAGTCCACATCCTCTTCTAAAGAGGAATCATCTAAAAAGAAGTCAAAATGTGCATATTGTAAAAGATTAGGACATGATGAGCATAGATGTTATAATAAGAAGATTGATGAACTGACACACCTTCTTCAAAAGAATAACATTAAGCTGCCCTCATCAGTGTCTGGTACTTCTTCTTCAACATCTCAATCGGCAGCTCCATCATCATCATCTCAGTCACAGGACACAGGATCTACTTCTGGGCTACACAAGATGAAAGGACAAGCACTCTTGGCCTCTACAAGTCTTGAATCTCATAGATGGCTTCTTGATTCAGGGGCATCTCATCATATGGCATCTTCTATGGATATGTTCTCTTCTTTTGAGCCTTGTAATTCACCTCATATATTGATGGGTAACAATACATATATGAAGGTAAGTGGGAAGGGTTCTATTGATATGGGGGAAGGGAGCTTCAATGATGTACTTTGTGTTCCTTCCTTGTCCACTAATCTCCTTTCTATTTATCAAATTACTCATGGGGGTCAAGGTAAAACAGTTGAGTTCAATCCAGATAGAGTGTACATAAGGGACTTGGAGACTAGGGATATTATTGCTATCGGGATGGTTGATCATTCATCTCGTGTATATTCCTTTTCACATTTTACTTTAGAAGATGATAATGTTCCTTTGATTGCATCACACACTCCATTGAGTGTGAACCATGTTAGTGAAGAGAAGTTTGGTCATCTACACCTTGGTATTCTAGAGACCAGTGTTGAGCTTCCTACTCCTCCACCTCCTGCTCCTTCAGCCATTGATGCTTCTATTCAGCAGGATGATCATAGTTTTTCAGATCTTGCTTTGTGGGATGAGTATTTGACAGGGATTTCTAACTTGTTCATAGAGTCTCATACTGCAGATTTGGAGGACACACTTGAGGGGATTTCTCTCCTCTTTGATGACAGCTTCAGTACAACTGTTATCACATCTACTTTGTCTTTGGAGATTGGCATTCATGAGTCTCCTCCTTCACTTGATTTGTCATGTTTCTTGGTTTAGTTTGACCATGATTATGTTCTGGCTCATTCAAGCTTGGAGGATCTTCATAAGCTTTCAGAGGCATACATGAGCATTCATGCTTCCTCCTTTCAGTTTGACATGGAGTGGCTTCATCATCAGCTTATGATATTGTTTCTTCCTAAGGGAAGATGTGTTGCTTGCAGACATTGGGTCATCTTTTGTTTTCAAGCATTCTTCATCAACATTGGAGCTTTTTCATCATGGGGGGGATATCTTATCTCTCTACTTCCTTCTTATGGGGGGGTATTTGATTGTATATACATGATGCATGTTGTCCTTGGGGGGTATCATTAAGTCCTCCATACATCATGTTGTCTTGTTTTGTTTCTCTCTTTTGGAGAGGAGTTTTGTCCCATTGGGTTTTCTCCTTTTCTCCACTTGTGAGAGATTGCATCATTTGCATTGTAAATGGGTACCTAACATGGCCTAGTAGCCGGGACCCATGGTCATAGTCTTTGCACAGTTTGCATAATAATCTTCTCCCTAAGTTGCACTTAAGGGGGGTGTTGGTGTGAATAATTGTCTTGTACCTAGCTTATTCATTCACTAGGTAATTAGGGGACATATTCACATGGTTAAGTTTACTTAGGTAAAAGATTCCTTCTAGAAGTCTTAGTTGGCTTTTCTAGAACTTATCTTATCTAGCTAGGATGCATCATTTCCTAGGTGATTAGGTTGTTGGTTGTCTCATGTCATAGGATCATGACATTTGTCAACATCATATTCCCTCTTATCTCTCAACCTTGCCCATATAAGCAAGGCATCTCATGTACATTTGCATTCAATCAATCAATCAATCTTGCATTGTGAAGCAAGCTTTCTTGCCATTCTCTCTCTTGTGGAAGTGGTTTTGGTCGCAACTGATCTTGGGGGTGTTGAGGAGTCACCATTTACTCCTACATTATGCAAGGAAAGGACGCTAATATGTGAGAACAAGTGATCTGTAATTAGCATAGTTATTTCAGCAATATTAGTCTAATCCTATTAGAAAATAACTTAGTAAATTATGCTTGCTGTCATCTTGGTAATTGCTTAAGACGACAATGGAATGTGCTTAGAAATGAGTTACTTATTTGCTGCTGATAATTGTAGCCTCCAGGAAGTTGTATCAATAGAAAGAAACAAGCAAAGAATTGAAACTCACAGAAAAATAAAATTTGAACACAAGGGATTTACCCTGGAGAAGCCCTATGTGGGTAAACTCAAAAAGGTGATGACTATGCTTTCCGTTGCAATTTTAGAAGCTAACTTGCCTTTCTAAGGCTGCTAAGAGCACAAATAACATATCAACAGTGTTCTTACAGCTTACTGTGTATTGCAACTTGCTCAATCACACTATGTTACACTGCACTTACATGTTAAACTCCCAAAACACTCAACCAAGAATCAATTGCATGTTCGTCAAAGGTTGCACATATACACAAACTTAGCAATTGGACCAAATGTGGATTCCAATTGGCACACGACTTCCAAATATGGACTTCTAAATTCTTTAGCTTCCTTGGATCTTGTGGAGTCTACTCTTTGTCCTTTCTTGTACTGTTTCAGCTTTGTACGTACCTGTTACAATATCCTACTTCGTACTGTTTCAGCTTTGTAGATGGCTTTGGCTGCAGACAAACCCATTAAGTTACAATCACAAGTTACAACACATGGTACTACCAAGAATTGAAAGTTTGCAGCCTCTGTCCTCAAATGGGTGGAACTGAACCATATGACTTGAGGGCCAGATTTGACCATTACATTTCAACACTCTTTAGCACTAACTAAAGAAAGGCGAAAAGTCATGTGAAATCTGAATCATTTCAACTTTCACAATAGTTCTGGAGCCTTAGCTTTGCAAATGTAAAATATAGTATATTAATATATTCATCTGTGCCATTAGTATTGAAATGTGGACATTTAGAAAATACATAAAAAAGTCATAGATAGATTCATGGCATAGACATAGCTAGGGGATGGATAGTCATACATCTCTCTTCGAGTATGCCATGTACTAAACACAGAGACTAATACAGTCTTCTGTTCAAGTTCTATAATTTTTCTTCTACATGATTTTGTGATTGCTATTTCCAACTCATTGTCAACATTGCCTTAGTTTGTGATGTAACTAGATTCTTACTATTTACAGTGTTCTCCTTCAGTGTCTCCCAAGGAACTAGAACAAAATTGGACAGTGGGAAGTGGTACAAATTCCCATTTGATATTTTGGTTCAATTTCCAAAGGGTCCTTTGAACCCTTTTCCTTTCCCCACTCCCTCCCCGCCACCCAAAAAAAAATGATTCTTCATAAGTTAGATAGGCACCTTGAGACTGATATCTCTTGGTGTCTTTTATATAGATGTATTTAAGATATCTGTGCTAGTTTATCTACAGTTTTAATAAATTATAAATAACTATTGAAATTGCACCAAAGTTTTATGAAAACAAATTATTTCAATAGTTTTAAACTTTTATATGCTTTTATATGTTATTTTATTTCCTAAAGTATGTAGCTTTTTCACTACTTTATTTTTACTTGAACTACTATTTTATCTACAATTTTGAGTGTGTTAAATGAAAACAAAACAATTTATTTACTTTATATGTTAATTTGTTTAGTACATAGCTATCTTTTTATTTAAGAGATTTATCTAAGTTACCGGGTTCTCTCATATAGCCCCTCGTACGCTGCAAGATACGTTTTGGGTCCTGGTTCGGTTCTGGTACGCATTGGGTTCGATCTGGTTTTTCCCTGGCCACCCGAGTTCTATGTGGGTGTTTCATAGAAGGACCCACAAAGAACCCGGGTGGCCAGGGAAGAACCTTGGTTGAACCCAAGGAGTACTAGGAAGGACCCAGGCGGACCCACAGCAAACAACGCCTAAAAAGGCAAAAACTTGCTTAAAAAACAAAAAACAAAACCCTAAAAAGTGCAAATAATGCCTTATATTGCCTTGGCCGACCAAATGAGGCTCATTTTGCAAACTCAAAATAGCAAAAAACACCATTTTTTTTTGCCTCCAAGCTGAATAGTTGATTTTTGCAGGTTTTCTCTTTTTTTCGAAGGTGAGAGCTACGAAGGAGTTCAACCGATATAAACAAGGGAGGAATAGGTGCGCTAAGAAGATCAAACAATCGTAAAACACACCTAGTGGGAGTGGCAATCCAATTGATAGTGGTTCAAATGAAATTGAACCAATTGAGGACCAAAATCTTGATGCTTTTGATGAAGATGAATTTGAAGACTACTAAATTAAATATTGATTGTAATTTGAATTTTCAATGTGTAATGACATTTTAAGACTTGAGTATTTCCTATTTACATTTTTCCAAATTATGAATATTATTATATGAGGTATTACCGTATTTCAATATTCTATTTATTGGCAATTATGTTTAATAGACCATAGTTTATCAATTGTCATTTATGTCTAATGAATATCATTGTTCTTATAATTAAATTTATAATTTTGAACATGCTTATGAGTCTATGGCATTATGTTTATAATTTAATAATTTATAAATATATATATATATATATATATATATACTCCCGTACTTGTACCCAAGATTTTTTTTTTTGGCCGTACCAGTGTACCCAAACCCATATATATATATATATACTCCCGTACCCGTACCCAAGATTTTTTTTTTTTTTTTTTGCCGTACCAGTGTACCCAAACCCAAACCGGCAACTTAGAGATTTATTAATAAAAAGTGCGAAGATTAGAGAGAATACATCTCAGAAAAGGGAAACCAAAATGGCAAGAAAACAAATCAATGATTTAACAGATTTATATTTTAATGAAAATAGATTATTGCTTTTAACTCTTTACCTAGAAGAGATATTTAATTTTCTATATGAATATTAAATTTTTAGTATATGATTAAAGTACTACAGACACACATGAAAAACATAAATAGATAAGTAAATAGTTGAAAATATAATAGTCATTTTATTTTAATTTTTATTGAAGCATTATTTTATTTTATCTACATTATTTACGTTATTTTTACTTTTACTTGAAGAGTTATATTTTGGTGATATACTTGTTTTGCTTTTGTATGTAACTTTTGAGAAAACTGCCAGTCATTATTTTGTTTTGTTTTACTTTGAAAATTGTAATAAATATTATATACTTACATGTAACTTTTTAATAGTTTCATTTGTAGGCATTATTATATATTTTAAAATTTTGATGTCTTTATATTTAAAAAACAGATGTTAGCTCTAAATAGTTTTTCTAAACATGGTCATGCCATTATACTCCACCTTGCTGCCACTGTAGGGTATGCCTCTTGGCATAATTATGACACTTTTTTGGTCTATTGTCTTTTCATTCTTTGCTTATTCTATCTGTTTTTGTGGTTAACCTATAATACTAAGACCATGAAGATACACTAACTTTGTGGGTATGTTCCTAATCATTCTGTCAGCTGTTCATCATCTACTTTATATTCAGTCCATATTGGTTTGAATTTTCTCGTCTTATAATGCTTCTTGTCTTAAGAAAATTGTTGAATAGAGGCCAACCTATATAGCAGTTATGACATTGGAAATAGATTACCTTCAAGATTATATTGTCTATTAACACGCCTACATTCTTGCTTTAGGTGCAGCCATCCTATCTCTGGTTGTCTATGAAAGTTCTAACATCTTTTACGTAGAAAATTCTTATTTCTCTTGGATTATTTCTGTTCCATTTAATCATTGCTTGGTTAATGGTTTTTGGCATAGGGTTTGCCTTTGGAAGTCTGGAACAACTGGTAGAATCTGTTTTGTTGTTGGTGTCTTCTCATTTGCCTTGCATTATTGAGGACATATGATTCTTGGCCTCTATGTTTGAGAGAAGATTATTCTCACATATTAGGAGAGAAAAAAGTTGTGGATAGATTGGTTAATATTACTGTATATAGATACGAACTAGCGTATCCCCACATCCAAGATCAATGTCCTACTCTGTTGCGGGCTTGTCAAAATGGTGGATGGGGAATGTGGAATTGTCATAAACCTCATCCCATCAACGATTCATCTGCAGTCATGAGCTGCATATGTCCTCTGGAATGGCTTCTAGTTATCAGGGCATTTCTTCTCTCCACTTTTCAGCTGTGTTATTGTGATCTTTTCCTGCTCATTGTTCTTCTGTTCTTGCTTCAATGGTATCTCTGTGGCCTATATTTAGTTTATCTGCAACTTCCATGGTGAATGTGGGCATTGCGGCAGATTCTATCTTGGATATTGATGGTGGCAGAAGATCTTGAGGTTGTAAGAGGCCTTTCTTTACTGTTGTTGCCAAGGAGGTCCTGGTTAAGGAGTGATGAAAGGATTTGCACAGGCAGAGGATTAATGATGGGAAAAACCTTGAACTATGAATAGAGTAGTGAAGCATTTTGACATGTCTGGATATACCAAATTTCCCTAGAGCATTTGCTCTCTACTACTTTTAGATACACATATGATGTGGTCTTATCTTGTCACCTTGCCATATCTGATCTTATCCTGTGGTGCAGGAAAGTGTGCTGTCCAACATGGAGCAGACATCACTGCAGCTGTAATTTGATCTCTCATATTGGACAAGTCGGATATCTCTCTGGAAGGACTTGTAGGCATCCGGGCTTGTAGAACAGGAAATGTGCTTTGGAAGGACTTGCTGGGTTGGTAAATTCAAGGAATGCCAAGGCTATATCCAGCTTGTGGGAATGCTGATGATACTCTGCAACAAAGTTAAATCTAGCTTCATGAGCATAGCCAAAGCGGAGTTACAAAGTTGGGAAGACTTACTGTGGATGAGGCAGCTGTGGCCCAGTGTTTCATAGTTCTTGTGAAGGTGGCAGAATGCATAATAGTTTCCATATCCCCAGGTAGATGGGCATGATTGAGGCAGCTTGTTTAAATTTCTCGAAGTGCCTTAATTCTTTATACTAATAGTTCTGATGGATAGTTGCTGTTTGTGTTTTCACAAGATGCATATACTGCATGACAATGCACACAAATGAAAGGCTGTGCAGTAATATGGACTCAGTTTCCCAATTTTGGTCAAATTTTGGAGTTTTGTTTGACAGAGATATCCCCAATGCTGTTTTCCAATGTCTGTGAAAGGCATGCTTGGTCTGAAAATATAAAATTACATTGCCAAATTTGCCTCAATACTCGAGTGTCACATTTTCTAATGTCAAGGTGTGTATAATATAGCTGATTGATTGGTTGATAATCTAGGTCACAGTTGTTAACCACAACTATAATGTACAGTTAAAAGTGTTCCAAACTTTTTCTTCTAAATATGCCTGAATGCTAACTGGCTTAAAATGGGTCTAAAGTCAATAGAGTAGCTGAAGTTTTCGTTTTAAAAAAAAATTTATCAGTGGGGAATCTTCTTATGCTTTTGATTTGTTTTTGTTTTCTTAGGGCATTGCTAATGTTTTCCCCCCCAAATTTTTGTCTTTTAAAATCAGGTAATTATGGGAGAGCAACCCATTCCAAGTAAATATAATAGAGGGTGTCATTGCAAGAAAACTGGATGTTTGAAGAAGTATTGTGAATGTTTCCAACAAAATAATTTCTGCTCAGAAATTTGTAAATGCATGGATTGCAAGAACAATGAAAGTTGTGAAAAACAAAGGGCTCTCTATCTTGGAGATAGTACTGCAAGCTTAAATTGTACTCAATTGCCATTCACAGCTCCTATTTCTGGAACAAACAGATCTATAGGGTCTTCACTTCCTTCTCCTAGCAAAAAGAGGAAAGCTCTAGAATTTCATTGTGGACAAGCAGCAGAGCATGCTTCTTATGAAACTGCTGAAGCTACACAGGTAAACATGTCTGATTTATTCTTTTTTTAAGCATTTTGATGAGACCTTTGTATGGAGGAGCATTGTGGTAGAAGTTGTTTTCTGGATGCCAGATTTATCTCATTGCTGTACTTGTCAGATGATATGGAACACGAGGTGTTTTTCACTCACTTGATAATTTTTGTGTAATTTAACAGGTCAGCACCGTAAAAAATATCTCTTCTACAGCAAATACTTCAAATTGTTCTCATTCAAACCATCATGATGCTGCAACTTTTGGGGTTCCGTCATCTAAAATCATTTACAGGTGTATGTCATGGTTATTCTTATTTGGTTGACCAAATATGTTTTAGAACCATGCTTTGTTAGTTTAAAATACTAACATCATTTAAGGTCATGTTGTGAAGGTCTCTTTTGGCAGATGTGGTTCAGCCAGAGACTGTCAAAGGTCTCTGTAAACTTCTGGTCATAGCTTCTAGAGAAGCTGCTAATGCTTGTGGAGGTAATCTCATTCCTCATCATTTCTAAAGAGTAGCCTAAGTTTTGTTGGTTTCTTCAAAATCTAGTAGTGCTGTCCAAGAAAGTATATTCTTTTATAAACTTAATTTTGCCATACTTGGTTTGTAGTTTGAACACACCATTTAATAGATGCTGTCTGAGATTGTAATTTTTTTTGACTTTATTTTGCTATGTTTAGTTTAAACATGATATATGTTATTCTATGGAGGTCGCATAGTTTGATATTGTTTTAAATTAATTTTGGTGGTTAATATGGAGTTCTTGCTGTTATAATGGGTTTGATGTTTAAATGAACAGCTCAAACAAGTATGGAAAGTGGGACTTTGGATAAGCAAGGAGGATGCAGTCTGACAAACAAAAAAGAATCTTCTGCATCATCGAGTAAAAATGAGATCCCCAAAGAACAAGATGGAGATGATAGATTCGAGTGTGATCAAGGAGATAACGTAGATCCTGGAACATCATCCTGTGATGGGGTTGAGAATGCAAAATTTGATAGTGAAAATTGTCATAAACGAAGGGCCATGTCCCCTGGCACTTTGGCTTTAATGTGTGATGAGCAAGATGCTTTCTTTACGGCACCATCTTCACCATTAAATGGTTGTAGGAGGACTTATAGTCATCATCCAACCCAATGTTTTGCTGAACAAGAACGAGTGATATTGTCAGAGTTTCGTGACTGTCTCAAGACAATTATTGATGTGGGAAAAATGAGAGGTTTGTATCTTCAGATGTTTTCATTGGATTGGTTTCTGGTCTTACAAAGTTGTCATGCACGTTCATGTGTTTTTTCTGGAAGGAACTTATCTCAGTGGCATTGCTTTGTCTGAACAGCCATGCAGTATTCAAAAGAGGTAGCAATGTCAATGAAAACAACCCAGCAGAGTGAGTCTGTTTCTCATCTTGGCAAGGTGTTACCTGTGGCTGAACTTGGTAGCATTCCTTCATCAGTTTCTTTTTCAGTTGGTTTAGTGTCAACGACAGAGGTAGAAGTCAGTTCATGTAATCCCTTACAAAATGGAGATAAGTCTGAGGCTGTCAGTAGATGATGACAGCAAGCCTAATTGTAATGAATAGAGTTGATATTGCCGTGACTTACAAATAATATGAGTTTTGGTTCAATTTTATTGGAAAATGGCATCTAACGATGCAATTGGAAGGTAATGTAATTTTGGGTATAACACACAGCTGAAACGTTTTCAAGTATCCTTATTGGTATATGATGTAGAATTATTTTGAATACTAAATAGAGGACAACTAGAGGTGCTCTCAAATTGCTAAGAAAAATGAGACAACTGTGAAAAAAATGAAAATTTATTTTGCAAATTTAATAACAATTAATGCTTCAGGGCTAGAACCTGCGCAAAGTTTCACAAAATTAATGGCAAAAATAAAACTTAAAAAAGAAGATAAAAAGTTAATATTCATCACTTAAAGTTATTTTTTCTTTTTAAGAAATAGGGATCACTTTTAGGAATGCCTAGGCATCCCGAGGGACAGTCAACCTCTCCAAATAATCTAGTAGAATCGTCAACTTTGATTGGCTCAAAGTGCAGTGGTATTACTTCACGTTATATTGTATCTTATCACAATGTCAGCTTTGTATTGCATAGCTGTTCTGTAGCATTTCTTAAGAATGTTCAAAACAAAGGAAATGAGTTGAATGAAGACAAATGATTGGCATTACTTCACATTATATTCTATCTTCATCACATTGGTAGCTTTGTATTGCATAGCTGTTCTGTAACATTTATTAAGAATGTTTAAAACAAAGGAAATGCGTTGAATGAAGACAAATGATTGTGCTTCTTGTCACAGCCAAGATGTCCCTTTGTCTTCCACACATTTATATCAGTGTACTATGACTATTCTTCCATAGAATAGTTTGATAATGAGAGATCATCAGATATCTTGCAACACATCCAACTTCTCAGATTTTATAAACATTTTCATGATACAATATTGTAGTTTTAACATACTGTCTTGGTGCCTTATCTCCTTTGGGTCATTCTCGTCTAATGTACTTATAATGATTTATGCACTGTTATCATCTTTTTTATAATTTGTTTCGTTCATAATAAAATTAAAACTAGTTTGAGTGTGGTGTCTGCCAAGGCATTCTTGAGTCTTGAATTGGTGCTGTTAAAACTTAAAACAAATGCCTAAAACCTTAAACAACAGTTTGTATGCCAACTCACATGAGATCAGAGTACGAAGAACTGGGTCACAAAACTCTTGACCCTTAATATTATCTTCCTTCATAATCTTCTAGATTGCTTACAAATCCACACAAGAGGCTTCAGTTTTAGAATTGTTTTAGAAGATGATAGAGCATGCTGCAATAACATAGAGTCAACTTGGGTCAACATTATCCATGGGAAAGAGTGGGAAACATTATTTGATTTTGTGCAACTTTTGCAGTATGTTTTATCCCCTTCAGACACGTCAATGCTAGCACTAACCATTTGGAGGCCAAACACTACATATGGTAGAGGTAGAGGTCAAGCGTGTTAGAAGTTTGGCAAATAGAATGTCATTTCTAGAGGTTTTCAGTTAGGATATAGAGTTGGTGATAGTCAATATGAGAGTTACCCTGTGTAACAAGTTGCCTATGTAGTTTGTGATCACATCACCCTGGAGCTTGGTGGTGGTGATCTTGTATTCTTGAAAGAGAGGTCACAAATTCAAAACCTGCACGGGGAGGGTATGTACACCTTGTTTGTAGCACAGTTAGGTGCCTGCTGCATGGAGTATGGGGTAGTCCCATATTGCTATAAACCATCTGTAGTCCAGAAAGGCAAAAACAGATTGCCCAGTGGACTATAAAAGGATCTATTTACATTTCATTTCCATTTCCATTTCTTCATAGATTGCGCGTAAAGAATTCATTGGAGATAGGTATTTGTCTCATTGTGAATGACTTGGGAGTGAATGACTTGGGAGCGATGGCAGCTCAATATGCTCAATAGCTGGTTAGTAGCTGAGCAGTTTTTCTTTGTTGTATTGGTTTTTCTGATGCTGCATGGTAGCTTTTTGGTGTCGGCTTTGGCAAACTATATCTTGTTATTGAACTCTTAGGGAATGGGTCCCCATAGAACCGGTCACTATTGTATAAAAATAACTTATCGTGTAGTAAAAAAAATATTTCCTGTGCACCCTCGAGCTTGTGAAATAACTATTGCAATACCCACAAGGAAGACATTACACCCATAGATTCCTCGAAAGACTTAATAGAAACCTTAAAAGAACTTAGCTTGTTGGTAATTGACGATCAATATGCTAAGTTTTTTCAACATCATCAATTGTTACCACACTATTTAATAATAAATTAATATATCCTACGATTGAACTTTTAAATATTGAGATAAAAATCTGATTTCGAAGTATAGGTTATGCTCGAGGTATTACATGTAGGCCAAGCGAACATGCATGTAAATTTTGAACTGAAAGCCAATTATAAGTCTAAAAAATGAAGATTTTCAATCTAAAGATAAGTCATATGATAAGAATTTAAGTCTAGAGTCTAATGATAGAATTTGAAACAAGGGAAAAAAAAAATTTGCATCACTTGTTATGACACACAATTTGAAGAGCGAAAGAAGCACTCTAAGACGAGCGATGAACTATACACCATTCTAGTAATAAGTGATATCCCAATTTCAATGTATAGGTTATGCTTAAGGCTTTACATGTAGGCCAAGTCAACATGTATGTAAAATTCGAACTGAAAGCCAATTACAAGTCTAAAAAATGAAGATTTTCAATCCTAAGTCATATAATATTAATTTAAGTCTAGAGTCTATTGATAGAATTTGAAACAAGGAAAAAAATATTTGCATCAATCGTTAGGACACACCATTTGAAGAGCGAAAGAAGCACTCTAAGACAAGCGATGCACTATACACCATTCTAGTAAGAAGTGATATGCTGATTTCAAAGTATAGGTTATGCTCGAGGCTTTACATGTAGGCCAAGCCAACATGTATGTAAAATTTGAACTGAAAGCCAATTGCAAGTCTTAAAATTGAAGATTTTCAATCCTAAGTCATATAATATGAATATAAGTCTAGAGTCTATTGATAGAATTTGAAACAAGGAAAAAAATCTTTGCATCAATCGTTAGGACACACCATTTGAAGAGTGAAAGAAGCACTCTAAGACAAGTGATGCACTATACACCATTCTAGTAAGAAGTGATATGCTGATTTCGAAGTATAGGTTATAATGCTCGAGGCTTTACATGTAGGCCAAGCCAACATATATGTAAAATTCGAACTGCAAGTCAATTATAAGTCTTAAAAATGAAGATTTTAAATCCTAAGTCATATAATATGAATTTAAGTCTAGAGTCTATTGATAGAATATGAAACAAGGAAAAAAAATATTTGCATCAATCGTAGGACACACCATTTGAACAGCATAAGAAGAATTCTAAGACAAGTGATGCACTATACAACATTCTAGTAAGAAGTGTTATGCTTGTGAAACTCTACTTGCATAGGTGGAACATACAATTATATTCCAACGACAAAATCTAGAGATAGGGAGAACATGAATACGAGTCGAGAGTCATGATAACGATTACCATCATTGCATCATCTTCCAACTTAGATCTAGAACAAGCACACTGCTTGTTACATTCCCATATGTTGTCCAATGGAAAACCTCTTCACTTCATTGTTACTAATTTATTTGAAAATAATTTAAGGATCAAATTTGTAGATGATGCCCTATTCACAACGATAAACCATTGAATGGTTCAAAGTGGGTTTTGAGATTATGTTACTCATTAGTGCCACTTTGTTTACACAATCAAAACTTTTGAAGATAAAAATCTTGTGAGATATAGTCTCATTAGAGGGGTGTATCTATATCCTTGAGAAATTTGTGAGATGTAGTCTCATTAGAAGTGTGTATCTATATCACTGAGAAATGGCTTGATATTTTTACCAGTCTTCTAACCATTACCTTATGATTTTCAATTTGTATTTCACTCAACTATTATTTGAAAATTTCTATTACGATATACTTCATTACGCTCTTAAATGTTGATTTTAATTTAATTTTTTTTTTTCTTTAATTTTTAAAATTTTGTTTCTTTATCCATTTTTATCTCATAAACATTAACATAATTCTTTCTTTCATTGCTCTTGGGCTAGATCACTTTTTTTATTGATCAGTTACTTAATGTATCATTTTTGCTAGGGTATATATTCACCCTCAAACATATTCTATTTAAAACATTTTTTTCTATTAATTTTAACCAATTATTAATGAATAATACTAAAAATATTACATGTAAATATCCCATCAAGAAGGAAACATATGAAGAAAAATGACTACTCATTTGGAAACAATATTAAGAAAAATGCTATTTTGACAAATCTTTAATATCTAGAAAAGAGAAATGATGTTCCAACATGATTTCTACAATGTGATGATGGATAACTAATCAAAATTTTTAGAAAACAAAATATAAGATTCATATTTATTAAATAGAAAAATTGGTAGAATTCTTTTTTTTTTTTGATCGGTAAACGCTTTTGACTGGAGCTATGAACCAGTGGAGTCACAATGGGGGACCCCATCCCCAATTTTTGTCTCATGCAGTTGTCTCTTTTCTTCCTCCTTTCGCCCGTCCTCCTTTCTCTATTCTTCCGGCCTTCCTCGTCTCCCTTTCTGATACTTCTCGACTCCCTTCCAATGTCCCGTCATCTATTCTTCCTTCCTCTGTTCTCCTCACTCCCGGCTGCCTCTCTTCCTCCATTCTCCTCTCCCGTCTCCCTACCACCCGTCTCCCTGGCTCTCCTTCGCCGATCTTCCTCCCGTCACCCTGGCTCTCCTCCGTCGAACTTTGTTTCGCCACACACCTCCGCCTATGGATTCTGCATGCCACCCTTTGACGCCCACAACTCTGTCATCACATTCGGTCAAGTATCCACCCAGCACCAACTACGTCCGCTGCCAGATTTGTCCTCCAAACTTCCTGCGTCAGGCACACGGGCTCGAGCAAACTCGAACCCAAGACCTTCCATGTGGAAGGCTCGTAGCTTACCGCTGCGTTGCGGGGTCATCCCCAAATTGGTAGAATTCTTTGATCTACTAAAGATCTACTTGATTAAAAATTGAGTGGTGGAATTTAATGCATTGATTGTTCTTGTAGACAAACTTTTATTAGTAAGATTTGTAAAACTTTTAAATAAAGGATTGCAAAAATTAGTGCAAACATTCATTAGGGTTACATCAATATATAAACATTCGCAAGACATTAGCAATCATCTACTCATAACATTTATGCAAAGACACATGAAATATTTTAATAGAGGAGGAATAGTTCATGAAGAGGAAACTAAAGGAACCTTTAGAGACAAAGATGCATCCATCTAACAAAAGAATGCATAAAGAATTGAATCATAATGAATCTTGGATGACATCATCACAAATTGAGGAATACTGAGAAAAGTAAGTAATGCTACTATTCATTGTTTAACATACATCAAATATTTTACTCCTTATTGCTTGTAATCATTCCATTGCTCCAATTCGTAATCACACCCTTCATCTTATAATGGTCCACAAAGTTGGCTCTATTAACACTCAAATCTATATGTTCCATACACCCTAGAGACAACCTAAACCCAAGCTCAAGGAATGCCAACTTAAGACTAAGACAACACTAATAATCAAACAAGGGACAACTTTGGCCAATGCATGAGAGTGGGTAATCTCTCATTCTTTAGGCTTTGTAAGGATGGGGGGTTGCTAGGTGTATTCTTTGTGGTCACTATATGGAAAACAAGAGAAGTGTTAATAAAAGAAAATCAATAAGCATAACTAATATATTATGAATCCCAAAATATGTCACTAAGCTCATGTCAATATTGGTTACAACAATACTTAGAAGACCTTGATAAGTATATAAAGACAACCTTACACATGTACCAAAAGATAAAATAATTTTGCATCACAACACATGAGTCCCCTTACATTGTTCATACACGTGCAAGTTGTAAGCCTGCTAACATGATCCTCTAATAGTTTATCACTTTATGCTTGCTAAGAAAGTGTTATAAATGACAATGTTGAATCATGAGAGCATGCAAAACCTAATTACACCTACACTACCTAGGTTGTGATAAGTGTAGTGCAAAAAATTGTATACCTTTACAATTTCACACTATGTTTGGGTCCCTTAATTTGTTGGACTTAATTAAGCTTCTAATTTACCAAATTATGTATTCCAAAACCTTATTCTTACCGTTTTCCAAAAGAGGAATCGACATTAAATAAATGCATTTAATAATTAAATTGCCTTGGATCATGTGTGTCTTGGAGATATAGGCCAAGAACCATTCGCCCATGGGTGAGTGGGTCCCCTTTATGAACCATGACCTAAATTAAATATGTTTTTGGTGGCCTTTTAATGATTAAAATTCAAATTGTAAGCGTCGACTTTTGGAATCTAATTTTTAGAAAATTGGATAAACACCTATAAATACATAGCCATTTTACTATTTGAAAAATAACACACCTAACATTCAAGAACAAATATTATTGCCAAGAGCATTCAAGAGCAACATTATTAGTCATTTGTAGCAGTAATCAAGATCCTAACATCATGTCAAAGTTTATGTGTGTTCATGTTGTCTTGCGAAGGCTAACAAGTGTTGTAGGTCTTCATGCGTTCAAGTATTCAAGAAAAATCAAGAAATCAAGATCCAATTCTTTTGAAGTGATGTGTATGTCTTTAGTCCTTCAAGGAAGCTATTGACGGGTGGTGAGTTGCAACGATTGTTCATTCATCATTTCCTTCCTTTCCATTAAGATTTTTTTATCATTGACATTACTATTGTGAAAGTGGGAACACTATTCACGGGGTTTGACTGAGGCAAATCCCTATATGGCACAAACATTTTTCCCTCTTTGAGTATGTGTAGGTCATAGGTTGAATAAGGTTTGAGAGATCTTGAAGAGCAATTTTGCATTGTTACATTTGTTGTCATCATTCTTGCAAACCTACGAAAACTAAGTCACATATTTTATTTCTAACATTTCGACAAATTTGTAGGTGGAAAACAACATCTCAAATTTAGCACCAGAGGATTGTAAAAAGTATTTTTGGAAGCCCTAACAAAGACCCATTGGCCTAGGGGCGAACTAGTCCCTCGACACATGTCAAAAACAAATTTTGGTAACAGGTACATACATTCTGATATCTTTCAGATCTTCCTACAAAGTGTTGTTATAGTCTGCTTATCTTTGGGAATCTGCATTTTACATATTAGGTCATATAGTTCAATTAGTTTCATTAGTTTAATCATTTAAAATCATTTTTAATCATCCTAAGAGCCTAAAGAATCCACCAACCTAGGTCTGACTGAGGTTGAAAGTCAATCTCTTGGCTTTGTGGTTGGTATTCTAATGAAATTTGGGAAGAGGCCCCTTGAATCCTAGGTTCTTTGCATTTAAGACCTAGGACCCCTTTTCCCTACATTTCATTTTGGTGAAGCCAACGTTTGACATCACAACTTTCTTATTTGGTAGTCTTTCAAACCCTAGATCTAGGTTTTACATCATTGTGTTTTGCATTCTTCATTTAGGGTTACATCTTGCATGTTTGCATCATGAAAACTCATTAAAATCCAAAAATATTGCATTCATTTTGTATCATATTTTGCATTAGTGTGTGTTTCATTCATTTAGATTAGAATTCCATTTAAAATTGCACTCAAAATTATCACTTTTTTTAATACATTGTCATACATTTGCACTTGAATTTCATTAATTTTTTTTGGAGAAAATAGTCACTGTGGAATCATTTTGCAACCAAAAATAGTAATCATAAATAGTAACTTATACACTCAGTTTTTTATTTTTCAGAACCCTGTACAAAGACCCATTTGCCCTTGGGCAAACCAGTCCTTGTACAAGTGCTTTTTTAGATTTTTGCACACATTCTTGTCTCTATTTGCTCAAATTCCCTGTACTTGCAAACCTCTGTTACAGTTTCAAAAAATTGCATATTATAAGACATTTTACATTTAGTTCATTTGGTAAAGAAAAGAGCATTGTTTAGAATCAAAATTTGCATTGAAAAGTCACTATTTTTAGGTCTTTGCATCTTACAATTATCATATTTCAGATCTAAAAATTACATTTTAATTTACTCAAATAGCAATAACATTCTTGCATATTAGGAAATACTAACCAAAACTTCATCATGGATGTGTGTTTTGGTAAAGTATGGATGTCCTTGAAATCTTTGGTTGATGTTTCAAGTTGTGTGTTTGGTGATGATCCTAATGTAATTAAGACTATTCATGATCCTTCACCCCTTGATGCATGTCCTCATGAAGTGGACATCTTAGGTGAAGATGAAGAGAGCATGCAAGCATTCATACACAACTCCTTGCATAACCTTGAGCAAAATGCAACCTTTCACCCCTTAATGTAATGGCCTAATAACCCATGTCAACATCAACACCTCCCATAATTCCACCACTTGACATGTTTAATCTTTTACATCCTGAATTTGAATAAAAAACAACTCTCAACCACCAACCATAGAGGAACCTATTCACAATGAAGAGATATCTATTGACACCTCTCCATCCTATATGAACAAAGTCACCAACACACCCATTAACCTAGAGTAGTGTTATGGCCAAGGTTTTACAATTTTGACAAAGCAAGGATGTAACATGCGAAATGAGCATGAGATCCACAAATTTCTAGAACAAATACCATCAAAAGAAACCAAGGGATTAGGATATCAAGATCCTTGACCTTCACATCAAGTAGTTGCTCAATCAAGTAAGAAAAACAAGCCCTATACACTTAAGAAGCTACCATTTTTACATACCATAACAGAGATTGGATGGACCTTAGATAAATTTCTCAGCCTAGGATTGATTGCATTACCATCTATTCGAGAAAATAAGAAAGGAAAAAGTACAAACATGTGTTACTGTGCATATCATAGAACACTTGGGCATCTTACTGATGAATGTTATGCTTTAAAGAAGGTATCAAACTTTTTTTATCATTTACAAGTCAATATGATCGCATAATCAAATAGTAATTGTTTACTTTTCTCCTTTCCATGTGATAGTTATAGAATTATAATATGCTCACTACCACATGTATTAAACTTTATGCACAATTATCTTTTGTATTGTAAGGAGTAGCATATCATATTATATCTCGGCTCATGCTTTTCCTATACTTGGGGGAAATGGGTTACGTAGCCTTGTCTTTGGTGTATTTCTTATTGACATCCCTATCTATCTCCTTAAAATTTTAGTGTAGAAAGTACACTAACATTTTTAGGGGGGGCATATAGTCCCTCGATTATTGTTTGAATGTTCCCTTCTTAGTGATGATGACATACATCTCCTAGGAAGTGTGACCATGTTAATCAAAGTGTGGATTTCTTGATCTATGTGAAGTATCGCTTTTGTGGTAATGTTACGCTTAATATCCCATAAGAGTGTGACCTTTCTTGGCATATGATATTCCTCTTGGCAGTAATGCTATAATTTGCATTCCCTAAGGTGTGAATCTTTTATTCCTCGACTAGTCCTCTCTTGGTGGTGATGTCAAGTGTGATGTTCCCTAAGGTGTGACCTTCCATGCATTAAGCAAAACCCCTTTGATTTTATTTTTTTGTTTACCTTATCATTTTATTCCTTAAGTGTCTAACATAACACAACTTGCTAGCCTTGTGAAGCAATTTTATTCCATAAGTGTCTAGCATAACACAACTTGCTAGCCTTGTGAAATAATTTTATTCCATGAGTGTAGCATAATACAACTTGCTAGCTTTGTGAAGCAAGGATCATTTTATGGGTACACACCTAGTGAATATTGGACTTCACTAGACCTTGTGTGTTTCTCATCTTGGCCTTGGAGCTCACCTAGTGAATATCAAACTTCACTAGCCCTTGTGAGTATGTTTTATGGACACATAGCATAACACAACTTGCTAGTCTATCTTTTTTTTTTTTGCATTAATTTTGACATTGAATGTTTGTGTACCTTGTATCACTGCTACACAAGTGTGTGTTCTTTTGTGCCTATGTTGGTTTGCCATGAGATCATAGATCTTGGGGGCTTGATTAGTCTCCTTGATCCTTTGTTATCTTATCATTCTAATAGTTGTACAATTGAACCTCCCTTGACATATATTTCTCTACTTTAGTGTGAGTCTAAGTGTAAGTTCATACTATCACTAAAGTGGGGGAAAAATGTAGTGTAAAAAATTTATACCTTTACAATTTCACACTATGTTTGGGTCCCTTAATTTATTGGACTTAATTAAGCTTCTAATTTACCAAATTATGCATTCTAAAACCTTATTGTTACCATTTCTGAAAGGGGAACCAACATTAAATAAATACATTTAATAATTAAATTTCCTTGGATCATGTGTGTCCTAGAGATATAGGCCAAGACCTATTCGCCCATGGGTGTGTTAGGATTGGAAAAATCTCACATTTTTCACTGGCCTCCACCCACTCACCCTTCACAAACCATAGAGATTTTCCACACCTTAATTTTATGATCAACAAAAATTGTTGAAATTTGTGTGACGAGATCCATATTATAACCCATATTAATTGATGATCCCAAAAATATGGCCTCTGATACATTAGCATATCTCTAATCATAGTTGAGAAAAATCTTTAAAAGCAACTAGTCCATATCGGGAAGATCATGTGTAAGTCCTTCTGATCAACAAGTCATGGCCTTTCAATTTGAACATTTTCTACACATCAGGAAGAGGTGAATCAAGTCACAACGATCAAAAACCCTGAAGATTACATGTGTGCATAATTGGGAAGACAATGCCTATCATTTTACCGATGAAAGCTTATCGATAAGAGCAGGGGAATCAAAGTGAAGTTTTCAAATCATGTCGAGCTCATGAGTCATGTCGATGGATTTCTCATCAGAAAGAAACATATATTATTTTGTCGATGAAGCAAGAGAACATTTGTGTTAGAGAGACATATACAATCGAAGCAAGTCCCTTAGATCTCACAAACCATGTGGGTTACGCCGATGAAGGAGGCTTCGGGGAGAGTCTTGCCGACTTATCCAAATGAATGAAGCGGTAAAGGAAATACATCAGGAAGACCAAGTGCATCGAAACAACAATCTATTCTCTTAGCGATGGTTCACGTCAGCTCGATGGCAATAAGAAATGATCATGCTTCATTAGAATGACACCAAACGATGATTGAAAGGACTTCTAATGGTCCAAAATACAATGACATCGGGATAAATTCATGATTTTCTCCTTGACATAATAAAAGTTGACAAATAAGAAAAGGGGCAGTTGCATAACATCGACAAGAGTACTTGGATGTCTTCACGACCAGGAATGAGGATCAAAGGGACACTTCATGTCGAAGGAACATTCAGTTATGTCTTGGTGATTTGTTGAGAATTTATAAACAAAGGTGGCGCCAAACAAAACACATAGATTAGCCTGAGTTTAGAAGTGTTTCTCTGATGCAATCTTTTGCATTATTTTTACATTACAAAATTCAAAAAACCTGTTGCATTCATTCTCATAAGTGGAAATTAATGGCCGCACGAATGAACATTATGTAAATATTCTCTGATTGAAAGGAGAACGAACCAAAAGAATTTCCAAAAGTTGCAGCGAGAAGGACGGGAGATCGAACGAGAATAAAAAATTTCAGTGTGCCCAGAAAAACACAAGTAAGCATACCAAGCTTCCCTACAATTGAAATATTTCAATCCTGCCACCTTAGAGAATTAAAATGGAAGGTTCAAGTTCTGTCAAGACAAAAGGTAGAAAGCAGCAAGGCAAAAGTAGTCAATCCTAAAGCAAGAAACAAAAAACTGAAATGTGCTCAAAATTAAAACGAAAAATTGAACAAAGATCTCATTGATCAATTGCCTAGTTTAGGGCCAAATGGTCTACACAATTGAGGGCTGATGTAGAAAATTTTGAGGAAAAATGCAAACATGTAGGTGATGTATGGACTCTTGTTAGGGGATATGAATTGTTCATGTTCCACTATTGTCAGAGAAATAGATTTGAACCTGTTTTCAACCCTTGGAATTTCAATTTGGGAAAACTAGTTGTTCCCAATGTCTTTGTAAATATAGAGCTCATAAGACTTTTGGCCAAAAATTACAACCCAGATCTTAAATCTATCTTCAACTTGTAGGGTGAAGTTTCTAACCTAGATGACACATGTGACGAGCCTATTGTGCATGAGAATTTGGAGGAGTATTGGAGAATGGATACAACTTATAAAGGATGGAGGTTGCCATTACATAGGCCTAGGAAGGATGGAGAGCTTGTTCCACTTGAAGACAATGATGGGCCTCCTTTTCATGTTGATTTGTTCGAGCCCTACTTGAAACATACTTACTTCTCAGTATGTCAAATAATAGGAATAGAGGCCTCTGAATTCATGTCTATATGGCCAATGGTGATTGCTACAGATATACAATGCTACAATGCCATACCTTTTGATTATGCCTCACACATTTCCAAAGAGATAGACTTAGGGCTAATGGCCATCAAGAATGAATCTCCTACACTGCATTTTAAAACTTGTCCCTTCTCATGCACATAATATTGTACTACGAACACGAGTTAGTAATGTAGCCAAAGGAACTGAGAATTACACAATTTGATAAGGAGGATCAACCACTACTAGTGCAATTGTGGACTACTATTTGGGACAACAGATTTGTTAATTCTAGCTATGTTCATTTTGAAGAATATTTTGTCAAGATAATTTACAGATTTTTTAATCACCCTTGTGATTATTCATTGATTGATGAGATTAAAACATTTTTAAGGCCCAAGGACTTCAATGGACCACCAAATGTAGATCATAATTGGGGTGACTGGTATTGGTACATTGATTCCACTGTGATCAGAGTGTATGGTTTTGAAGATACACCTTTTCTTTTACCAAAAAATGTGCCAAATAGGATTGCATATCTAGAGATTGTCAAGAAAATGGACTATTCCAATGTCATGAACTTAAGTGCCTATGAGAAACAGTCATTTATGCGCAGTACATGGTGCTTTGGAGATTTCACTGTGTTGTCAACGAAAGGATATGATCTTATTTTGGATAAGTTATCACAGTTCAATATGAAGAAGGTTGTACCAAGGAAGGGATTTGATCCTGTGGGTTATATTGGTTTTGCAAGGAAGAAAGCGAATCTAGGTGGATATGATCATATACCATATCCTCATGATGATGTAATCAGGAACATGGAAGAAAGGGAGGCTGAATTGGCCATTGATAAATATAATAGAGAAATGGAGTAGAAAATGAAGGAGATGTAGGAAGCATAAATGTTGTCCTTTGGAAGTGAGGAATATTTTGGTAAAAGAGAACCCAAAGGTCAAACTGACAAGATCTCTAAACTGAGAATTGAAGAGTATCAACCTCCTAACAAAGAACAAGAAGTTGAGGAAGCATCTGATATAGACACTAGGAAACTGGTCTATAAGTCCTTTGTTTCTAATGATCAATTTATAAAGTCTCTTGAATTTAGATCTTTCTTATACAAGCAAAAAGGAAAAGCAATAAGGGAATCGGTCATAGACATCACACCCAATAATGAAAATCAGTTGCTTAACACTTTGAAGGTGGATGTAGAAAATGAAATGAAGGATATGACTTCAGAAAGAGGAAGGAAACTGTTGGAGGAGTCCGGTGTAATAATTTTCCCCTATTTAGATTTGAATTCAGCTCTTGTTTTTGATAGTTTTCTACATAATAATGGTTCTAAGAATAAGCTCAGTCCAGAAGAAGTGACAAAAGTATATGTTGGTTCAAGATATTACCCTGATGAGAACTCTCTTATGATTTGGGCCCTATATCCCCCACATAAGAAATATGTGGTTATTGACACTGAGAAAGCATTTGGTCATGTGATGACACTAAAATTAGGGGAAATTGATCCTGTGGTCACAACTGACATTGGCATTAATGTAGCCAAGTTGAATAAAGCACAAATTCAAAGGCTAATCAAGGAACAAGATATTTACACAATGAATAATGAAAAGATGCTCAAAGAAAATGATTTTTTGAAAGATATGGTCAAAGATACATTCAAGGGATCCACTAAATTGTTAACTCAAGGAGAAGATTCCCAATCAAAAGACAAAAGTGAGGAATCACAAGTACATACTCAAGTGACTAAAGCTATATTTGACAAAATTTCTACAGTATTTCAAAAGAGGAACACTAATATGATGGTTTGGATGGACAAATTCTAGATAACCCACTCCAAGAGTCATAATTCTATTCAAGAGCATAAGAGAATAACTGTTAGAATTCAAGAAAAGGTCCATGAGATACAAAAGAGAAGCACTTATGACACTGGAGCCATTATAGCTGCTGAAGATATGATGAGAAAACATAAAGATTATTATAAGGAACTTCAGGAAGATGCAAAGGAGTTCATTGATGCTTCAAAGGAAGGGGTGTCTACACTATTCAAAGATGATGGAGAACTGAAAGATCATAATGAATGGATGAGAGAGTGTAGATTGATATTACATGGAGCCTTGGAAGCAGCTAAGAACGATGACTCAACACTAGAGGAGGATTGTGAGCGTTTGGAGAAGATGATCAATATGGAGATAGCTGCGAGGAATGCTACAGAGGATGCTGACACACATTTAAGCCAAGAATATTTGATCATATAACACAAGTTCATTTGTGGCTCATTAGAGCATAATTGTTAATGTTTAATTGTTGTTAATTCCAAAAGACACTTATGAAGAGGTGCACCCTCTTCAAGATATTGCTATATATGTTGAACATTGTAATGATTGGAGGATATAGATAGATAGTAAGAGCGAATAGGGAGAGAATAGGTAGATACAAAAGATACTTTCAATATTTTTATTATATAGATTATGCTACAAGGACCATGATGCATTTATGAATTTTGGTAGAAATCAATGGAAGATCTTTAATTTTGTGTGACTCAATATTGGTGTCTATTGTTTGTTGATTTAAACATTTATCTGGCTGTCTCCATAGTGTTATTTCTTTGTTATTTGAATTTGTGTATCCAAGTTGATATTCAATTTCATCAAGACACATTTGTTGTTATTGTGTAATCAAGTTAATTGGTTTCCATTAAGGAACTAAAATCCTTTTAAGTGATTACAATAACTTGGAAGTAACATTTGGATTAGTAAGAAGAGTTAGGTAATTGATAATATTGTCATACTGTGTCCAACTTGATGTTATCCTGTTATTCAAATTGAGGATATACTTCATTTGTCAATACACATTTGCTATCATTGTGTGATTCTTTTAATTGGTTCCTTCAAGGAAGGATTAAAATCCTTTTAGTAAATCACAGTAACCTGATAGGATCAATTGGATCAATAAGAAGAGTCTGTTAGTCACATTCTTGCATGTTTATACAAGATATAAACAAACCTAAGTGCCAAAAAATTAAAATTGTAGCCAATATTAGTCACTTTCAATAAAACTTCATTGACTCCACTTACCCAAAAAGGTACTGGTCCAATTCACATTTCATTTATACATTACCTATCCACTTTCATACTTTAAATTTCCAATTATCATATTAGGAGTAGAAGTAATTAACAAGCTTTCATGTATCCCACATAATTTTCCACTTTGGATAGATCCATTAGTTCAACCGAATCATACATTCCTCTAATATGCTCCATTATAAAGGCCCACTCGCCTAGGTCTAGTAGAGCCTGAAGTGCAGGGAGTCATCAACCAAATAAGTCAACTCCATTCATTGGTTCAAAAGTGTTGCAAGTATGATCATAGAGCCTAACATCCTCTTAGGATTTGTAACCTGCATTTTTGAGATCCAACAAATTGGCGACTCTATTAGGGAGAAGTCAATTCTGAATCTAGGCCTTCATCATAGAGTCAACACCTTGTACAAGACTCGGCTGGGAAGAAGAAGTTGTAAAAATTTCTCACTTTTCTTAAAAGTGTGTGGCGACTTTGTAAGAAAAAGTGCATGACTGGGAGGTTCAAATACACATCAACAAAGATAAACCCTAGAAGTCAAAGCATTAAAGCATCCTACGAGATGAATGGTAGGAGGTCTTTACACCAAGAAAGTCCAAAGAAGAACAATGCTAGGTAGACTGATAAACATGGGTCTCCCCCTTCAAAGATTGATGCAAATAAGAACAAGGAAAAAGTAATAGATGTAACTAATGAAGGTAGGGAGAACTCAACATAACAATTCCTTAAAATGAATACAGTTTTGATCCATTGCATGGATCATAATCCCATGGTGACGACTTGAGTAGAGATCCTCATACTCCTTTTGAATAGGAAAATACTAGTCATCCTATTTTTTGATAGAAAGAGGACCCTAAGAAAATAGACGAGTTTAATGCTAGAATTGAGGCAAAACGAATTCAAACACAAAAGGTCTTCACAACAAGGGGTAGAAAACCATGAGGAGTCTATTGATCACACTGTTGTTGATTTGGATGGTATGAATAACCAAGAATTTGAACTACATTTGGAATGGAAGAGACAACAACTCAGAAGGAGACAACAGATGATGCAAGAAAGCCAAGATATAGATCAACAAATGGCACAATTAAAAATACAGGCACCAAAACTACCAAAGTATGTCCCTTCACATAAAAAAGGTGGAAATGTCAATTCACATGGAACATCTTAGAACATCAGTGCTCCAGGTACTTCAAAAGCACCTCATAATGTTGGTAGTAACCCAAGACAACATGCTCAACACAATATGCCTCCACAAAGGTCCCAAACTTCTAACACTGGAAATATTCCCCAACATTATCTGCCTCTAGGCCAACAATATGCCCTACCACACCAGAAACATGTGCCACATCAAAATATATACCCTCAACAACACATTCAACAAAATTTCTATCAACAACCTCACTATGGATATCAATACCATCCTAATCCACCACCTTTGAATTTGCATCCATAGAACCCCATAAGCACATGTAGGCAATTTGATTTGACAAGACACCAATTATATCCATACCCAATGAACAACAATTTGAGAAATATGGTTCCCAAATTCACTGGAAACAATGTGATATTAGATGAAGAACATATCAGAAACTTCAATGCCTTCATACAGGATATTGCTATGGAATATGAGGATGCAAATATGAGATCATTCATGATGTCACTAATTGAAGAAGCAAGAGATTGGTTTAACGGTTTACCTGATGCTTCAATCGATTCTATAGCGACTTTCACAATCAATTTTTAGAACAATATGGGAATCAGTGTGCCCCTGAATTTTCCCTTCATGAATTGATAAGTATTCAAAAATACCAAAATGAGTCGGTTTATGACTTCAATCAGAGGTTTTCCAAACTATACAACAAAATACCACCAGGTTCCAAACTGATTGATCCGACAACCTTAATTATTTATTTGAAGGCCTTTGATCCAAAAATGGGGTATGAACTCAAAAACAAATGCCCCAAAAGTTTAATTGAAGGACAAAAGATAGCATTGACCATTGAAAAAAATAGAAAGGCTGCAGGGATGACTGGAAAAAGGGATAATCTTAGAGTTCCCCAAAACTTTAACAATCCCTAGAATAAGCAGAAGAATTCATATAGAAATGAAAGACCGAGATTACATGATATGCCATATAGCACAAATTGGAAAGATGGAAAACCCATAATTGATAGGCCTAAATGCAAAGAAACCCTTGATCCATTAAAGAAGAAAGGATCCTACATGGTTAATAACAATCCTTGGTGTCAAGTTTGCAATCTGCCTCATTCCCCGGATCATTGTGTTGTAGCACAATCAATACAAGAAGAAGAGTTTTCGTATGACAATGAGGAAGAAGATCATATAATATATCTAACTTCACATACCCTACATCCAGTTGAAAAAGAATATTCATCCTCAGGTGATGAAGGCTATGAATATGATGTAAACAATCAGAGATACAATATTCACATGGAAGAACAACAAGTCTTCTCTGATCAGGAGAATGAAAGTAATGATGAATCAAATCCTCCTTATACACCACCAAAATCAAGTAATTATAAATTGAGGAGGCCAACTAAGGAAGAGATCAAAGAGTTAACCATTGTTGCAGTAGAGCAAGCAAAAAGTAACTATAGGCTAAGAAACATAATGACAAATGCAAATGAAGGCACTCCAAGAGGATTATTTGTGAAAGATAAAGGAACAATGCAGGAAAAACCAAAGAAGGTAGAGAATAAAGATCTAAATAATGAGCAGAGGCATGTTCCTAAAGAAGAAGACAAGGAATTACACAAAAGAAAACAAAAACATGATGAAACAAATAAGGAGAAAGAAGAAAATAAAGGAGACCCACTGGAACAAAAGAAGATAGCCAAATCAGAGATTGCCTCTTCATTTGATTTTACACAAGCATTGTCCCAGGTGAAGATGTCTATGACACTATTGGAAATGATGAAGATAAAAGAATATAGAGACAGTGCTATCCAACTAATATCCAGTGGAACTAATAGAAGCACAAGCTTGGAGAACAAAGAAGTCACCAAAATCAGTAGTGGCAGGCAGGGGGACATAAAGTCCCTGAAGTTTGTCTTGGTGATACATTGGTGAATCCTCCACAGGTTGATCCATTTTTTACCACATTGCTAATAAATAACAAAATGGTGAGAAATTGCATGATTGATTCGGGAGCTACTATTAATATCATGCTAGTGGGAGTCATGAAACAACTTGGCATGTGGGTGAACACTACTGGTGGTAAATGCTATGCTATGGATAGTAGGCCTGTCCCAATGGTGGGAATCATGAAAGATGTAGAAGTGAAGTTAGCAACTTATCCAAA
Source organism: Sequoia sempervirens (assembly GCA_007258455.2). Classification (NCBI taxonomy): domain Eukaryota; kingdom Viridiplantae; phylum Streptophyta; class Pinopsida; order Cupressales; family Cupressaceae; genus Sequoia; species Sequoia sempervirens. Next base: position 97,517,143 of record VDFB02000017.1, on the reverse strand, counting down.
AGTGGCATACACAATTGACATAATTGTGATAGACACACCCCCTCATTTTGGGATGCTCCTGTCAAGGCAATGGACTGCTTCAGTGGGAGGAAATGTGTAGTTTGACTTATCTTATGCCACATACCAATAAACGGTGAAGAGGTCAAATTGTATAGAGAACCAAGAGTGAACCAAATTGTGGAATATGTTGATCAAAATCAAATGAATTGCTTCTATGATGTGGACTTGGGAAGTTTCAGAATAGAGCATTCACAACCTGAATTGTTGAATACTGATCCAATTGATAGAGATGTCTCCAAGAATGGACATGGTGTATGGTGAATGTATTTTGATGGAGCATGTAGTAAAGAAGGAAATGGAGCATAAGTGATTTTCATTTCACTTGAGGGCATAATGTTCAAATATTCATTCTTGTTGACATTTGAATGTACAAATAACATAGCAGAGCATGAGGCTTTGCTGATTGGATTGAACATGGCTGTCAAACACAAAAATAAGCTACTAACTATTTTTGGAGATTCTAAATTGATTATTTCACAAGTGAGATCAAAGTATGCCACAAAAAACAAAAGGACGACGCAATATAGAAATTATGTATGGGACACCATTGAGTTGTTCGATGCTTTCTCTATTGAATGGATAGATAGGTCCAAGAATTTGATGGCAGACTTCTTGGCGAATGTAGCTCTAAAGAGAGATGATGTCACTATGGCAAGAATTTCACAAGTTTAACTCAAAACAAGACCTACAATCCCTAATAACATTTATAGTTGAATTTTTTTTAATGATGATACCGATTTGATCAAGTTCTTACATTGCATTGATCAATATGAAGCCCAATAAATTGATTTTAATGCATTTGTGGAGAAGGTAGATGGCAAGTAGACTGTGTTTGGAAAGGAATTTTTTCAGCTCAAGACTAACAAGATTCCCAAAGGACTTGTGGCATTGGAGAGGGTGTTTGATGGAAATGACCGAGCCCTTATGAAACAAACACCAGTAAAAAGGGAAGACATTGAGGAAATCAATCTTGGAACTGAACTAGCCCCTAAAAGGGTGTACATTAGGAAAAAAGATAAGCCCAACAATCAGGAAGATGTTGATTGCATTGTTAAGGAAATATAAGCATGTCTTTGCATAGTCTTATGATGATCTTAAATCATATAGAGAGGATTTGTTCCAGCATGAGATCCCATTGAAACCAGATGCAAAACCCTTTAGACAAAAATAAAGGCCCATAAACCCTACATTAGAGCCCAAAATGCATGAGGGAATTATGAAGCTTAGGGAGGGGGGTATCATCAAGCCTATCAGACATTCATCTTGGGTCTCTAATTTAGTGCCTATCAGAAAGAAAAACATAGATATAAGGCTTTGTGTAGACTTCAAAAACTTGAATGTATCCTCTCTCAAGGATAACTACCCACTCCCAAATATGGAGGCCATGTTGTAGAGGGTCACTAGATGTGAGCTGCTATCTATGATGGACGTATTTTATTGTTATAACCATGTGAAAGTTAAGGAGTCAAAACAATACAAAACAACCTTCACCACACCATGGGGAACATATGGATATGTTAGAATTCCTTTCAGACTCACCAATGCTGGTGCAACTTTCCAGAGAGCCATGGATATTGCATTTATTGATCGAATTAATGTAATGATGGTACCAGGATGACTTAATTGCATATTCAAAGAAGGCAGAAGATCATGTTGAGCACTTGGAAAAGATTTTCATCAAGGCCATTGAATATGGCATCTCCTTAAATCCTAAAAAATATCATTTTGCAGTAACAAAGGGAAAGTTACTAAGGCATATAGTGTCTAAAGAAGGTGTAAGGATTGATCCAGAAAGGGTGGAATCCATAGATAAAATTACCATTCCAAAGACAGTTAAATCCATCCAGTCCTTCTTTGGGTAAATCAATTTTGTGAGAAGACTTATATCAAATTTTGTTGAGATAGTGAAACCAATTTCAAAGATGTTAAAGAAGGGTACAAAGATTGACTGGATAGTTGAGGCATTAGATGCATTCATATCCATCAAGAGAGAAATTAAGGAAGCCCTAGTGTTGAAGTTCCCTGATTTCAGTAAGCCTTTTCAATTTTTTTCATTTGCATCTTATCACACAATTGCTGCAGTGATGCTATAGAAAAAATGATGAGGGGTATGAACAACCTATTTCTTTCTTTAGAAAATCCCTCCAAAATGTAGAATTGAAATATGACATTGTACAAAACAGGCATATGCGTTGGTAAAGGTTGTCAAAGCATTTAGATCATATCTGGTGGGAGCAAAAGTGATAGCTTATGTACCTAATGCTGCAATAAAAGATGTGTTTGTACAGTTTGAAGCAACAGGCCATAGGTGCAGATGGATAAATAGAGTCCAAGAATTTGACATTGAGTTCTAGATCACCAAGCTTGTAAGAGGACAAGGATTAGCCAAATTAATGGCTGAAACAAACAATGAAGCTGCTCAAGTGTGCAATTTGAATGAGGAGGATAACATGATTACTAGTATTGAGCACACACCTTGGTACATTGATATTGTGTATTATCTTAAACATATGAAATGTCCTGAAGGATTTAATGAAAACAAGAAAATGATGCTCAAACTACATGCTTCAAAATACGTATTCATGAAAGGGGACCTCTATTGGAAGAATAGAGATGGTGTTTTGTTATTGTGCCTAGACGAAGATCAAGCAAGGCATGTTTTGAAAGAAATGCATGAAGGAGTATGTGGAGGGAATTTCTCTGCAAAGACTAGTGCACATAAGGTGTTAAGGGCAGGTTACTATTGGCCTAGAGTTTTCAATGATGCCTATAATTTTACTAGGAAATGTGAAGCATGTCAAAAATTTTCTGGGAAATTGAAGTATCAAGGGGCATTTCCTTTAAGGCCTATGCAAGTTGAGGCTCCATTCCACCAATGGAGAATTGATTTTATAGGAGAGATTGCAGAAAAATATAGTGGAGGACACAAATGGATATTAGTAGCCACATACTATACAAAATGGGTGGAAGCTGTGCCTACTAAACAAGCAACTAGTAGGGTAGTAACAAAATTTTATTGGAAAACATCATCACCAGATTTGAAGTGCCTGCAAGAATTATAACTGACAATGGGATGTGCTTCAGATCAGATGAATTCAAGGGATGACAGTCCTATGGAATACTGATCTCATATTCTTTTCCATATCATCCACAGGTGAATGGGCAAGCTGAATCCAACAACAAAAGCATTTTGAAGATCATAAAAAGAATGCTGGATAATAATAAAAAAGGCCTGGGATTCCAAGTTGAGACTAGCTTTATGGGTAGATAAAATCATTGTAAAGAAGGCCATTGGAAAATCTCCCTTTGAGCTTGTGTATGGGACTCAAGCTAGGCCCCCTTTACATAAATTTTTGCCAGTATGTAAGTTCATATTACAAGAAGATTTAGACATTCTCGAACCTATTGAGGAGAGGATGAAGGAGTTAATGGAACATGATGAGGTCAGGAACCAAGCTCAACAACACAATAGGTAGAAACAATTACAGATGAAATACCTATATGACAAAAATGATAAAGGTAGAAAATTTGAAGTAAATGACATGGTTCTCATGTGGAATGCCAGGAGTCAAGACAAAGGAAAGCATGGAAAATTTGAAGCCCTATGGTTAGGACCATTTGTCATCATTGACAAGGCTAGTGAAGATTCATATTATCTCCAGAAAATGAAAGGAGAAGAACATGAATTGCCAGTGCATGGACAATTCCTGAAACATTTCTTTTCTTAATCTTCCATGCATAGTAGTCTAGGAGAAGGTCAAGAATTTACAGTGCATGGAAAATTCTTGAGGAACCTTCTAAAATAATTCTCTTCCATGCACAATAGTATAGGATTCCATTCCACTTCCATTTTCTACTATTCCTAAATTCACTTCCATTTCCATAGCATATCAATAAGACACTTGGTCTGCTTCCCCAAAGACTTGGATTCTTGCAATACCCACAAGGGGTATACATCCCCAGACAGAGCCACTGTTAGGAATGGAAAAATCTCACATTCTTCATTGGCCTCCACCCACTCACCCTTCACAGACCATAGACATTTTCCACACCTTAATTTTATGATCAACACAAATTGTTGAAATTTGTGTGACAAGATCCATATTATAACCCATATTAACTGATGATCCCAAAAATATGGCCTTTGATACATTAGCATATCTTTGATCATAGTTGAGCAAAATCTTTAAAAGCAACTAGTCCATATCGAGAAGATCATGTGTAAGTCCTTCCGATCAGCAAGTCATGGCCTTTCAATTTGAACATTTTCTTCACATCGGGAAGATGTGAATCAAGTCATAGCGATCAAAAACCCCAAAGATTACATGTGTGCATAATTAGGAAGACAATGAATATCTTTTTACTGATGAAAGCTTATCAACAAGATAAAGGGAATCAGAGTGAAGTTTTCAAATCATTCCAAGCTCATCAGTCATGTCGATGGATTTCTCATCGACAAGAAACATATATTATTTCGTCGATGAAGCAGGAGAACATCTGTGTCAGAGATACATATACAATTGGAGCGAGTCCCTCAGATCTCACCAACCATGTGGGTTATGCCAATGAAGGAGGCTTCAGGGAGAGTCTTGCCAATTTATCCAAATGAATGAAGTGGTAAAGGAAATACATTGGGAAGACCAAGTGCATCAAAACAACATTCTATTCTCTTAGCGATGGTTCATGTCAACCCGATGGAAATAAGAAATGGTCATGATTCATCAGAATGAAACTGAGCGATGATTGAAAGGACTTCTAATGGTCCAGACATTTTCTCCCCGAAATAATAAAAGTTGACAAATAAGAAAAGGGGCAGTTGCATAAAATATACAAGAGTACTTAGATGTCTTACCAACCAGGAATGAGGATCAAAGGTGTTGGAAATATGATGCCATTTAATTGCAAATCCTAAACATTAATTATTTCATGTATCTCCTAGATTCTTGGAATGTGTTCAACAACACTAAGATTAGGATGAGATTAATTATTTGGACGAAATAAATCATGAAATTGACATTTGCAGTTATTCCTAAATAATAGGAGCATGTGGGTGCACACATGGTAAGGTGAAACTCACCTTGTGTTCAGTTAACTATATGAAGTAACACTTAACACTTGTGAATGCATGAAAAGATCCTAGGAGTTAGGATTTGATGTTTGCATGCTTGAAGTTTAGTGAAGTTCAATTCAGATCAGTTCAGTTCAGTTCAGTTCAATTCAATTCAGTTATGGTTCAGTTATCTTCAATTGCATGCATGTTGGTTATTTTGAGTTGCATGTAGTTAGCTTCAGTTAAATTATAATCGATGGCTAATAACTTGAGTTGTATGACAGATAAAAGGGACTACCTCCAGTTAACAAGGGATGACTATTCTTGCATGAATGGTGTTGAGAAAATGTTTCAGTTAACTATAAAGCACTTGGAGCCAACTTGGGCACCCAAGATGCTTTATTGGATTTACCTCTAATGCATGATAAGATATTTTTGAAGACTCAGTTAAGTAGGACCTTTGATGGGCGCCAACTTTGAGGAAGAGCTTTGGAATTATCAACAAAATGAAGGTTGGGTTGTAGCTTCAATTTGGGACGCCTAAATGGATGAAGCACATGTTTTAGCATTGTTCTTCATGAGATAACCCTATTTGCATGTGATATGGCGTACCTTTTAGGGATAGGGCTTGTGCATTGTAATTGTAACTCATGTTGAGTTTACAAAGCTGATTAAAGCCTATTTATCTCAAGCAAGTTGAATAGAGTTGTGAGAGTTTTTATTGCAGGTTGTGAAGAAGATTGGTAAAGACAAAAGAAGCATTCTCAAGAAAGAATTGGAGCTATTGTAATTTAGAGATTGAATAATAGAATAATTCTTTGTGGAGTTTTTTCCCGAAAGGGTTTCTCCACAGTATATCTTGTGTGATCTTTCTAATATCATATCTAGTTCTTCTATCAACTTCTCTCTACATTCTACAACAGTAAAATGAATTAATCAAGATAATCACCCACAAAGAATATATGTAACAAAGAAAAGACTTACTTAGATCAGAAATATTAAAGTTTTACAGAGTAATAAGCTAAGAAAACACCTCATTTTCAACAAAAGGGACACTTCACATCGAAGGAACATTCAGTTATGTCTTGGCGATCTGTTGAGAATGTATAAACAAAGGCGACGCCAAACAAAACAAATAGATCGACCTGAGTTTAGAAGTGTTTCTCCAATGCAATATTTTGCATCGTTTTGACATTGTGAAATTCAAAAAACTTGTTGCATTCATTCTTAGAAGTGGACATTAATGGCCCCATGAATGAAAATTATGTAAATATTCTCTGATTGAAAGGAGAATGAACCAAAATAATTTCTAGAAGTTGCAGCGGGAAGGAAGAGAGATCGAACGAGAGTCAAAAATTTCAGTGTGCCCAAAAAAACACAAGTAAGCATACCAAGCTTCCCTGCAATTGATATATTTCAATCCTGCCACCTTAGAGAATTAAAATGGAAGGTTCAAGTTCTACAAAGACAAAAGGTAGAAAGAAACAGGGTGAAAGTAGTCAATCCAAAAGCAAGAAACAAAAAACTAAAACAGGCTCAGAATTAAAAAAAATGAACCAAGACCTCACTGATCAATTTCCTGGTTCAGGGCCGAAGGACAGACAGTCTGGACAATTGAGGGATGATGTAGAAAATTTTGAGGACAAATGAAAACATTTAGGTGATGTATGGACACCTGTTAGGGGATATGAATTGTTCATGTTCCACTATTGTTAGAGAAATAGATTTGAACCAGTTTGCAACCCTTGGAATTTCAATTTGGGAAAAATGGTTGTTCCCAATGTCTGTAAATATAGAGCTCGTAAGACTTCTAGCCAAACATTACAACCCAAACCTTAAAGCTATCTGCAACTTGCAGGGTGAACCCTTCATACATGTGTTCAAGACTGCACTTTGTGAAGTTTTTAACCTAGATGACACATGTGACGAGCCTATTGTGCATGAGGATTTGGAGGAGTATTGGAGAATGGATACAAATTATAAAGGATGGAAGTTGCCATTACATAGGTCTAGGAAGGATGGAGAGCTTGTTCCACTTGAAGACAATGATGGGCCTCCTTTTCATGTTGATTTTTTTGAGCCCTACCTGAAACATACTTACTTCTGAGTATTTCAAATAATAGGGAAAAAGGCCTCTAAATTCATGTCTATAGGGCCAATGGTGATTGCTGCAGATATACAATGCCACAAAGCTATACCTTTTGAATATTCCTCACACATTTCCAAAGGGATAAACTCAGGGCTAATGTCCATCAAGAATGAATCTCCTACACTACATTTTAAACATTATTCCCTTCTCATGCACATAACATTGTACTACGAACAAGAGTTAGGAATGTGGCCAAAGGAACTGAGAATTACACAATTTGATAAAGAGGATTAGCCACTACCAGTGCAATTGTGGAATGCTATTTGGGACAATAGATTTTTTAATTCCAGTTATGTTCATTTTGAAGAATATTTTGTCAAGATATTGTACAGATTTTTTAATCACCCCTATGATTATTCATTGAATGATGAGATTAAAACATTTTTAAGGCCCAAGGACTTCAATGGACCACCAACCGTAGATCATAATTGGGGTGACTGGTACTGCTACATTGATTCCACTGTGATAAGAGTGTATGGTTTTGAAGATATACCTTTTCTTTTACCAAAAACTGTGCCAAATAGGATTGCATATCTAGAGATTGTCAGGCAAATGGACTATTCCAATGTCATGAACTTAAGTGCCTATGAGAAACAATCATTTATGCGCAGTACATGGTGATTTGGAGATTTTACTATGCTTTCAAAGGAAGGATATGATCTTATTTTGGATAAGTTATCACAATTCAATATGAAGAAGGTTGTACCAAGGAAGGGATTTGATCCTGAGGGTTATATTGGTTTTGCAAGGAAGAAAGCGAATCTAGGTGGATATGATCATATACCATATCCTCATGATGATGTAATCAGGAACATGGAAGAAAGGGAGGTTGAATTGGCCATTGATAAATATAATAGAGAAATGGAGTATAACATGAAGGAGATGCAGGAAGCAGAAATGAAGTCCTCTAGAAGTGAGGAATCTTCTGGTGAAAGAGAACCCCAAGGTCAAATTGACAAGATCTCTAAACTAAGAATTGAAGAGTATCAACCTCCTAACAAAGAAAAAGAAGTTGAGGAAGCATTTGATACAAACACTAGGCAATTGGCCTATAGGTCCTTTGTTTCTGATGATCAATTTATAAAGTCTCTTGAATACAGATCTTTCTTATACAAGCAAAAAGGAAAAGCAATAAGGGAATCAGTCACAGACATCACACCCAACAATGAAAATCAGTTGCTTAACACTTTGAAGGTGGATGTAGAAAATGAAATGAAGAATATGACTCCAGAAGAGGAAATAAACTGTTGGAGGAGTCAAGTGTAATAATTTTCCTCGGTTTAGATTTGAATTCAGCTCTTGTTTTTTATTTTTTTTGCATAATAATGGTGCTAAGCATAAGATCAGTCTAGAAGGAGTGACAAAAGTATACACTGGTTCAAGATATAACCTTGATGAGAACTCTCTCATGATTTGGGCCTTGTATCCCCCACATAAGAAATCTGTGATTATTGGCACTAAGAAAGAATTTGGTCATGTGATAACACTGAAAGTAGGGTAAACTAATCTTGTGGTCACAACTGACATTGGCATTAATGTAGCCAAGTTGAATAAAGCACAGATTCAGATGCTAATCAAGGAACATGATATGTACAAGATGAATAATAAAAAGATGCTCAAAGAAAATGATTTTTTGTTAGATATGGTCAAAGATACATTCAAGGGATCCACTAAATTGTTAACTCAAGGAGAAGGTTCCCAATTGAAAGAAAAAATTAAGGAATCACAAGTACATACTCAAGTGAATAAAGCCAAATTTTACACACTTTATGCAATATTTCTAAAGAGGCACACTAATCTGATGGTCTGGATGGACAAATTTTGGATAACCCACTCCAAGAGTCATATTTCTATTCAGGAGCATAAGAGAATAAATAAAAAAATTCAAGAAAAGGTCTCAAAGATACAAAAGAGAAGCACTTCTGACACTGGAGCCATTACAGCTATTAGAGATATGATGAGAAAACATAGAGATTATTATAAGGAACTTCAAGCAGATGAAAAGGAGTTAATTGATGTTTCAAAAGAAGGGGTGCCTACACTGTTCAAAGATGATGGAGAACTGAAAGATCAGAATGAATGGATGAGAGAGTGTAGATTGATATTACATGGAGCCTTGGAAGCAACCAAAAATGATAACTCAACACTGGAGGAGGCTTGTGAGCATTTGGAGAAGATGATCATCATGGAGATAACTGTGAGGAATGCTAAAAAGGATGCTGACACACACTTAAGCCAAGAATATTTAGATCATATAACACAAGTTCATTTGTGGCTCATTAGAGCATAATTGTTAATGTTTAATTGTTGTTAATTCCAAAATACACTTATGAAGAGGTGCACCCTCTTCAAGATATTGCTATATGAACATTGTAATGTTTGGAGGATATAGATAGATAGTAAGAGTGAATAGGGAGAGAATAGGTAGATACAAAAGATACTTTCAAGATGTTTATTATATAGATTAAGTTGCAAGGACCATGGTGCATGTATGAATTTTGGTAGATATCAATGGAAGATCTTTAATTCTGTGTGATTCAATATTGGTGTCTATTGTTTGTTGATTTAAACAATTATCTGATTGTCTCCATAGTGTTATTTCTCTGCTATTTGAATTTGTGTATCCAAGTTGATATTCAATTTCATCAAGACACATTTGTTGTTATTGTGTAATCAAGTTGATTGCTTTCCACTAAGGAATTAAAATCCTTTTAAGTGATTACAATAACTTGGAAGTAACATTTGGATTAGTAAGAAGAGTTAGGTAATTGATAAGATTGTCATACTAGCTCTAACTTGATATTATCTTGTTATTCAAATTGAGGATATACTTCATTTGTCAATACACATTTTCTTTCATTGTGTGATTCTTTTAATTGGTTCCTTCAAGGAAGGATTAAAATCCTTTTAATAAATAATAGTAACTTGATAGGATCAATTGGATCAATAAGAAGAGTCTATCAGTCACATTCTTGCATGTTTATACAAGATATAAACAAACCTAAGTGCCAAACAATTAGAATTGTATCCAATATCAGTTACTTGCCATAAAAATTCATTGACTCCGCTTACCCAAAAAGGCACTGGTCCAATTCACATTCCAATTCACATTTCATTTATACATTACTTATCCACTTTCATACTTTAAATTTCCAATTATCATATTAGGAGTAAAAGTAATTAACAAGTTTTCATCTATCCCACACAATTTTCCACTGTAGATAGATCCATCAGTTCAATGAAATCATACATTCCTCTAATCTGCTCCATTATAAAGGTCCACCCGCCTAGGTCTAGCAGAGCCTCAAGTGTAGGGAGTCATCAACCAAATAAGTTAACTCCATTCATTGGTTCAAAAATGTTGCAATTTTGATCATAGAGCTTGGCATCCTCTTAGGATTTGTAACCTGCATTTTTTAGATCCAATAGGGTGAGTGGGTCCCCTTTATGATCCAAGACATAAATTAAAATATGTTTTTGGCAACATTTTAATTATTAAAATTTAAATTCTAAGTGTCGGCTTTTGGAATCTATTTTTTGAGAAATTGGATAAACACCTATAAATACAGTCATTTGATCATTTGAAAATAACACACACCTTCTAACATTCAAGAGAAAATATTATTGTCGAGCATTCAAGAGTAGTATTATTAGTCATTTGTAGCAACAATCAAGATCCTAATATCATGTCAAAGTTTTCGTGTTCATGTTGTCTTGTGAAGGCTAACAAGTGTTGTAGGTCTTCACGCGTTCAAGCATTCAAGAAAAACCAAGCAATCAAGATCCAATTCCATTGAAGTGATGTGTATGTCTTTAGTCCTTCAAAGAAGCTATTGAAGGGTGGTGAGTTACAACAATTGTTCATTCATCATTTCCTTCCTTTCCTTTAAGGTTTTTATCATTGGCATTGCCATTGTGAAAGTGGGAACACTATTCATGGGGTTTGATTGAGGAAAACCCCTATATGGCACAAACATTTTTCCCTCTTTGTGTATGTGCAAGTCATAGGTTGAAGAAGGATTGAAGAGATTTTGAAGATAAATTTTTCATTATTACATTTGTTGTCATCATTCTTGTCAACCTACGAAAACTAAGTTGGAGAATTCATTTCCAACATTCTAAAAAATTTGTAGGTGGAAAATAACATCTCAGATCTAGCACCAAAGCATTGTAAAAAGTATTTTTGGAAGCCCTAACAAAGACCCATTTTCCTAGGGGAAAACTAGTCCCTTTGCACATGCTAGAATCAAATTTTGGTGATAGGTACATGCCCTCTGATATCTTCCATATTTGCTTGCAAAGTGTTGTTACATTCTTCTTATCTTCGAGAATTTGTATTTTACATATTAGGTCATATAGTTCAATTAGTTTGATTAGTTTAATCATTTTAAATCATTCTTAATCATCATAAGACCCTAAAGAATCCACCAACCCAGGTTTGATTGAGGTTGAAATCCAATCTCTTGGATTTGTGGTTGGTATGCTAATGAAATTTTAGAAGAGGCCCCTTGAATCCTAGGTTCTTTGCATTTAGGACCTATGACCCCTTTTCCCTACATTTCAATAATTAAAATATATTTTTGAATGTATGGAGTCTCATTTCCAAGATTGGTGCTTGGTTCATTGGACAACCAATTCAATGATTATGAGGATGATGAGAACACACTTGTAGGCCAACAATGGGACTAGATTTACATATGTATACAGATCAAAGTTTAAAAACATCCACAACTAAACATACTTCAAGTATCCATCTCAAATAAATAACACCACACATACAATAAGAAGAGGTCATCACAAAATAGTTTGCAATCCATTATAGTGTTGTGATACATTAATCTACTCTCTTTACATCAGGATAACTAATGTGGCAAGAGAGAATTAATAGCTAGGCTCAAAGGATCCTCTAAAATGTTATATATTGACATAGAGACATTCACCTATCCATAGACCATTCCTCGACTACTCCTTCCTATGTTTTACAAAGCACATTCACATCCCTTACAAGGACATGATTTGCATCATTTGATGTACAAAATTACAAATTTTGGTAACCTCTATACATGAGTGGCTCAAAGATCAACTAATAACAACCTTTTTCATATTTTTGTGTGTACATATATAGCATTATAGTTCATTCAACCTCATGGGTGGAGTTGAAAGGGTTGTTTGTAGTTAATATGTCACCTTTTAGTACAACCATTTACACAAGAAATCAATTGATTGATACCATGCGGTAGAGAAAATATCACCACCATGCTTATATATGTCATCCAATTTTAACTTGCAATGTTACAAAGAGGACATTCCATACAATTATGTCTAGGTTGTTCATGTCTATTTCATTAGCAATCACATGGCCAAGTACCTAAATTATACTTTGGAGGGGTATACACATACTTGTAGGTGTTTGAAATTATTTATAGGTCTAATGCTTCCATTTGAAGAAATTCATGGAATATTAATTCTGTTGCAAGTATGAAGGTGTTGTCATTGATGTCAACAAGCCTGTGTTGCCATTGATGATAGTAGTGCAGTGGTTGAGAAGAGACTATTGCTTTGATTAGTTGCATTATGTTGTCATCAGTTAAGTTGTTGATGTTAACCTCTGGTGTCACTTTTATAAGCTTCTATTTATGGTTCAGATGTCAAGGATACTGAGAAAATTGATAAAACAAGTAAACAGGGTGTTGCAAAGGTGTTTTGGTTTGTAGGTGTTCTAGTTTTGCTTCGCATTTCTTCTAGGCAAAAGATACACTTTTGTGGTTTAGACATGTTGGTTAGAGATGTTCAGATTTTCTATATCCAAATTTTTTTCTTCTAGATCAATGGTCAAAGGAAATTGTGTTCACCAGTGTGTAAACTAGTTTTGTAGTGTCGCTTATAGAGGTGTATAGGAGAAATGTATTTGCTCCACATTTATCCCCTGTTGTTCTTCGGGACTTACAATTCTGAAGGAGCGTTGATGTGTTGTTCTCTTGCCTATGTCAAGAATATTTGTGGTTTGGTACTTTGAAAGTTGGATAGTAGAGTTGCAGTGTCTGGTAGTGTAGTTTGAATGTACTAGTTGTGTACATTTTGAAGGAGTGAGTTGTCACAAAGGATTTTGATGAATTTTAGAAGGATAGAGGAATATTATAGATCATGATGAAGCATGGTATGTGGTTCACAAGTCATCCTTAGGTTTGGGGAAGTGTGTAACTCAAATGTTTAATGTGTTTTCACGGGTAACAACCGACCTAGTGTTTACACTACATTCAAAGATGTTCAAGTATTGATGGATGCATATCTTGGCATATGAAAGCTATTTTGGGTCCCAATTAAGTTTTGTTTTGTTCCACTTTCATTCCTATCCACAACAGGAATGTTTAGTTTTGATCTAATTTGAAATTGCAAAGTGTGAAGTGTGTATAACTGACCTTGGAGAAGGTTTTCAAGGTTGGGGATAGTATAAGTATGAGCTGATATGTTGAAGGTTAACAAGATAGAAAGGATAGAGGTGTGTGATGCAAGTGATGTGAATTTCCAAGGGGTAGAGTGTGAGTTTGAGTAGAGCAATGCGAACTTCAACGTGTTGGACTACTAAATGCAGTGAGCTGAAGGTGTTCGCAATCATTCAAACAATACTGTGAAGGTGTTGGCAATCATTCAAACAATACTGTGAAGGTGTTGGAGCTATTGTGGTGGATTCTTTTTTGTATTGAGAAGTTGTTATCTATGTAACATTTCTCTTCTATCTTATTTTCTTTCTGTGGAAGTGAGCCTTTTTGGACAATGCGTCCTATTCTGGCAGTGAGCCTTTGTACCAATTTTACAATTACTTATATTGTGAGTTAATCCTCACTGTGGTTTTTGCCTCATTCGGTTTTCCATGTAAATTTGGTGTTCTCATGTGTATGGTGTTGTTGTTTCAGTTGTTAGCTACATTTCATGCTTAAACATTTTAATGGTCAATTGAATGCACGTGGATCTGATTACTTTTGAGGGTTTTATGTTTTAATTGTATACAACTAATTCACCCCCCTCTCTCAATTGTCTTATTCATTTAACAAGTTCCTATAGGGAGTAGTGGTGGAAATATTATAGAGAACTAATTCAATCAACTTATTGAGTTAAAGAAATAAGTGCGATCATGGATTATATTCATCAATGCTAAATTTTGTCCTTAAGAGTGGAGAATGTTTTTGGCAATATTAATAGGGAATCAAACTAGGTCCCAATCCCATTATAACAACAAAATGTTCATATAGAAAAAATGAAAATAATAGGAACAATATACTAGCTAAAGAGTAATAGTCTACATAGTAACAACAAAAAATAGTATAGGGACAACAAAAAGACAATACCAAGAACAATGAAGAAAAACTATTTAAACCCCATGACAAGCAATAAGGTCCCTCCAATCCTTGCATAGAGTGTTCAATTTATCCTCCCAGGGGGAATTTTCTCCTCTCCACCTACATATCAACCTGTTTTTCTTTTTTCTTGGTTTTATTTGCTATGATTTCTTGCATTTCATTCATCTTCTTAAGTTTTTCCTATAAGATCGCTACACTAGAAGCAGAGCACCTCATCATTTCACCATTAAGATTGACCTTTTTCTCATAACTTCTTCAATTTTACTCATCTTATTTTGAATAATGTCCAATCTGTCCTGAAGCTCAACCCATTTTTCATTACAATCTTCAAAACTATGAGCCTTAGTTACATTGACATCCTCATTGTCCTCATAAAATTTAATAGGAGAATTATCACCCTTCCTTGGTTCACTCAAATTTCTAGTTAGCCTTGCAAACTTCCTCCTATTATTGGTATCATTTGTAATTTTGATAGTATTGGCTAGTCTTTCTAACCTTCTCCCACCCTCAATAGCCTCAAGTTGACTATCTATTTTAGGGTTATCAACTTCCTACACTTTAAGAATAAATGTAGCATCTACATAGCCATTTTGGCAGAAACTAATTTAAACCCAATACTCTTGTTTTTTATCAACTCTAGAAGGAGACCCTAAAGTATGATCATTTTTATCCTCTTCCAATGAAAGAATGATATTCTCAAGGGTAAAATTAGGTTTCTTCTTTATACCGATGTTATCCTTGGGTATATTTGGGCCATGAGTGCTAAAGTTGGAGGTAACATTATTAGTAGCATTAAAATTTTGGGTTAAGAGAAAATTAAAAATAATCTCCTGAATATGCTCAAGGGTATAAAGAAAAAACCTGATTTTTATATTCTTTTATTTTTTTTATCAACTCTAGAAGGGGACCCTATAGTATGATCATTTTTATCCTCTTCCAATGAAATAATGATATTCTCAAGGGTAAAATCAAGTTTCTTATTTATAGCGATGTTATCCTTGGACATCTTTGGGCCATGAGTGCTAAAGTTGGAGGTAACATTATTACTAGCATTGAATTTTTGGGTTAAGAGAAAATTAAAAATAATCTCTTGAATATGCTCAAGGGTTTGAGAAACCTTCTTTCCCTTATTTTTCCCCTTAGGGTTTATAGTAGAAGGTTTAGTAGTTGTGTTTGTGGCAACATTGATGACTATAATAGGAAATAAAATAGGGTTAGGCTTCGATTGTATTGATAAACGAAATAAATTAAGCCTTGATGTAGAGGAGGTGAGGCACTATTGTTAATACAATGTTCTAAGGAGGACAAAAAATAAAAGTAGAATCTAATAATGATTTGATTCCTTAGATGATCAAGAAGAGGGAAATGATAGTTGTGCATAGAAAACCTACCTTCTAGAGTGAAGTATTTGATAATATGGTAACTATCATCATTATATAGAGATGGCAGAACAACCCTTTTGTAACCATAATGGTGCTTGATCAAAACCTCACCCTCCTTGAGAAAGGAGTCAATGAACTCCTTTTCTTTGCTTCTACCCAACCTTGGGACTTTTTGACCTTGATAACTCATTCTCTACAATTTTGCACAAGAGGAAGGCTCGACACATATTTTATGCCATCCCATGGCTATCACACCTATATAACACTACAAGATATGAATGGATATAAATTTTTATCTATAGAAAACATTGAAGGTGACAATGGAAATAAGTAATAAAAGATGTGTTTATCTCCAACTTGAAGGAGATGATTATAGATGAAAGATTGATAAAACATCTCATACAAATTAAGGAGAGTACAATTAGAAATCATGATGAAATGAACTTATTTGCAAGTAGTAATAATAGTGCACTATAAATAATTATTAATCCACACATAAATTTTTTAATGCTCCATTCTAGACTATAATTTAAGCCCATATTGAAATTACAATTATGATACATCACGATGTTCAATGATTGCATACCAAAGATGCTAAACCACATATTTTCCATGTGGGAAGGAGTAATATTTGTGTTAAGACACATCATCTTTTATTAGGTTGGTAACTAAGCTTGACAACTCAGTGATTTTTGTCTAGCAAGTCCAATTTTTAATGCCAAGCCCCTCATTAGCTAGGCTATTAGCAACAATATTACCCTCTCGATAAACATACCCGACCTTATAATATTTAAACTATTTCAATAGGGACCTAAACTCCCAAATATAATCACTAATCTTCCATGCCAACACTTTCACATTCTTTATAAGGTCTATAATAATTTTAGAATCACCTTCTACTTGTACCTGTTGTATTCCTTTGGATAACTCTTTTAACACCCCACTAGGATACTATAGCCTCTACTTCATTATTAGTTTTAATTATAACAAAATTAGCATAAATTTCCAACATTTTCCCTTTTTCATCCCTAAGGATTCCTCTTGCCCCAACCAAACTAGGATTTCCTTTAGAACAACCATCAAAATTAAGTTTCACCCATCTACCTTCAGGACATTTCCACTTTGTATATTTTCTAATAAGAGCCTTGTTAAGATCAACATTGAAAAAGTCTTTGTTTATGCCCTAGTTCTAACTTATTATAACTTCCTAAACTGAAGGATGATCTTTTGGTTTTTTGTATTAGCTACATTCATATTCTTACAAATTAAAGATCAAAGAGCATGGAAGAAATTCATCACATTCCTTATGGCATTTCTAAAAAAAATGTAGTTTCATTTCTTGCATATGCCTTGGGCCACATGATAATTTTGTTGCCAAAGTTCCTTTATGATCATAGGATTCTTGAACATAGAGTTACAATTCCAACCATCCAAAAAAGTACTAAGATCCTTAAGCATAACCTATTGGATCTCAAATTTAGTGAAGATTGCTTCAAAAACCTCCCTGGAAAAATTATAATGAAAGAATAATGATTAAAATTTTCTTCTTGAGATAGACACAAAATACACCTATTAGGAATATAGAACCTTGTTTTAGTAGCTTGTCTTGAGTTTGAATCCTGTTGTGACCAGTTTCCAACCAAGAGAAGCTAATTTCTAGTATTAATCTATGATTCCAATTGAACTTCTAGTTATAATGAAACCTTGGGAGGTTGAGAATCAATGCATATCTTGAGGAAATTTTATAGTTCCCAATAGAGTGAGAGGTCCAAATGACTTCATATCTCTTGTTTTTTTTGAGAATATGGAAGGAGTTTATGTAATTTTGAAAATCAATAATAAAATCAACAAGGTCATTGTCATTAGCAAAGAAGTCTTGAAAAAACTCACTTTCTGTTATAACACATTATCAATGTGACCCTTCCAAATATATCCCAAAAATATTTGAAACATGATAAATCAATTGATAAAAATGTTGATGGAAAGAGAGAGGCCTTGAATCAAGCCAAATATCCTCCTAAAACTTGATTTTATTACCAATTCCCACTTTCCATATTATTCCCTTGTTTAGCAGCCCTCTAGTCTTTAACAAATTTATTCCAAATAATAGATTCCTTAGGAAGATTTCCTAAAATTAAGGATTGTATAGCTTCATGATTTTGGAGATATTTAACCTTTATAATTAAAGTCCAATATTTATCATCCTTAGTTAAAGTCCAAACAACCTTAGCCAAGAGAGCCTTACTAAAATTTTGAATACTCCTAAGACCCAAGCCCCCATTGCTTTTGATTTTTCAAGCAATGTCCTAGCTAACCAAGGCAAGTATCTTTTTTTATTCTACACAAATCCAAAACAATTTCTTAGCCATCATTTCATAATCTTAAGAAGAGATAACTAATAGATAAGAATATATTGAAGAGAATCCTTTAAGAGTTGAAACTTTCCATCTTGACTAAGCAACTTGCCCTTCCACCCAACAATTTTTCTATATTTGTTCAACAATTCCATACTAGTAGTTAGGGGAAATATTATTCAAATTAAGAGGCAACCCCAAGTAGGTGGAAGGTAGCTTAACTCGAGCACATCCAAACATATTAACAATATTCTGTTGTAGGTCATTCCTAGTGTTAAATAAATATAACTCTTTTCGTAATTAATATATTTAGAAATAACAACATATTGATTTACCACTCCTTTCCAAAGCCTTGCTTTCACAAGTGAAGAAACACCAAATAAAATGGTGTCATCAACAAATTGTTGATGTGAAGAAGGATCTAAGCAAGAGGTGAATTTAACACCAATCAAATCTTGTGATGCAACCAATTTGGAAATATTCCTTCCTAGCACTTTAGTAACCATGATAAAAAATTGGGATAAATTTAATGCCCCTATATAAACCCTCTTCCACTACCAAAATCCTTTGGGGATGCCATTACCAATCACAATTTTTTTTTGGAGAAGTAACACATTCTTGAGTCAATTGAAGCATTTTTCCCCTAAACCCAATCTTCCTCAAGAAAAAAAATAAAAAATCCTAGGAAACTCTATCATGAGCCTTAGAAATATCAAAATTGAGAGCCATACTTTCTTTCATAATTTTCTTCATTGATTGACGTTTTCTAGCCAGAGAGAAAACCTTTTTATTCTAAGAAATAAGTTGACAGAGGAAGGGATGAATTTGAAAGAAAATAATCTTAGAGAAGATCTTACAAATGGTGTTGCAAAGGTTGATAGGTCTGATAACATACATAGAGATATCATCCCCTTTATTTTGAGTGAGGAAAACATAAGTATTATTGAGTTGTTTAAGAAGTTTTTCTTATTTGAAGAATTCCCTAGTAGTAGTAGTAAAATTTGTTGGTGTGAATGTATGTCTTGTACCTAGTAATTTATCTTACTAGGTACTTAGAGGACTTATTCACATGTTTACTTAGGATATAAGATTCCTTCTAGAAGTCTTAGTTGAATTTTCTAGAGCTTATCTTTTCTAGCTTTTAATGCTTGATTCCTAGGTAGTTAGGTTGTTAGTTGTCACATGTCATAGGATTAAGATACATGTCACAATCATGTTTAATCCTATTCCTCACCTTTCCTATATAAGCAAGGTAATTATACACTTTGTAATATACTTCATACCTCATCATCATTTTGATAGGTCTTAATATCAATCAAGATCATATTCTTGGATACCCTCTTGTAGAAGGTTTTCATTATTTTTGTAGGTGGTCTTGGGATAGAGCTAATCTTCAGCTCTTACAACATTTCCAACCACAATATCTGAAAATTATTGAAAAATTAGTGGGGGAATCCATTATGTCCAAGAGCCTTAAAATTCCCAAAGGAAAAAATAGCATCTCTAACTTTTTCTTTTGAAACATCCTTAATCACTCTTTAATTGTCTTCTTTAGTCAAAATGGAAGGAACTACTTCCAAAAGTTTATTATTAAGGTTGAGAATAAATATTGAGGAGGCTCTTTAAGGATGTTTTCAATGAATGTTGTAGAGGAAAATTTGAAGGAATTACTCCCAAGGGGTTTAAAGGAACACATCAAATATGAGGTATGTATGTTCCCTCAATATTCTATGTCATGAACAATGAAAGTTTGTGGCCAATAGAAGGCAAGGTTTGGGAGATTTCTTGTATAGTCACTTCCTCAACATACTAGGTTGAATGCACATTAGATTAAAGAGAAGAGAGTGAAAATATTATGTTTTAATTGTGATAGAAAATACAATCAAGGACATAAATGCACTAAAAGGAATTTTTTCTATATTGAAGTGTTAATTGAGAAAGAAGAGGAGGAACCTCTCTTAGAGGATGACAATGCGTTAGATGAGGAATTCAAAGATACTCAAACAACCATTTATTGCCATACTCTTGCTATATTTATTTCCCCAAAAACTCTCAAGGTGGTTGGTTTATTGAAGAAAGAGATATTAAAAGTATATATAGACTCAAGAAGTTTTAGGGGGCTTTGTTCAAATTTCATGTTTTGGAAAAGTTGTAGAGTTTTCATTCATGTTTGCAACTCTTGAAAATTTCCCTTTATTTTAAACTTATCATATCTCTTTGTTTATGGAATTTTATTTTTATGCATACTCATAATGATCAAAACGTGCAACCCAACTTTCACTTTTTATTTTTCATGCACATTTGAACCTTTAATTCTTACCTCCTAGTTTTGCATGTTTATATTTATACTCATTTTTTTTTCTCTATCTCCCACGGACTTTTGGGCCTCATGTGCATGTTTGAATATCTTTAAAATTGCACTCTAACCTCTACTTCTCATCTCATTCTCTATATGCAAAATCTCAAAAAAATTGTGCATGATTACAATTCTTGCATTTATGCCTCCTAGTTTTGATTTCCCCACTCTTAATTTCCCCATAAAATTTTAGAATCTATGAGAAATGTTACATATCTTACTACCATAGTTCTTGGATTTAAATCCCTACATATTTACAAATCTACTTATACATCTCTTTGCTTGAAGACCTTTGGAGTTTCCATGCATGTTTACATCTCTTTCAACCTCACTTCTTAGATCATATTCCCCACATTTATTTTGTTCCATCATGCACTTTCTAGTACAAACTTTTTCCATTCCCCACAAGTTTAAAATTGCATTATAAACATTAATTATTGTTAGTTTCATTACTACATACATCTCATCTTCTTGCACATGCTTGAAAACCCTACTTATAGTTTTTCCTTAGGACTTTGTCATTTGAATAGTTATCTTCAACTAAACCTTGTACATCATGGCATTCCATTAAAGCCCTAAAATTAATGTGATGGATTTTTCCAACCATCCAAATCATGCCAAGATCTTACTAGACTCCCCAAAAGTGTGAATACATATGCAAACATGGGAAACTTGAATATGATAGATATATGGCCATATTTGTAGGCCTAAAAACTAATACCAAAATAAATTTTAACTGTGGGGATGAATTTTTATCTACCATAGGTTACCAATAACATCTATACATGGAAGATTTTACTATACATGACTATGTTGATGGAATAACGTTTTAAATTACAAATAACTCATGTGACCCTACCAATAAATTGGATGAACGTAGATGTAGTGTTATAAATACAAAGATGACACACTTAAAAATGGTTTGGCATTTCTACTGACTCCCTAGCTACAAGTGTCTAGGTTTGTTCTATGGTTTTGATTCTTGCAAATCCAATCTAAAAGTGATAAGAATATATTTTTTAAACCATAGGTAGAGTATTAAACTAAATCTATGTGTAATTGAATGTCTCCATGAGAAATTGTAACATTTTAGGGGGATATTTTAACCTAGTTGTGTGTTCCCTCTTGTATATTTTTTGGTATGAATGTAATAGGATATAGGTGAATGTGTGAAAAAATTATAATGTATTACAAGTATTTGTGATGGTCTTTATCTTATTTCACATGGATTATAATTTTGGGATAGATTATTAAATATGCTTATTTGTAGAAATATTTTTGTCACTAAGTTATTTGTGTATGCAAGTTTGGTTTCATATATGGTTTTTAGGTGTATCATCTTGTTCCTTATGGGCTAAATCTATTTCCCATTGGGGGTAAGCACTAGTTTGGGAGTTAAATGGTCAAATATATTCCAATAATAATACTTCTCATCCTCATTATCATAGGAGTAGAGATAATTTTTACCATGATTGTGTGATGTCGTAATACAAATAATGAAATATCATATGTTATTTTAAACTAATAAATATTTTGTGGACCATGCAAGTATGACGTCTTTCTTGCAAAGATGTATGTAAATTTAAGTGTATTCACTTATTATAAATATAAATTTCTATCATTTTTTGGTTCATTATCATATACTCATTGGGAGCTCTTAATGGTATACATGTAGCCAACACTAACATGGAACTTAGTGACATATTTTTGTAGTTCATAGTATGTCAAGTATGGTTGTTATGATCTTAATATTGGCTCCTTATTTCTCTTTAATTATCAAATCTTAAAGATCTCAAGGAATACCCTATTGGCCTAGTAAGCCTAAATTAGGAGTTACTCATCCTTACTACTTGGTCTTTCCATTCCAATGTCTAATCAGAAGTCTAAAATCTTAGCCCCTTGTTGAGATTCTCAAGCCTTTGGTTTTGGTGTTGTTTTTATGATTGGTGGAACTACATGTTTGAGAGACAACAAATGGTTATTATCAAAGAATATGAACCTACATATTTGATTACATACTCTTTTATTCAATTTACTTGAAGCTAAATTTTTATAGTTGTATCACTCTTGATTTTTATTAAAATAGAAAATTTCCAACTCGCTAATTTCTGCAATTTTTAATTTTTATTCTTTTGTGAAGAGTGGTGGCTCTATCAATTGATCCTAGTGGAAAAGCAAGACAAGGATTGATATTTAAAGAAGAATACATTCAAAATACTCTCAAAATTATTAGGAAAAATATGTGCAAGTAAAAATATAACAAGCCACATTGAGAGAAAAATACATGGGTAGGTCTACTAAATCCTCCTCTCTACCTCTAGAGAGAGTTTTCGTGAACTTAAGAAATCAATCTTCATACATTTTTATGATTTTGTAGATAATAATGTAAAACCACTAGAATACCTCATAGGTTGAATTATGATACTAGAAGACATATGCATATAATTAATTCACATGTTAGACATAATAAAGAGATGAGTGTTAGGATTTGGTGTTGTACACCATTGCATAAAAAATTATATTATAATGTTGTTTGAATAATTATTTAGTTTTGGTGCACCTAGGAAGTGTGTTTAGCCACACTAAGTAATTATTTGGGGGAACTAGTAAGTTGTATTTTAATATTGGGTTTATTATTTTATGTGTGGGAGACATAGGATAATAATTTAATATTTGGGGAAAGTATTTAATAATGTGAAAACTTAGTACCCAATATTAAATGAGGGGTCAATGGTTTTGTGTACACATGGTTTTATCTTACCACTTGGTTGTATTTGTGTGAGATTTTATCTATAAAAGAAAACACATGTTTAGTGGTTAATGTTGGTTGGATGAGTAGGTTGACATTATTGAGTGTTTTTGAGGAGTGCATATGTGAAGCATGGCATGGAATGTGTAGATTCATACTTGGACATATGGAGGATGCATTGGAGAAGCTTGATATTTTAGAAGTATTCATTGTAACTCTGTAAGTGATTACATTATTTTATTGTTGAATAATAGATGGAGTATGGATGCTTTTAGAGATTGGGTTTTTCCCTCTTGAGGGTTTTCACAAGGTATATATTTTGTTATCTTGTGGCTTGTCTATTTGATCTATGTATTATGGTTATTCCGTAAGATTTTATGTATACTTTTCTCTCATGGGCTTATGTAGGAAATGGATTAAATGAACTAGGATTTGATACATTATTTCCTAACAAGTGGTATTTAAGAGCTTTCAGGGTTATTGGATGTGTGAGCTCCTAGGATTTTTTATAATAATTGTTTGAGTAGATTTGATGCAAATTTGAATCCATATAAATGCAAAAAATATTTGAGACATTACAAGATATGGAATACTTGTGAAGGTGTTTTGTAGATTTGGGCTTTTGGGGTTTGCAAATTTGTTGGGTTTATTGCAGATCTGGGGTTTGAGAAATTTTGGGTTAAAAATATTTCCTAGATTGTGCTTTCATATGAGGGTTTTTTAGGGGAATTTGAACAAATGATCTCTTGAGATAAAACAAACCTCGTCATTGAATTTAGGATGGCCAAGAAATGAAGATTCATATAAAGTTTTCCCTATTTTGGCCACTTGAAAAACATGCAATTTTTTTAACCTCACAACCTAGTTGTACAACCGTATGGGTCGACTATAGAGACACAAATATTAAAAAAATTAAAATTATTAAAAAACTTGCAGTAGAAAATTATTGTTGAAAATTAAAAAAAAATGGGGAGTGGGGGGGTGGGTCCGTAGACCCCATACCCACTCCCTATGCATATCAGCACTAGTAGTACCGATAGGTACTATTGTACCTATTGGTACCATGGGTGGTGGTCCCTGCATCACCTATGGAATGGTCCCCCCAATCCCGTGGGTGTCCAACCCGAGCCCCGCGAGGGGCTAGAAAACTAATCACCAAAGTTTTTATTAAAAATTAAAACATATTTAATGATGATTTTGGCTCTACTAGCATAGAAACCTACCACTCACCCTCGATCGCATCGCCACCAATATGTTGCTGCCATTGGCAGGTCATCAGTGGCTTAGCCTAGGGGCCACCACCTAGCCACCAATATAAGTGTAAGTGGGCATATTTTTCTACGAGGCATAACTTTCACCCAAAATGTCAAATTTTTGACTTCCAATAGTAAAAAAAATCTCTTTTGAGCACTACATACTGGTATAGGTTTGGTTCCTTGATTTCATGGTTTTTATCATTTTTTGGGGCCTACAAGCCATATGTTCTCTTGTACATGATTTTGGTTATAACTTTTGCATACACAATTGTATTTTTAATTTCAAATAGGCATTAGAGAGCATGTGTAGTTTACCACATAGTGGATCAAGTGTATTTTTAGTTTATGGTGCAGAGAGAGGATTGTACTTGTTTGATCACTTGTAGGTGCCTAATATTTAGGGTGTGATTTTATGAGCATCCAGAAGAGTCAAAAGGTGAAACCTTGAGGGATTACATTTTTTTATATGATATTTATGATGGTTCAATTGATTATAAGTTTGGTTCTCTTTGGTACAAGTTTACATGTGTTTTTAGAGTTGGACTTTGATGACAACAACTACACAGGTTGGCTTTGGTTTTGAGGACATGGGTTGATATGTGTGGAGACTAGGAGTCTCGTGTGGGTGATAGTTGAGTGTAGGTACATCATTGGTGATGATTATGGTGTCATGGATATGCAAGTACATTTGAGCATTGGCACAACATGATCATGTATGTGGTTGTTTGGTGGTGAGATGGTTTGGTGTTAGGAGATTATTCTTATCTCCTAGATACTTGATTAGTTCCTTAGCTATAATTACTCATTTATGGACATGTTTGGTGAATCAAATCTGTGATTGATTTGGTGTTTGAGTCTTATTATATGTAGAATTATCTTCTTTGATACCTCAGTTTGTAGGTTACTAATGTGATGATGAGTTTTCATGCTTCAATATTTGGAATCCTTGAGTCATGCAGCTATGTGGGTTAGACACCCATTTAGTTGTAGTAGGATGACTCAAATATGGACTATCTATTATTAGGAAATAATGCATCAATACCTAATTCATTTAATTCATTTCCTACATAACCCAATGAGATAAAATCATGCATACAAGCTTACAGAATAAACATAATCCATAGATCAAAATAAACAAGCCATAAGATAACACAAGATATACCTTGGTAAAACCCTCAAGAGGGAAAACCCAACCTCCAAAAGTACCCATACTCCATCTATTATTCAACAATAAAATAATACATGCACTTACAGAGTTACCATGAATACTTCTTAAGCATCAAGCCTCTCCAATGCATCCTCTATGTGTCCAAGCATGAAACCACACATCCCATGCCATGATTCACATATGCACTCCTAAAAAAAACTCAATAATGATAGCCCACTCGCCTAGCCAACCTTAACCACTAAACTTGTGGTTGCTTTTATAGATACAAGCTCACAAAAATGCAACTGAGTGGTAAGATAAAACCATGTGAACACAAAATCATTGACCCCTAATTTAATATTGGGTACTAAGTTTTCACATTATTAAATACTTTCTCCAAATATTAAATTATTATCCTAAGTCTCCCACACATAAAATAATAACCTAGTGTATAATACAACTTTACAAGTGGCCCTGTCTAGTCTCCCCCAAACCTGTGGTACTAGAGGGTGTGTCGTGCCAACGCCACTAGTCACATGAAAAATTTTTACCAGGCGCATATAGTTTATATGTGGACAAATACCTGACCAATTCCTGCAATCTTAAATTTTTTTTTTTTTTACAAGTGGCCTCAAATAATTATCTAATGTGGCTAAACACACCTCCTAGGTGCACCACAAGTAAATAATTATTTAATTAAATTTAAATGTAACATTTTATGCAATGGTGTACAACACCAAATATTAACATTCTCTCACTTGTAGACATTGCATAAGGGTCAATCAATGAAATACATCATCAAAGCCATACATTAAACCTCATGAATCTCCAACATGTTATATGCTCCATGAAGATACCTACAATAAAACCAAAGTGACCACCATCTCAAGCAATAAATCCTCTCATCCTCCAATGTGCCACCTATGGAAGAAAAGTGGCATGCCAAGGTGAAGATGCACTAATCCAAGAACACAAGCATCAAATCCAAGTGATAAAAAAGTCTCCAAGTTGTTGTCAAAGGTAAAAACCCAAATTATTGGAAATAATATCCACAACACATGCTACATCCAACCATCCATACCTCCTAGGTATCAACAACATTAGTAAACTCATGCCAACATACGTATGCAACCCATTAACTACAATCACAATCTCCTCATATAAAACTTATCAATGAAGAACATACATATCTAGGAACTCCCACTGCATGGGTAATGCCAAATCTAAAAATGATCAAGGAATATCAAGTATACCAATCAAAACTATACCAAGGTGTGATAAATGATCAAAACATGAAGTACCAAGGACAAACATAATGATCCACACATGCAACACCAAGTAGATGCATACTCTCTCACAACATGTCACCGCAATCCTCCCAAATCATATGAACATGAAACTCTAGGAAGGAACCATAGAATGAAGAGAGAAAACCTGTAAACCATAACATGTCTTACTAACACCTCAAAGTGCAATACTGTGTGAAGTATCATCTCCTTACAACCCCAAATGAAAAGCCTCAACAACACCCATCCACTCAATCTCAAAGATCAAATGTAACATATGAATCATGTTATAAATGCCAACATGGATGTAAACCTCTCTAACCAAGGAAGACCAAGATAAAATTATTCATTCCTTACTAAGGAAATCATCCCAATAAACATCTCCTAAAACTCCTCATCAATGAATGATAACATAAATAAAATCATATGTACAAGGAGTTAATAATTCTAAACATCCATCAAAATGAATCCTCTAGAACCAACTAACCATAGCTCAAGATCCATATCTATGAAAGGTAAAGCAATAAAAACTCATGCTAAATAATCCTCAAATGAGTCCCAAAATAAATCACCATGGCTCAAGACTCATTCTCATGAGAAAAAAAAGCATGACACATAATACATCTGAAATAAGAATGGGAAAATACCTTTTAGATGATAAAACCTATCGAGTGAACAAAGAGTGGAAATGAGAATGCTCCTCTAGAATAACCAAGTCATCATGACTCACTCTAAGAACAATATCCTCTATAGGGCCATCGTGAACTCATGTCCATATCTAGGTGAAGGCTCCTTAATATTCTTGCTAAAACCTCCAAAGAGTAACCATCTCAAGAAAATGTCTCTAGTCACAAGAGAACTCCAGACTCACCCAAGTATCCAAGTATCCATGAGCACCTACAACTGATCAATCCATGCTAAACTCCAAATGCAACACCACACTATCATGAAGCTCCCAATAAAATGACCAATGTATTCAATACAAAGATAACCAACAAGATCAATATTAAAGCTCCAACCGTAGAATCATGAACCCATCATGATATCATGATCTAATCATCTCCTCCTAGGAGATCACATGCACCAGTACAAAAAATCTTGGTCTCAAGAGTACATGTATCATGTCAAACCTCTAAGCTAGCATCAGGAGTAAACCATGACACAATACCAAACACACCCTAAACCAAGAATCAACCATCTCCAATCACATGAAGATAACCGTCTCCTAACAGTGAACCTATAAATGTGAAAGAAATATTCAACAACATGATCTAATAGCTCCTCCAAGACATCCATAAACACTAAAGAAGACATCCATCCACCAACGATGAATTACCTCACTGCCAACAACTCCCACTAAATTGTGATACCGAGCTATACATGGCATCATGACAACCATCTCTTAAATGAAGATCAACTAGGTCCAAAAACACTCAACTACAATCCCAGTAGCTCCAGAGAAGAAGGAGAACCAAGATATCCAAGCCAAGAAGATACAATCGCCATCAAAACATCAAGAATCAATCCTACACCACTAAATCATCTCTATCAAAATATCTCATTGAAATGTGTAACCAATAAAATGTAACCAAGCTATCATGACATCATGATAAAACCACATGTTAGAAGTCCCAAAAATTGACTAATCAAGTACTCTAATCATCCATCCTCTAATCTCATTTAGAAACATACCAATGCACAAATGACCACAAACAAGGTCAACTAACAAATGTTGCATCAACAGTGAATCAATATTGTGGATATAGAGAGTCCACATCAAAGTCATCCCACTGCAAGAAAATGGGTAGCTAATCCATAACCTACATAACTTGTAGGTCCCAAACATTGAAACATGAAAACTCATCATCACATTAGTAACCCGTAAATTGAGATATAAAAGAAGATAATCTTGTAGACAACAAGACTCAAACACCAAATCAATCACATATCTGATTTTCTGAACATGTTCATAAACAAGTGCAACATCGTAAATTGTCACTCTTGATAATTTCACACTATGTTTTACTCCCCCTTAAGTTATTGGACCTAATTGAATGTCTAATTTCTTAAATTATGCATTTCATAGCCCATTTAGACAATTACCAATAAAGTACAAGTGTAAAAAAAATGCATTCATTTAATACTTTTCCCCTAACTCCTTAATTCTCAAAAAAATAGGTTTGGGACACTAGCGCCTAGGGAACCTATGTCCCCTATACTTTTCCTCCAAAATAAAATATGTCAGTGTCGATATTTTATTATTTGAAATTCAAATTTCCAAAGTGGGGTGTCAGGATTTAATTTTCAAGAAATTAGAATAATTGTATATAAAATATAGTTATTGCATTATTTGAAACCTAACAAGAAAGATCTAGCGTTATTGAGCAAAAATTATGGTCAAGAGCACTATCAAGAAATACAAGAGCATACTTTCATATATTTATTGTAGCAATTCAACATCAAAGCATCATGTCAAAGTGAATGTGAGTTTGTTCATGTTCATGTTTTCATATTGTTTGTGAGACCTAACCCTTGTAGGTCTTCAAGCAAATCAAGCAAGCAAAATTCAAGCCTTGAGGAGATTTGTATGACTTTAGTCCTTCAAGGAAGCCATTGGAGGGTGGTGAGTTGCATCCCATTGTTAATTCATCATTCCTTTTTATCATTTGGCCTTATACCTCAAAAGTATAGGCTTTCTATCATTGGCATTGGCATTGTGGAAGTGGAAACACTAACATAGGGTTTGACTAAGGAAAGCCCCTAAATGGCACAACCCTTCCTCTCTCTTTGATTGTGTAGGTTTCAAATCTAAAGAATATTGGGAGAAGTTTGAAGGTTGATTGCTCATTGTTGTAATCAAATTCTACAACTTGACAACTCACGATAACTCAGTTACAAAATTATTTGATGGTGCAACAAGCGGAGAACAAAATCCTTGATTTAGAACTAGAGGACTATGAAATAAGATATGAATTATTCCTACAAGGAAAGTGGCACCTAGGGCACCTATGTCCAATATTTTTAGCTCCAAATTTGTATCACAAGTGCACAGTGTCCTGCTCAATCCATTTATGTAGTTTGTTTCTGTCTATGACTTCCCAAATCTATTATTTTTGTATTATAATAGTCATTTGCATCATTAAGTCAATAGAATCATTGCATTTCATCCTTAATTTTGTTTCATATTTGGTCAAGGGCAGGTTGAATCATGTTTTAGGTTGTAATTCAATCATATATCTTGTCCAAATCTAATCAAATCCCCTTTTATTTAATGAAATATGTAAAGGGTTCCATTTCATTTTGGTGACCCACCTTTTTCAATGATTCAATGAGTAACCATAATCAAGAAACCAAAAAAGCATCTAGGAGATAAGAACAACCTCCTAACACCAAACCATATCACCACCAAATAACCATATACATGATCATGTCATACCAATGCTCAAATGTACCCGCATAACCATGACACCATAATCATCACCGATGATGTACTTGTACTCAACTATCACCCACACATGACTCCAAGTCTCTACATGTGTCAACCCATGTCCTCAAAACCAAAAGACAACCTATGTACCTATCACCATCAAAGTAAAAATTTGGAAAACACCTATAAACTTATACCAAGAAGCACCAAACTGATAATCAGTTATACCATCATAAATATCATATAAAACACATGCAATCCCTCAAGATTTCACCTCTTGACTCATCTAGATTCTCACACAATCACACCTTGAATATCAAGCACCTACAAGTGATAAAAAAGTACCAACCTCTCTTTGCACCACAAACTAAAAATATACCTAATCCATTATGTAGTACACTACACATGCTCTCCAATGCTTATTTGAAATCAAAAATATAATTCTATATGCAAAAGTTATGTCCAAAATTATGTACAAGAGAAAATCTAGCTTCCAAGCCCCCAAAACTGATATAAATAGTAAAATCAGGAAACAAAACCTATATTACTACATAATTATCAGAGAGAGCTTTTCATCGGTTATTGGAAGTCAAAAATTTGAAATCATGGGTGAAAGTTATGCTCGTTTGAAAAAAATTCCTTAAAATTGGCTTATAGGTGGTTGGCTGGCTACCCTTGGGCAGCTAGTTGACAACCCTACCAACGACACCCTAATGGCAGCTTGGGTGAGGGTGGATGGTAGAATCATAATTTTTAAAAATTTCTATAAATTTTCCTAGTGGTTTAATTTCTTCACCATAGGGTTGGGCAAGTGGTCACCCACTCGACTAGGGAGCTAGGCCCCAACTTGCCAGTGGGTTGACACCCATCAGTGGGACTGTCATCTCATATCATCTTGTCATGCCTGTTGTACATATATAGAGGGGGTATGGGGGTCTGCAAACTCCCCCTCATTATTATATTTAAATTTTTTTTTAATAATTTTCAATTATTTTTTTTTAAATAGCATAAGATTTTTTATTTTTTATTTTATGATGCTCTCTACAAACCCGTAGAACTATAAAATGGGATAAAAGGGGCAAAAAAATACCTTTTTTCAAGTGGCCAAAATAGGGAAAATTTTATATCAATTTTTGTTTATCGTCCATCTTGGATCCAATGGTGAGGTTCATTTTGTCTCAAGAGGTAATATGTAAAATTTTCTCAACAAAACCCTCCAAAGCATCCATACCCCATCTATTATTTAACAATAAAATAATACGTGCACTTATAGGGTTACCATGAATACTTCTAAAACATCAAGCCTCTCGAATGCATCCTCCATGTGTCTAACATTAATCCACACATCACATGCCATGCTTCACATATGCACTCCTCAAAAAGACTCAATAATGACAACCCACTCACCTAGTCAACCTTTAACCACTAAATATGTGTTTGATTTTATAGATACAAGCTCACACAAGTACAACCAAGTGGTAAGATAAAACCATGCACCACAAATCCATTGACCGCTCATTTAATATTGGTTACTAAGTTTTCACATTATTAAATACTTTCCTCAAATATTAAATTATTATCTTATGTGTCTCACACATAAAATAATAACCCAATGTTACAATACTACTTTACAAGTGGCCACAAATAATTATCTAATGTGACTAAACACACCTCCTAGTTGTACCACAAATAAATAATTATTTAATTACAACATTTAAATATAACATTTTATGAAATGGTGTACAACACCAAATCCTAACATTTATATCTAAGAGGTTGATTCAATGTTGATGCAGACTTTGTTATTTAACTTTGTCTATGGTCATTTATGCATTAGTATGTTTCTTTGAGATGAGAGGATGGATTATTAGAGTTCCATTATTGTCATTGTTTGGGACTTGTAGCATGTTTTTTTATCATGATGTCATGATAGCTTGGTTACACATTTTAGTGGGAGCTTTTGACAATGATGATTTGGTGGTGGAAGATTGATTCATCATGTTTTGATGGTGGTTGTATTTTCTTGTCTTTGAGATCTTGGTGCTACTTATTCTCTAGAGTTGTTGAGATTTAAATTGAGTGTGTGTGGATAATGGGTGATATTCATTTAGGAGATGGTTGTCATTATGCCATGTGTAGCTCGATATCATGGTTCAGTGAGAGTTGTTGGTTGATCTTATTTAGTATTTGTGGATGCCTTGGAGGAGCTCTTAGATCCTATTGTTGTAAAAGAGTTATTTTACATTTATAGGTTCACTTTTAGGAGATGGTTATCTTCATGTGATTGGATATATTGATTCTTGGTTTAGAGAATGTTTAGTATTGTGTCATGGTATACTCTTGATGCAAGTTTAGAGGTTTGACATGATACAGGTTCTCTTGAGACTAAGATGTATGTATTGTTGCATATTATCTCCTAGGAGGAGATGGTTAGATCATGATGTCATGTTGGGTTCTTGATTTTGCGATTGGAGCTTTGACATTGGTCTTGTTGGTTCTCTTGGTATTGAGTAGATTGGTCATTTTATTGGGAGATTCATGAGGATGTTGTGTTACATTTGGAGCTTAGCATGGATTGATTAGTTTCAGGTGCTCACAAATACTTGGGAACTTGGGTGAGGCTAGAGTTCTCTTGGGATTAGAGACATTTTCTTGAGATGATTACTCTTTGGAGGTTTTAGAAAGAATACTGGGAGCCTTCACCTAGATATGAACATGATTTTGTGATGGACCTATAGAGAAGATTGTTCTTGAAGTGAGTCATGTTGACTTGGTTATCTTGGAGGAGCATTCTCATTTCCCACTTTTGGTCCACTTGGAAATTCATCATCTGAAAGATATTTTCCCATTCTTGTTTCAGATGTGTTATGTTTCTATAAAAGAGGAGATTCACTACTCTCAAGTATCTAGGATAGAGAAGAGTCTACAAGGAGAAAATAGCCCTCAATTACCTCAAAGTACAAGCTCAAGTGAAAAAGTGTGGAATATAGAATACTGCAATAACTTATTAAATGAAATGTTAAGCTATAATGACAAAACTACAAATTTATAGAATCTGGTAAAGAATCACAAAATGTAGATTACAAAAAAAAAGAGATTAAGACTTATAGATTATCCCCATAAGAGGATAGATTTGTATCCAATGGACGAAAATGCATCACAGGGGTGTTTAAGCCCTACACTATTGTCCTTGTTAAACTAGGAGGTAAAAACCCAAGATCTGCAAGTTGCCCAACTCTTCAAATCCAAAAACTTGCACATAGAAAGGATGAGGGAAAATGTTGGGGTTATTTTGAGGCTTTCCTCAGTCAAACCCCCATTTTGGTGTTTTCACCTCCATGAAAAACCTGATAGATAGAAATAGACAACACATAAAATGTAATAAATGAGATGTGTGATAGAAAAAAAATCCATTATGGAGGAAAACCCCTATCACAAATAAAATAGACAAGACAAGTATGTATTGCAAATAGATGAGACAAAACAATAAGAGAGTGTTACCAATAGTTTGTGGCTCCCTCTTGGCTTGATAGACAAGGCATTTCTTGCTTGCAAGAGAGCCTTGGTTGTTGACAAGACAAGAATCCAACAAAGCTTTGTTGCAGAGATCGCTAAAAGAGATGCAAAAGAGAATAGAGAAATAGATAAAGATAGAGTGAGAGAGAAAAAATAAATTGCAAGAAGGTGAGAATGAATGGGAGTGAGAGTGAAAAGAGGAGTTTTGTGAGGTTGCATGGGTGGGAAGAGCCCTTACACTTGTGATTCTACCACGATGATGTGTGTCATAGGCAAAGGTCACAAGATTCCCTCATTTGAAACTTGAAAACTTTGGGTACACTTGCACACTGCACAAAAATTTGCACACTACGTAGGCGCCCAACTAAAAACTTTACAGTAAATGAGGTGATAGACTGATAATGCTTCACTATTGTCCCTTATGGAGTTGAAATTATGAAATTTTGATTCATAAGGTTGTCATTAATGCAGATAGGTGCCATAAATGTAGCGGGCTAAAATGTGCAAGTGTGAAATTTCCATGGGTTGCAATTTTACGACACTACATTTTTCCCCCACTTTAGTGAGCTAAATTTTTGATGAAAAATCAGCTACACTAAAGTAGAAAAGAAGACATTAGTGCAAGATCAAAAATTTAATTTTTTATGGATTTACATGAAAAAGGATATTGTAGAGGTCATAGAGGTTGAGCAGGTGGATATTGTCAATGCCGCCAACGTATGAGCTCAACGAGGAACTATAACACCTAATGTGAAGTTTTGTTTTGAAAAACTCAAATTTAAGTTAGTTTCAAAAATCAGAAGAAGCTACCACGTCGAGAAGAATGCTTAAGAAAAATTTGATGGTTCAGAAGAAAAATATGATGTAGAGGTGAATGTATGTCCCCTCCTATTTTTCCCCCAGCTAGGTGGGGTAAAAATAGGAAGGAAAGAACATTTTTGCCACAAAAAATGGAAAAAACTAACCTATATATGCTCAAGTGGACCCATAGAAGGGTCATTTTCACTATTCACGAATGAAGATCTTGTTGAATTTTGTGAGAGAAGAGTCAAAAAAATGCCTCATAAACGAGAGTACATAGCCCTAAGGATCAAGCAGCTCCACACAACAATATCCATGGGTGACGATCTTGACAAGGTATGGATTTTTTTGACACATCTTTGTCATTTTGATGTATTTTTTTAGATTTTGTCCTCCCCGAGCAGCGTAGGTTTCCAACTAATGTGGAGGTGTTTGAATAACACACTATAATCTTGAAAGTGTGTTAGTGACCTCCAACCATGCTGGCATCCCTACCACGCACTATCGTTGAGAGGTATTCAACCTTAGATGCTAGCACATTGCAAAAACATCTGCACGACACGCCTCCATCTTAGAGGTGAAATTAAGCAAGAGATGATGTAGAGAGAATTTTTTATGATGACGTAGAAGGAATTGGCATGAATCATTGTGTGTTTGTAGGTTTGGATTGAAATCCATGAGCACATTGGTGGGTCACTACTGACATTTCTACGAGATTGCAACAATGAGCTACATCTAGACGACCGAGATTTACTACAACGGGTCAGCCTCTGGTGGGTCTACAACATGCCAGAGTTTTGGTATTATACACTTTTGTTGATGGAACTCATGGAGCATTGGGATTCTGACACCTCTAGCTTTCACCTATTGACAGGGGAGATGATCATCACCCTAGAGTATGTCTACCACATCTCCTAGCTACCTATTTTGGGACAATGGGTAGCACACGATGAGGTAAAGACAACGCAAGACACCCATGAGACACGATGAGGGAAATACAACACAAGAAACCCACGAGGAGTAGTAATATTGCATTGAGCAGGTCGTCCCAGTGGACACCATGGGCCACATATACATGAGATAGCTCCAATAGGAGTGAGTGGTGATACCACTCATCCATCAATCCATGATAGTTAGAGTCAGCCTCCACGTCATGATGGATAGGCAAGGCTTGCACCTACACGGGGGCATCATCATTGCATTTGAGCAATGGAGGAGTGGCAGAGTCTTCGTATGGGGTTAGAGTATGCTTGTGCATATCTACCAAAACCTTAGGTGATATGTACATTATGAGTACCACAACCTCATCATCTACATGCTACTATAGGTGTGGATGTTTGAGCACATCAGGTGCATGAGGCCAGCTGAGTACCCCTAGGGTATGGCACATGGTGCACGCATACCCTCTAGTGCATGACTGGTGCTATGGCGATGTTGCATTTTGGTGATTATAATTTGATTCTTTACAAGTGCAAGACATCAGATGGTGACCTTATAGGAGGATGGGGATTTGGCCCACCGATAGGTAATACTTGTAGAGGATGTAGTATGATTGATTCCTAGTTGGTTAGTCAAGTCACATCATTGTCCCCTACTACTAGCATTGGGTGGCCTGACAGTTTGGATAGGTCTAAACCATCCCTCTGACACCCCCTGTGTACATATGGATAGCGAGAAGCACAAACTAAGCAAGTTATTTTCCTTGTTCGACTATTGCAAATGTCATGATTAACAATGACAAGTCAAAAAATGATGACCAAACTCCTATCCTCAAGACCAACGATGTCAACATCATCCATAGTTTTGTAATGTGGTGGGCGATGTATTTCCCAAAATCTATTTTCTCAATAGATTCCCCCACGGGAAATACTAGTGCACAAGGGCTAGAAGGCAAGGATCTCAATAGTGATGATGACGAGGAGGGAAATACGGTGACAGGTGGAGTGGTAGAGAGGCTGAGGTAGTGATGGAGGGTATCATCACCTCCACCTCCAGTCTTTATCTCATCGGCTCCACCTTCAAGCCAAGCGGTTGCACCTCCTTTAATGATGACACCAAGGCTTAGCGTAGCACCCCCTGATCCACACTAGCAAGTTGAGGACCCAAGTATGAATGTGACACATGTTATTTCATTTTAGTGCTTTCATTTCAATTTTTCTCATATGTATGTATATGTTTTGATATGATCTAGTATTGACAACATTCACTTTCTCCATGGTTGCAGTGGATACATAGGAGTGGATTGCGTTGATTGGGAAATGCATGGAAGAGGAAGCCTAATCCATGAAAATCCAAGGGACTATCCTAGACACCTATAGGACAACATCAAAAAGGTGACATGCCCACCTATTTGAGCTTATAGTGCAATTAAGAATATCCCATGAGGAGGTACATGTTGAGGCAATTCATAGGACCACAAACCTAAGTGTTATGACCAAGTAGTGGGATCAATGATTGGTGGAGCTTCATACTTCCCTATCCAAGTGAGATTTGGCCGTGATGTGGGAGAAAAGTGCCATAGCGAAACGTGATGCCCTGCAGAGCTAAATCGATGACCTCGATAGGAAGGAAAAGGCAGTAAGGCCAGCTACTAATCCCCAGATGTAGAATCTCTAGGAAGAGCTACGGTAATCCCATAAGCGGGAGACTTCACTATAGGAGCAAGTGGAAAAGCTACTAGAGGATGCAACTGAGCTTAGAGGAGAGGTCTAAGCTATGCAGGCATGGAGCATGTTCATGTCGTGGCCACATCAGTCACATTTAGTCATGTCCATCCAACATCCTCCTCCACCACCATTTCCAACACTAGAGGGCTCAGGGAGCCACACATCTGGGGGTTAGAGGCCCGTTTTACATGCCATATTTTGTATATTAGATCATGTCATTTTTGATGTATAGAATTTTTTTGATGTACAAACACATACAGATATAGATTCACCACATTTTTATATAGTGGTGTGATAAATGTACATGACATCTTGATATATATGAGATTTTTATCTACACCATGGTGTTCTTATGTGTACTTTACTTTCATGTATGATCATGTGATGGATATATGTTTATGGATGTATATTTAGATTAGATGCTATCATGATAAAATAAACACACATTGGATGTAGGCTTAATTAAATACAATGATGATCTAATTTCCTAACCAAAAGACTTAATTAGATACAGTGCATGGATACACATCATAATAAAACACATGTATATGTAAAATTCCTAATTAAAGAAACTAATTACATACACATGTACACATCATAACACAAAATGCAAAGATAATGTGTTAATGAAGAAATTTCATAGCATAACAAACTACAATCCCTGAGGGATGAGTGTCATGTGTATGTCATATAGACACTATGCATAGTATTTACGAAGATGCATTAAATTGACTAGTTCTTTAGAGGCATTCCATCCATAAACGATAGTCCATAGGCACCAAAACCATACACACAGATGATTATGTAAGGACTTAACCAATTAGGGTTGAATTTCCCCTTTTGATCAAATGATGCATTTATATTCCTCTAATTCTCATAGAGAATGAGATCACCTACCTTGAAAGTTTTAGAAAGAAAACCTAGATTGTAATTTTTAGAGATAGATCATTGATAAGATTGGAAAAGTTTGAGGGCATGCAATCGACAGTCATCAAGAAACTCAAGTTGATACAAACAATCGACACAGTGTCATCATCAATCAACCCTTTAAGGGAAACTCATAAAGAGGGAATTTGAAAATCTAATGGCATGAAAGCCTCAACACCATACATGAGGTTATACGGTGTTGTATCTATAATCATAAGAACACTCATGTGATAGGCCCACAAGGCGTATGTTAATTGAGTATGCCAATCTTTACAATGCTTATTCATTATTTTTCAAAGAATCAACTCAAGAGTTTTATTAGACACTTCGACTTGGCCATTAGATTGAGGATAGTATGGTATAGAAAAGCAGTGTTGAATACGAATTTTTTTCAAGAATTACTTCACCTATTTGTTCTTGAATGAAGTACCATTATCAAAAATAGGGGTAGAAGGTAACTCGAAATGAGCAATGATATTATTTAGAAGAAAGCTACAGATTGCTTCAACGTTCATGGATCGAAGTGGAATAGCTTCGACCCATTTTATAATGTAATCAGTAGTGGTAATGATAAAGGTATGTACTTTAGAAGAAGGAGGTGATATTTTACCAATAATATCTAATTTTGAAGCTCTTGTGAAGGATCTCGAATGAGATTGTTGTGTTGTTGACATTAAGGACACTTCTTGACAAAGGAAAAGGAATTTGGTTCCATTATTTTCCAAAATTATCCCATGTGAATCAGTTTATGCACCAAGGATTTACAACCAAAATGTCCACCCCTAGAGCCTGAATGGGCTTCTTGATGGGCAAGGGGTATTTCAGCCTTGGTGAGACATTGAAGAAGAAGACCATTATAAGATTTTCAATAAAGAACATCAAATAGTATAATGTATTAGATTGAAAGATTTTGTATCCAAGTGCAAGCATTTTAGTCATTTCGTTGGGAAAATTTCCAATCTTTAGATAATTATAAATGTGAGAATACCATTCCCCTGAGTTTATGCGATCACACACTAGACCATCAAGTTCAAGTTGATCTGAGACAACAGGAAAGTGGAGAATGTAAACCACAAAGTGGTATTCTTCTAGACCATCATCTAAAGATACAAGGAAGGATACACTTGTCATTTCATCTCCATGCCAATTTTCTCTCCTAGGGACACTATCTATCATGAAAGAAGAGAAAATATCAAGCAAGGATAAAGCCAAATATCGTTACTAAGATAGCTTATTTTACGTAGCTTGATACATTCCCATGATTCGATTTACAATAAGCTCATAATCATCATGAATGCAAAGATGTTTAATTTTTAATGTCATCATGGCATGCAAGCCAACAATAAGGGCTTCGTACTCAATGATTTTATTAGTGCAATGAAATTCCAATCAAAAGGATAGAGGATATAGCTTGCCTTCAAGTGAGATGAAAAATACACCTGCCCTAGATCCAGCTTGACATCGAAGTACATCTCCCGTATAGGTTTATGGTTTGATGCAAAGATATTTTCATCTAGAACTAAATCCATATTAGGGAAGGGGTGAGATGAGGGAGCTTATACCAATTGATCAGCAATAGCTTGACCTTTAATTGCTTTCTGAGTTACAAACTTGATGTCAAACTTAGAGAACAACATTACCCATTTTGTCAGCCTTCCAGAAATATTGGTTCTAGTAAACAAATGTTTAATATCACTTTTCATAATTACATGGGTTTTAGCATGAAGAAGATAATGTTGTAACTTTTGCATTGCAAAAATGAGAGCAAGACATCGTTTCTCCAAGGCCGAATAACGAGTTTCATAGTCAAATAGAATAAAACTAATGTAGTAGACTACTCTTTCTTTACCATCATTGTCATGTTGAGCTAATAAAGCTACTAAAGCATGAGGTGATGCAGAGATATGAATTAAAAAGGGTCTATCCCACACAGTTGACATTAAGATAGGAGGATTGGCCAAATAACTTTTGATTGACTCAAAAGCATTTTCACACTCATCATCCCATCGGAAGTGGACATATTTCTTCAAGAGACACATGAATGAAAGGGTGTGATCAACCAACTAAGATAAAAATCTATGAATTTCTTGAATCTTCCCTTGATGTAGTTGAGAGATGTTTTTAGGAGGCATGTTAACAATTGCATCAATTTTATTTGTATCGAATTCAATTCCACAACGAGAGATAATAAATCCCAAAAGCTTGTCGAAATCTATGCCAAAGACACACTTAAGAGGATTTAGTCTCATTTTATAGAGTCAAAGTATTTCAAAGATAAGATGAATATTTTCAATGTGATCTTGATTAGTTGTAGACGTACTAAGATTTCATCGATGTAATCTTCTAGGATCTTGTAAATGAAGTTGTGAAAGATAAGAGTCATTGCATGTTGGTAAGTTGCTACAACATTCTTCAACCCAAATGACATGACTACATAACAAAATGTACTCTAAGGGGTAGTGCAGGTTGTCTTGTATTGATCTTTTGGGCTAATATGAATCTGATTATATCCCAAGAATCCATCCATGAAGGATGACAAGCATGGTTTGCAGTTGATTCTACAATCATATCAATATTAGGCAACAAAAAATAATCCTTAAGAGAATTCTTATTAAGATCAAAAAAATTAATACAAATATGAATACGGTCATCAAGTTTACTAATGGCGAAAATATTTGATATCCAAGGTGAATAGTCAATAGGATAGATAAAGCCAACTTTTAAGAGCTTCTCTATCTCAATCTTGACTGGTAAGGAAACCTTAGGATTCATCTTTTGGACCTTTTATTTGATGGGCTTAGTATTGGGACATAAAAGAATATTGTGAACCACCATGGACTCATAAATACTAGGCATGTCCTCATATGACCAAGTGAAGATATAGGGATGAGAATGCAACAAATCATAATGTTTAAATTCTTTTGAAGAAAGACACTTTCCAATCTTAATTACTTTTTTAGAAGACTTAGGATCCATGAAGACATCAGAAGTATCTCCTTTAATGAGAGTACTATGATCTTCAAGATGGGATATAGGAATATCATCATCCACATTAGATAAAGGATGATTCTCATCAATTCTCATAACGAATTCTCTAAAGTATGCCTACTTATTCAAGAGATATGAGAACCATCATTTATGATGATGAGAAGGTAAATGAGAGTAGACATATAAGAATTCTTGTAACGCTTCCTCCAAAGAGAAAATATCTAGAGGAACTTCATTAGATTCTACCTTTCTTTCAATTGTTGAGAAAAAGGTGTCTCAAAATTACTAGTGTAAAAGGCATCAGTCGAAGGATCATCGGGTTGATAGGTGAATGTTGGCGGGATGAAATGACAAGTCTCCTCAACATCCTGATAGCTTCATCGAAGAGATAGGCACATGAAGGTGGAAATTAGTGGATAGTCTCCTCGATATCCTGATAGCTTGATCGAAGAGACATTACAATGTTGGAGGGAGCTATTTTGCAGTCCCTTCAACATTCTGATGAATT
Source organism: Sequoia sempervirens (assembly GCA_007258455.2). NCBI lineage: Eukaryota > Viridiplantae > Streptophyta > Pinopsida > Cupressales > Cupressaceae > Sequoia > Sequoia sempervirens. The sequence goes on along the minus strand of VDFB02000017.1, from coordinate 97,475,163 downwards.
TTTAGAAGGGACATCAAAGGGACAAGTCAATTTTGGAGGGAGCTATTTTGCAGTCCCTTCAACATTCTGATGAATGATGGGAAGGGAATTTTTGAGGAGACATGAGGATATCGGCAGGACCTAAAATATGGTCCCTTAGATATTCTGATGGAGTTGTATTGAGGATACAATTTGATATTGGTGGAACGTTGAGGCTTGTCCCATTGACATTCTGATGGTCGATAGGATCTCTTCATTGGAAGGACAAGTGAATATTTGTGGGACCTAAAATGTGGTCCCTTTGATATCCCGATGGGAGGTAGGATGTCTTCATTGGAGGGAATGATGGATATTAGCGGGATGTTGATGATGGTCCCTTCAACATTCTGATAGGATGGAATGATAGGTGTATCGAGGTGATAGTGGGAATTCAAAGAGAAAAGGCTTCAAGTCCCTTCAACATTTTGATAGGACTTCAATGGTGGTAGAAAGTAAAGACGGTTAAGTTTGTTTGTGACCATTCATTTTGTATGGAAGTTGAAACAATAGTTTTTTCTAGTAACAGTTGAGCAGTTTGTATGACTGTTGTAGCGCATTGGAAAAGTGTGAGGAGAAGATCATAGTGAATATAATGAAATGCTACCGATTTCATTCTAGAAAAACACCTAAAAGAGCATAGCTCTGAACTTGTATGTAATATTCATTCTATTGTAATACAATAGGTCTTTGCTTTGGTGTGTGGATTTTTTCCCGTAAGGGTTTTCCCACGTAAATCCCATGTTGATGTTTTATTGTTTATTTGTGTTTAACTTATATGTGCATTTTAATTGAATTGTAATTGCAAATATTTAAATGGTTTATTTGATTCTCTCTCCTAAAGATTGGCATTAGGAAGGAGTATTCCTCACTACTTTCCTTTCATCAATTAATTTAGGATGAACTAATTCAAGGGAAGAAGGTTTGGCAGAAACCATGTTGACATTCAACCATGGTTTTGTCCTTGATTTCAATTTAGAATGATGGTATACAAGTCCCATATTACGCTCATGAAGATCAAACTCTACAGGGCCTTGAATTAATTTCTCATTACATCTACAACCTTTACGTCCATAACCATACTTAGAAAGAAGGTATAAATCAAGTTCATAATGTGTTTAAAATTCTTGAGAAAGAGGAGGATCAACATAAAGAGCATCAGTCCAACTATAGGTATAATACTCCTTTACAAGACCACAATCATCCTTTGTAACAAGAATAAAAACATTAGCCTCCTTAACAGAAGTGTGATTAACTTCCTTTGTAGGTGTAAAATCATTCTCCTTAGCATGAGCATGATCATCTCCCTTAGCAAAAGGATAATCAGCTTTCTTGACAAAGGTATATGAGATCGTCGAAATGTATAGATGGATAGGATCAAATTTTTACTCCTCGATAAAAGATTTAGTAAAGTACAAGGACCCCCATGTTGGATGTTGTGTTTCTTATATGTGGTTGTCATTGATGTCAACACTATTAGCATTGTTGTATTAGAAGTTGTATATGTCAAGGATATTGAGAAAATTGTAATAAGAAGTGCTATAGGTTTTCAGTGGTGAAGTGAAGTTCCTTTTGTTGGTGTGATCAGTAAGTTGTTCAGAGGTTGTGGACAAAAGGGTTTCTTGTTGAGTATATCTAGATTATCCACGTCAAGTTTTAGAGATCCGCGTGAAGATTTGATCGAGTTATGAAGATTTGTATTCTGACAGTTTTTCTGTTACTTTAGTTTGTGTTCCTGAATGAAGATCATGTGATTCTAGTAAGTTCAGTTGTGGATGTTGTTATGATGTTTCATGATTCTTGTGGATGTTTCTAGTTCGTACTCTATCTATGTTGCACGTCTGCATTGATCATTGTGCTTGTGATCCAAGATTTTCTCTTGCATGTTCATGTTTTTCATGTTCTTGGACGACAAGGTGTTGAAGCGTGTTGTGGATCTTCGAGGAGTAACTAATTGAAGTGGTTCATGTTTGAGGATTTAATTTTTGGTATTCACTATGTTGTTGCCAACCTTGGTTTATTTAAATGAATAATCTTTATTGATTTGGACCAACTATTTATATTCATTTTATTATTTCTTTGGAGTCGACTTATAGCAATGCAATTTCTTGTTGCAAATATATAAGAGTGATTGTTTTATCATTTGAAGGGATGTATGTGTGTGTGTGTGAAGTGTAAGATTCTTGTGTGTGAATAAAGTTTAGATCATTTGAAGGTAGAGTAGAAAGAGAAGAAGAGTGAAGAAGAGTGAAGAAGTGTTCATATGCTTAACTGAAACTGTAACCAGGCATTAGCAGATGCTACTTTTCTCAGTTCAAAGTCTGATGGATTTAATCAGAACATTTATGTAAGACAGTATGTCTTCCTTTGGGCATTTAGCCTATTTTGTATTTGAGCAGTGAGCTCTAGGCAGTGTGCCTGAATGCATGTGCATTCCCCATTCATAATTCCTTATACTTTTAATAGGGTATAATCTTGTGGACTAACCTCCACCGTGGATTTTCCCCTAATAGGGTGTCCACATAAAAATCTTAGTGTTATGTGTGATTTTGATGCATTGTTCATTTATGCTTTCATGATTAATAATAAAATCTGACAATAAGGTAAATAAGTTGAATAAGTTTGAAATTCGGTGACAACTGATTCACCCCCCCTCTCAGTTGTCTTCCCTTGTGTTGCCAACAATTGGTATCAGAGATTGTGGTTCCTTGGAATAATTTTAATAGCTTGAGATGATTTGGGATGGCAACTTATAAGAAGGATAGTCCTAGATTTTATGGAACAAATTACTCTTTATGGAAGACTCGAATGGAGTGCCATATGAGATGCATTGGTGAACCCTACTAGAGCATTACAAAAAATATATATGTTATTCCACATAATGGTCCTACTACTTCTGTTGAGATCAGGGATGTTGAGTATAATATCAGGGCCAAGGAGGCATTGTTAAGTGATTTGACTGATACTGAGATGACATATGTGATGGATCTAAAGACTGCTTATGAGATCTGAAAAAGTTGGAAACCTTGTATGAAGGTGATGCTATGTGAAGATTGCTAAGCTACAAAGTCTTAAAGGGGAATATAAAAAGTTGAAAATGGGTGATGATGAAAATGTTACTACTTTCATGAAAAGAGTGAATGAACTTGTGTGTGGTATCAGATGTGTGGTGGATAGATAGATGAATCAGAAATTGTTGCTAAAGTGCTTCGATCCTTGCCTGATTCTTACAAATTCAAGGCTAGTGCTATTGAAGAGATCTAGACTGTAACAAATGTTACTAGAGATATGTTGATTGGTAAGCTTACTGCTTTTGAGTTGAGTGAATTTGGTGATGCACTTCCTAAGGTTGAATCTATATTCAAGGCCACTACTTCTGGAAGAGATAGACAGAGATATGATCCAGGTGAAAGTTCATCTAGAAAGACATTCAAGTATGAGGATGAAATGAGACAACTCGATGAAGAAGAAAGAAAGCTTGAAGAACTTGAAGCATTTATTATGAAAAGAGAAGCCAGAGGACAAGGTAAGTATAAAGGAAAGTTTCCTATTAAACATTTCTCTTGCAATAAGATAGGTCATTTTGCATCAAGGTGTCCTGAGAGAGTTTCCAAGCCAAGATTTAACAAGCCTAAATTCCAAAAGAAGTGTTACTATGTTGTTGATGAAGGTGTGATAGATAATGAATTTGACAAAGGAAATGCAAGTGAAGATGAATTTGTGTTTATTTTTATCAAGGAAAATAATCCTGTGTCTATTGAATCTGCTAGTTGTACAAATGTGGAGAAATCCCTAGCTGCTTGAGTTGAAGAGAAAGATGAATGGGTAATTGACAATGGTTGTTCTCATCATCTGACAAGAGATAAAAGTAAGTTTGTGAATTTGGAAAATTATGATGGCGGTGTTGTGAGATTTGGTGATAATACAACTGGTGTGATCCGTGGAAGAGGATGCATTTCTCTTGATGGTAAACATAACACTGATGATGTCTTGTATGTTGAAGGTTTGAAGCATAATATTTTAAGTGTTGGAAAGATGGTTGATAAGGGAGAAAATCTTTAGTTCATGGATGGTAAGTGCAAAATATTGGGAAATTATGGAAATGTGATTGCATTAGGTACAAAAAAAAAAGGTAATATTTTCCACCTAAGTCTTGCTAGTAAAAGTTGTTTGATTGCTCAAATTGATGAAAGTTGGTTGTGGCATAGGAGAATGTGTCATGTTAACTTTGATAATATTATCAAGTTAAGTTCCACTAAGGCTATGAGAGATCTTACTAAGCTAATGAAACCTACTAATTCCATATGCAAAGAATGTCAGTTAGGAAAGAAAACAAGAATTTCATTTTGAATTAAGCAAAAAAATTCAAATGGATTGTTGGATCTTGTGCATATTGATTTGTGTGGTCCTGCTAGAACTAGAAGTTTACAAGGATACAGGTACTTCATGTTGCTTATTGATGACTATTCAAGGATGATGTGGGCTACTTTCTTAAGGGAAAAATCTGAAGCTCTGGAAAAGTTCAAGATCTTTAAGGCTATGGTTGAGATAGAGACAGGTTTGAAGATTAAATTTCTGAGATCAGATAGAGGTGGTCAATTAACTTTTGGTGAGTTTAATTGTTTTTGTTAAGAACATGGAATAAAGAGACAGTTATCTGCAGTGTGGACCCCTCAACAAAATGGAGTTGTGGAAAGGAAGAACAAAATAGTTCTAGATGCTGCTAGAACCATGATGTTGGAAGGAAATGTACCTCATATCTATTGAAGAGAAGTTGTGAGTATTGTTGTGTACACACTTAACTAGGTACAAATCAAAGGTGATACTGGTAAGACTCCTTTTGAGCTATGGACTGGTCAAAAACCTATTGTTAGACATTTCAAGATCTTTGGAAGCAAGTTTTATATCAAAAGAGATGAAGATATAGGAAAGTTTGATGCTAGGAGTGATGAAGGAATCTTTCTGGGTTATGCTACTAAAAGTAAGGCCTACTAGTGTTACAATAAGAGATTGAAGAAAATGGTTGAAAGTGAAAATGTTAAGGTTGATGAAGACTTTGGTACACTATCTAGAACCTATGGATATGATTTTGATGATCAGAATGACAAAACATACAAAGTTCAAAACTCAAGTCAAGTGCAAATCATTCTGGTGAGTCAAGAAGATCAAGAGGAAGGAGAAACTTGTGGAAGAACAGAAGAGAGATCAGAAGAACCTGAAATTGAAGAAAATTATAAGACTTTGAGGTATGTAAGGTTGAATCATTCAGAAGATCAAATTATTGGTGATAAGAACAAAGGTGTCCAGACTAGGAGAAAGATTATAGAAGAATATTGTTTGATTTCAAAGACTGAGCCTAACAATGTGAATGAAGCATGCAAAGATGAACATTGGGTTGAAGCAATGAAAGAGGAACTACAACAAATTGAGAAGAATGATACATGGATTCTTGTTCCCAGACCTAAGGATAAGAATGTAATTGGAACTAAATGGGTTTTTAGAAACAAACTGAATGAACAAGGTGAAGTGGTTAGAAACAAAGAAAGACTGGTATGTAAGGGATATTCACAGATGGAAGGTATTGATTTTGAAGAAACCTTTGACCTTGTTGCTAGAATTGAAGCTGTGAGATTGTTTCTTGCTCATGCTACTTACAAAGACTACAAAGTTTATCAAATGGATGTCAAGTCTGCTTTTCTAAATGGTGAATTGGAAGAAGTGTATGTTGAACAACCTGATGGATTCTAGTTGATTGATTAGGGAGATATGGTTTTCCAATTTAAGAAAGCATTGTATGGACTCAAACAAGCCCCTAGATCATGGTATGCTAGATTGGATAAGTACTTGGTGAAGCTTGGATTTAACAAAGGTAATACTAATAGTAATCTGTATTTCAAGAATGATCATAAAGATTTGATTGTGGAAGTTTTTGTTGATGATATCATATTTGGAGGAGATGATAGCTTGTGTATGAAGTTTGCTAATGAGATGCAAAATGATTTTGAGATGTCAATGATTGGAGAGATGAAATTCTTCTTGGGATTGCAAATTACTCAGTTAGATAAAGGGATCTTTATATCTCAATCCAAGTATGTGAAAGAATTGCTGAAGAAATTTGGTATGGAAGATTCAAAGCCATTTGGTACACCTATGGTGACCAGATGCAATTTGACAACTGATGATGATTCTTTGAAGGAAAATAAAACTAGATATAGATAAATTATTGGTGGATTGCTTTATTTGACTCAAAATAGGCCTAATATCACGAATGTTGTATGTATTGTTGCTAGATTTCAAGTTGATCCTAAAAAATCTCATGTGATTGTTGTGAAGAGGATTTTCAGATACTTGAAGGGGACAGTTGATTTTGGTTTATGGTATCCTAAAGATGATGATCTTACTTTGAGTGCCTTTACTGATGTTGATTGGGAAAGAGATGTGAATGACAGGAAAATTACTAGTGGTGGAGAATTTTTCTTGGGATAGAAGTTGATTTCATGGTCAAGCAAAAAGCATAATGCTATTTCTTTATCTACGACAGAGGCATAATACATTGTTGCTGCTAATAATTGTACTCAAGTATTGTGGATGAAACAGATGTTGAAGGATATCAAAGTTGTGTATGATGAGCCTATTTCTATATTCTATGATAACTCAAGTGCTATTAACATTTATAATAATCTGGTGTTGCATTCCAAGACCAAGCATATATCTATCAAGTTTCACTTTTTGAGAGAGAAAGTGAGTGAAAAGGAAGTCACATTGGAGTATGTTCCTACTAAGGAGAAGATTGCAGACATATTTACCAAGTTGTTGCCTAAGGATACTTTTGAGTATCTCAAAGGGAAGTTAGGGGTGATTACCCATCCTAATCAAAACTAAGGATGCATTGATTTGCATCAATTCATGCATTTCATGATCATATTTTGATCTAGATTGATGTTGTGGTGCCTGATACTCAGGGGGAGTAGTCAGATGTTCATATGTTTAGATGTTTAGGTGTTTAGATATGTGGTTTAGAGCTTGTATAGAAGAAATTTTTTCCATTGATGTCAAAGGGGGAGAAGAGCAATGTGAAAAATATTTGTGGGGAGAAGAGTTGAGGAAAGAAGAGTTAGAACCTAAGGAGTAAGCATAGTTGTGTTGATGGGTATTTTTCACATCATGTGTTTCCATCAATGCCAAAGGGGGAGATTGTTGGATGTTGTGTTGCTAATATGTGGTTGTCATTAATGTCAACACTATTAGCATTTTTGCATTAGAAGTTGTATATGTCGAGGATATTGAGAAAATTGTAATAAGAAGTGCTACAGGTTATCAATGGTGAAGTGAAGTTCCTTCTGTCGGTGAGATCAATACGTTGCTATTCATAGGTTGTGGACTAAAGGGTTTATTTTTGAGTATATCTAGATTATCCAATCAAGTTTCAGAGATCCACGTGAATATTTGATCGAGTTAGGAAGATTTGTATTCTGATAGTTTTTCTGTTACTTTAATTTGTGTTCATGAATGAAGATCATGCGATTCCAATAAGTTTAGTTGTTGTGGATGGTGCTCTAATGTTTCATGATGCTTTTGGATGTTTCTAGTTCATGCTTTATCTGTGTTGCACGTCCACATTTATCATTGTGCTTGTGATCTAATATTTTCTCTTGCATGTTCATGTTTTTCATGTTCTTGGCCGACAAGGTGTTGAAGTTTGTTGTGGATCTTTGAGGAGTAATTAATTGAAGTGGTTCATGTTTGAGGATTTAATTTTTGGTCTTCAATATATTGTGGCTGACCTTGGTTGATTCGCATGAATAATCTTAATTGATTTGGGCCGACTGTTTATATTCATTTTATTATTTCTTTGGAGTCAACTTATAGCAATGTAATTTCTTGTTACGAATATATAAGAGCGATTGTTGTCATTTGAAGGGATGTGTGTGTGTGTGTGCACGAAGTGTAAGAGTCATGTGTGTGAATAAATTTTATATCATTCGAAGGCAAAGCAGACATAGAAGAAGAGTGAAGAAGAGTGAAGAAGTGTTCATGTGCTTAACTGAAACTATAACTAGGCATTCACAGATGCTACTTTTCTTAGTTCAAAGTTTGATGGATTTAATCAGAACCTTTCTATAAGACATTGTGTCTTCCTTTGGGTAGTAAGCCTATTTTTTATTTGAGCAGTGAGCTCTAGGCAGTGTACCTGAATGCATGTGCATTCCCCATTCATAATTCCTTATACTTTTAATAGGTTATAATCTTGTGGACTGACCTCCACCGTGGTTTTTCCCCTAACAAGGTTTCCACGTAAAAATATTGGTGTTATGTGTCATTCTAATATGTTGTTCATTTATGCTTTCATGATTAATGATCAGATCTGACAATAAGGTAAATAAGTTGAATAAGTTTGAAATTCGGTGACAACTGATTCACCCCCCCTCTCAGTTGTTTGCCCTTGTGTTGCCAACACCCCAATCATCACCAAGACATGTGCTCAATTCAAAAGAAGAAGTAGAAGGGGTAGACTTAGGATTATTTTCTTCAAGATGATCTTCCTTAGGGACATCCATCTCAGGAGCAACATTTAAATAGGTATTGCAAAATTAGATGTCAGTCCATTATAAGATAATGAAGGAATAAAATTTTTAAGTGTTGAAGCAACCAAGGTCTGACCAACAGCTGCCATTTCACAAAGGTGTATAGCATCATGGTCAACCTTGATTGTGATTATTTTGTTATTAGCAAGAAAATTTATAGAATGATGCAAAGTAGAACTTCTCCCAAAGCATGTATCCAAGGTCTTTCGAAGAGAATGTTATAAGGTAAAGGACCTAACATAGCATAAAGCAAGGTGGGTATAATAATGAATACCAATATTAAAGGAAATATTATCATGCCTAAGGCTTGTTGAATGATGTTATCGAATCCACAAATGTACAAAGAAGTAGCAAGAGACAATGAATCAATTTTAATCTTGGGTCATAATTCAATGCTACATACATTGAAATTCAAACTGATGTCAATGAGAGAACACCTAATACCAATCTTATTAATGTTGACTATTATCATTAGAGGATCCACTTGCTTCTGTACTTCTAGAGGTGGGATTTCATGTAGATAAAACATAATATTTGTTGAATCTACATGAATATGAGCCATCAACACATTAACATCCATCAACCTAGTAGAAGAAGGCATGATAATATTTTGCAAGGATTCCTGAAGCATACCTTGATAAACCAAAGCATTCTAAAGAAAATCCCATAGTGATATCTTGGTAGGAGTAACATGAAGTTGCTCAATAAGATCATACTCACCAGGTACTTTAGCTATAGGTTTAGGGGCTGGAGGAAGACTTTGTTGAGGTGGTAAAGAATTTGGTTGATTTAAATTTTGTTGATTTCTTCTAATATTGTATGTATGGGATACTAATTTATAGGAGGAAGTCGTCAATTACAAGAATCTCATGTAAATGTCTGTCGTGTCAATAGTGACAGGAACCCCAAAAATAGAATGAATTCTCTTAGGATATGGACTAGCCAAAGTCACATAAATGATAGGCCCCTTAGGCCTTGTAGGGGCTGTAGAAATAACTACATTCACAGACTCTTCGACTTGCAAAGAAGATTGTTGTGATGAAGAAGTTTGTTCAGAAGATCTACAGATAGAAGTATATGCCTTTAAGAAATCATCTAGGGTGTCATCCAACATATCAAAATCTTCTTTAGAAAAGGAATTATCAAAAGCTTTAAATTTTTGGAGAAAAAGATCTGACATGATTTTGTTCACATTGGGTTCACCAAAATGTAGAGGGGATTCGCTACTCCCAAGTCTCTAGGACGGAGAAGAGTCTATAGGGAGTGAATAGCCATCAATTACCTCAAAGTACAAGCTCAAGTGAAAAAGTGCAGAATATAGAATATTGCAATCATATTAAATGAAATGTTAAGCTAGAATGACAAAACTACAAATTAATAGAATTTGGTAAAGAATCACAGAATATAGATTATAGAAATAGAAAGATTAGTACTTACATAATTTTCCCCCAATAGGACAGAGTCATGGTCAATGGATGACATAACATTACGGGGATGTCTAAGCCGCACACTGTCATCCCTATCAAATCAAGAGGTAAAATCTTGAGATTTGCAAGTTGCCCAGCTCTTTAAATCCAAAAAGTTCCACACACAAAATATGAGGGAAAATGTCAGGGTTGTTTCGGGGCTTGCCTCAGTCAAACCCCCATTTTGGTACTTTCACCTTCATATATAGCTAGATAGATAGAAATAGACAAGATGTAAAATGTAATAAACGAGACATGTGATAGAAACAAATATCGTTGTGGAGGAGAATCCCTATCATGAATAAAATAGACGACAAGTATGTATTGCAAATAGATGAGACAAAGCAAAAAGAGAGTGTTACCAATAGTTTGTGGCTCCCTCTTGGCTTGAAATACAAGACATTTCTCTCTTGCAATAGATACTTGGCTATTGATGAGACAAGAATCTAGCAAAGCTTCACTATAGAGAAGAGATGTAGAAGAGAATAGAGTAAGAGAGCAAGATAGAGTGAGAGAGAGAAAGAAGGTGTGAATGAATGGGAATGAGAGTGAAAAGAGGAATTTTGTGACGATGGATGGGTGGGAAGATTCGTTACACTTGCAATTCTACTGTAATGATGCATGTCAAAGGCAAAGGCCGCGAGATTCTCTCATTTGAAACTCATAAAGTTTAGGGATGGTTACATGCCCTGCGGACGTCCATGTGTCATGTAGGCATCCAACTCAAAACTTTACAAGAAATGAGGTGATCGACTACTAACGCTTTATCATTATCCCTTATGGAGTTGAAATCAAGAAATTTCAACTCATAAGGCTTTGTCATTAACATAGCGACGTGCCATAAATGCAATGGGCTAAAATGTGCAAGTGTGAAATTTCCACGAGGTGCAATTTTATGACACCACAGTTTCATGCTTTGTTTTCTCATGGGAATGAGTCTTGAGCCATGTTGATTGATTTTGGGAGAATTATTTGAGGTTTTTTTAGCATGAGTTTTTATTTATTTATCTTTTATAGATATGGATCTTGAGCTATGGGTAGTTGGTTCTCAAGGATTCATTTGGAGGGATGTTTAGCATTGTTATCCCCTTATGCATATGATTCTATTTATATTATCATCTATTGATGAGGAGTTTTAGGATATGTTTATTGGGTTTATTTCCTTATTCGAGAATTAATGCTTTGATTTTTATTTCCTTGGTTAGAGAGACTTACATCCATGTTAGAATTATACATGATTCATATGTTGCATTTGATCTATGAGATTGAGTGGATGGGTTTTGTTGAGGATTTTTCATTTGGGGTTGTAAGGAGATCATACTTGACATAACATATCACTTTGAGGTGTTGGTAGAAGTATATGTTATGATTTATAAGTGTTATCTCTTCATTCTATGGTTCCTTCTTGTAGGTGCATATTCATATGATTTGGGAGGATTGTTGTGAAAAGTTGTGAGTATGCAATTATTTGTATTGCATGTGTGTATCATTGTGATTGTTCTTGGTACTTCATGTTTTCATCATTTATCACAACTTGGTATAGTGTTAATTGGTGGACTTGATATGCCTTGATCATTTTCAGATTTGACATTACACATGTAGTGGGAGTTCCTAGATATGTATGTTCTTCATTGACATGTTTGATACAAGGAGCTTGTGATTGTGAATTATGGGTTGCATATGTTGGCATGAGTTTACTGATGTTCTTGATACCTAGGAGGTATGGATGGTTGGATGTATTAGCATGTGTTTTAGATACTATTTTTGATCATGTTGGTTTTTAACTTTGATAATTCGTGAGTCAAATTATTAGACTAGAAAATTTCGTAGCCACCCCCAATTTCAAATTGACAATTTCATTTGTCAATTGAAATAAATTCCAATTTATACAACAATAATAGAAGAAAATTCAATTTTGGTCCACCATGAGTCACCACAAACATATCAATGTTAATTTCCTTCATATTCGAATGGTACGAAAACTCAAATGCAATTCAAATATTTTTTATTGGTTCCACAATCCTTAATCATAGGAAAAAAAATTTACATTCTAGCAATTTTAAATTGAATTCATGATATATGCAACGTTTTCTCTGCACTTAATTTCTCTATATAATAAATTTTATTTGTAACAATATATATCTGAAAGCTTAATTTTTATTCAATTTACATCTTCCTTGTGGTGCACTCTATATAACCTCAACTCTATACAAATTATTGTATTTGTTTGTTCTTTGTTCCCTTGCATTTAGGAATTCCTAATTTCCAAACCATGGCTTGTCTTCATTCCTCACACCTTCCCTGGCTTCTCATTTTTTATACATTATTTTTTCCTTATATGTTGTGATCATGTTGGTTTCTTCTCTCACTCATTTCTTTATTTTTTTATCTATCTTATTGCCATCCTCGACCCCCTCTATTCCTTTATTCAACACTAAATTATTTTCCTTCTCTAGCTATGTAGTATCCCCAATGGTGTGGCATTTCTTTTATCTTCCCTCTACATTTTTTGTATACATTTTTATACCTTTCTTTCTTCTAAAATTACCCATTCCCATGGCATGACCTCTCCTTTATGCATTAATTCTACATTAGTTTTCTTGATTGGTAGATTCTTCTTCACTTCATCTGCATGGGTGCCTCTCCCCTTGTATGGCCTTCACTTCTCTGTATGGTTGTGTATTTGTCTTGTTAATAAAAAAATTTATTCATTCCTCCTTTGTCATATGCACAACCCTCTCTTCTCCTCCATTCATACTAATCTTTCGTGTTATTTTTTATCCACCTTTTGAACCTTCTGGCTTTTGGATTCCAAAAGGAATGTGAATGAGCATATGAATACCATCGGTCTCCATAAACATAGGAATTAATTCAAAAGAGAATACTTATTATTCATTTTATTTTTTACTTGGTCAGAGACCAAAATTCACACCTTAAATAATTATCTAAATGATTGGGGAAGATTTCATTCATTCAATTAGCCAATTGATGGAGTCGGTTGTCGGCAGGTGAAAAAATGAAACTTCTCCAATTCATGCAAAAATTGGAAAGTAGGCTTGGATTGATGTCCCATGGTCTTCTAGAGAAGGGTTTTGCTCCATTCTTCAAGGATTTCAAGATATTATACTTTTTGTAAGCCAATGGGCTCCAAAAAAAAGTTTTAATATCTCCCAAATGTTGAACCACAAAATCTTTTCCATTAATTCACAAATGTCTTCAACCATCTTCTTGTCAGAGGATTTATCACCAAACCTCATATATTGCTCTAAACAACTATTTCACTAAAATTGTGCTACCATGTGTCAAAAATAAAATCGGACAACACTATAATTTTTACAATCCTGACCATGTCAATCATGTCCAATGTCGATAAAATGCCAAATGAAAACCAAAACACACCAAAAATAAATCTGAAACCTATTTTTGGTTGATGTCGGTTACCAGTCTTCCCAAATTCTCTTGCATCATACACGCCGGGTAGAAATTTTGTGAGCATAGGCTCACAAAAGTGGAGTTGAATAGTAGAACCATTCTTTCATATTGCAAGAAATCTACAATAAACTCCATCACTGTGATAGGTGCACATGAAATTATTTCTTCCTTCTCTTTTAGCATCTCGCCAGAACATTCACCATTCTCTTTTAAAAACTTTGCATCCTCTTCTTTCTTCTGTTAGGGTTAGAGATGGCAGATCTAACAATTAAATGCAAATTTTATATAATAAACAGAGAAACTAAAACATACACAGAATAAATCATAACACAAAGAATTTAACATGGTTCACCCAATCCGGGCTACATCCACCAAACCGCAGCCATCCAATACTTTTATTATCCAATAAAACCCTATTACAATCTTGCGAATAATCACATTTTTCATCATACTGAAATAACCATCCAAACCCCTTTTTACCAAGCTTAGAAGCTTCTAGATTTTAGGGTTCTACAAAATCGGATTTTTCTTTTTTTCATTGATTTTTTCCCTTTTTCAGTGATCACGTGAAAAAGTAGGAAGAAAATTTTTCTCGGGGGCTGTCGCCCTCAAACCCCCGCCCGGGGCCCAGCCTAGCCCCGAACCCTGGCAAGGACAGGGGGTCGGGGTGTACAGTATACCATGGGCTATATAGTATAGCATGATCAGTCGCCACATACCAACAATCTCCCACTTGGAGACTGATCAAGCTCCACACCACCACAATCTCCCACTTGGAGACTGATCCTGGACGACACTGCTGCAATTACAGCTCCCACTGGAAATAAGTACCTTGGACCTTGCTGCTCTATTATACTTGAATTCAACCTTGAAGACCAACCGAAGTTGAAGAGGAGCTTAGCTTCTCCCTTGTCACCACCTTCGTAAACATATCCACTGGATTGACATATGTATGTATCTTGTTCAGCTTGACCTATCCATCCTCCAACACAGAACGAATGAAATGATATCTCAATTGTATGTGTTTTGTTTTAGAATGCAAAGCAGAATTCTTTGCAAGATGTATAGCACTCTGACTGTCTGTAAATAAGTAATTTCCAGCCTATTGTTTTCCCAACTCATCCATGAAAAGTTGTAGCCATATCATCTCCTTTTCCGCCTCTATTGCAGCAACATACTCTGCCTCTGTGGTAGATAAAGCAACCACCTTCTCCAATCGAGAAATCCAACTTACTGTTGTACCACCAACTATAAATACATAACCTGTGGTACTCCATCTGGTATTTATATCCCCTGCCAAATCTTAGTCAACATAGCCCTTTAAATTAGTGTTAGAGCCCCCAAAACATAAGCATTTACTGGATGTACCTCTCAAGTACCTGAGAATCCATTTTACTGCATTCCAATGCTCAACTCCGGGATGAATCAAATACCTGCTAACAACTCCTACAACATGTGCAATATCTGGTCTTGTGCATACCATGGCATACATCAAACTACCTACAGCTGAAGCATATGGTACCTTGGACATTTTTTTTTCCTCCTCTTATGTCTTTGGACACATATCCTTAGTCAATTTGACATGACTAGGCAAAGGTGTGCTGACAGCTTTTGCATTCTCCATATGAAATCTCTGCAACACCTTTTCAACATAATTAGCCTGAGATAAAAATAATTTTCTATTTTTCCTATCTCTATGAATTTTCATACCAAGGATTTGTTTTTTTTCCCCCAAATCCTTCATAGCAAAAGACTTTGCTAACTATTGTTTCAACTCTCTTATGTGGTCCATGTTAGACCCAGCGACAAGCATATCATCAACATATAAACACAAAATAATGTAGCTATCATTATCCAACCTCTTAAAATAAACATAATGGTCATAATTACACCTGATGTAGCCTTGCTCGACCATAAAACTTTCAAATTTCAAATACCATTGTTGAGGTGCTTGCTTCAAGCCATATAAACTTTTATTCAATCTGCACACTAGTTTCTCCTTACCTTTGACCTCAAATCCTTGTGGCTATTCCATATATATTTCCTCTTCCAAATCACCATAGAGAAAGGTTGTTTTAACATCAAGCTGTTCTAAATGCAAATCTTCAGCAACCACAATACTTAAAACAATACGAATAGAAGTCATTTTAACAACAAGAGAAAAAATCTCATCAAAATCAATTCCCTTTTTCTATGCAAATCCCTTTACAACTAATCTGGCTTTAAATCTTTTCTTACCTCCATCCTCCTCTTTCAGCCTGTAAATCCATTTGTTTGGTAAAGCTCTTTTTATCTTGTGCAACTTGTATAAACTTCAAGTCTGATTTTCAATAAGGAGTCCATTTCTTCTTCCATTCCATGCTCCTAATGAACCTTGGTATCCACCTACATAGTTTCATCATAATATTCTGGTTCACCAGCATCAGTTAACAAAATAGTATACAAAGAGGGAGAGAATATTTCTGGAGGTCTACTTATCCTTGAAGATCATCTAATAGGAGTTTGTGGTATTTGTTG
>VDFB02000017.1:97414235-97459048 GCA_007258455.2 Sequoia sempervirens | reverse complement strand
TTTAACAAGGAGATGAGAACAAAGCAAAGGGTAACAACCCTTATGGGTAAAGACAAAGATGATCTTGAGAGAATCTGGAAGGAAAGCAATGATAAAGCAAAGGAGATTGCACAGAAGCTAGGATTGACTTTGGTAGTTGAAGAAGTGAATGTTGATACCAATGCTCTGGAACCTAATGTAGAGGAAGAAGTGTAGACAAATGATTCTCAACATGAGCATGATACAAACAAGGAAGTTGCACAGGATAACACACCTCCGGAAGTGGAGGACATGACAAAAGGAAATGATGAGGAGGTAATGATTAGACAAGAAATTGCAAAGGAGAATCCTGCATTCCTTCTCTGATACAAAAAATGAAGTTACTCCTCCGACAAACACTGAAAACATTATAAAGGAAGAGAACACAAACAAGGTTTATGATGTTAAGAATGATGATGTGGAGAATGAAGAAGAAAAGATTGATGAGGAAAAATAAGAAGAGCATGAAGAGGAAGATGAAGATGAGAACAAGGATGCATACAGAGATGCAGAAATAGAAAAATAATAGACTATGGTATTGCAAAGGACAACAGAAAGGTTGTGGAAATTGTTAAGGCTTTTGGTGAATCTTTTGGCTCCTCCAGAAATTCCTTGAAGAATCTTTTGAGCATGCAACCTAAATTTCAACCTATTGAATCATCCCAATTGCTATAGCTGCTAATGCAACAAGGAAATGTTGATTTAGACAAGATCTCTCCCATCCACAAGCTACAATTGGGAGACATTTTTCATACATACACAAGAAAGGAAATAAGTGATGAGAGGATGTTGGAGATAATAGAGAAATGTGCAATTGCACATAAAAAGTTTTTAGAGTTATTGAAAGATGTTGAAGGATGTGTAGATGAGATGAAGGCTCTATACCAGTATGGAATGAAGTGGCCCAGAGCCACACAAAGCATAAAGAAGGAGATGGACTCTGTTGAGTCATAAATTGATGTTGCCTCAAGTGCCTATGATCTGGCACTCAACCTAACCAGTTTAACAAGGAATGCCATTGAATATCTACACAAGAAGTTCTTCCAGCTACAAGCACAAAAAGAACACATTATTTTTTAGTTTGGGGAGGTAAGGGATATGGTCAATCCCAAATTCTTACTCATTTCAAAACCTCCCCTAAGTGTAGATAAATCCAAAAAGATGAATTTGGTACCTGCTACTCTAGAAGAGGGAGAAGAGCTATTATTTGAGTTTGAAATGCAAAATAGGTTGCTTGAAGAGGGTAAGAGAGAATGGGAGCATGCTAGGAAATCCTGGGAAGATCATTTGAAGAAGTTGCAAGTGTCAACCACCTCTGGTTGACTTATCTCTTATTCTTTTATGCACTTTTTGTATTTCAATTTAGATTCTTTGTATATATGCGGACCATATAATGATGCTTTTAGTACATTTTTTGGGTTTTTGCTCCAATGTATGACTTGGGGTGATTCAAAAAATTCTTTTCAATTTATATATATGCTTACATTTCTCAGGGGGAGTTCTAGTGATAGTCAGAACAAGTTGTACAAGAGCCCTTTGCCCTTGATGTCAAAAGGGGAGAGTAGTTTAGAAAATATTTTGTAGATTTTTTTTGGCATGATGGCATCAATGATAAAGGGGGAGATTTTTGGAAGGTTAAGGAAGTTTGTCATTGATGATGTTGTTTGGAAACATGAGCATGGAAGGTATATAGTGATGTAATACAGTGTTGTCACTGATTTCAACATTGTTGCGAATCGCTTTGATTAGTCCTAACAGGTTTTAAAGTTGTTATGGAAGACATTTTTTCTAGCTGATTTGGTCTGGAAAGATCAGTTATGTTATAAATTGACTAAGTGTCAAAATTTCCAATTCGGTGTTATTGTGTGCCAGTTTTTGGGTCCGCACCACTGCACAAAAAAACATATAGCTCTGTGATTCTAACATCATTTTTTTGGATGTTAGATATACCTAATTCCACTATTTCATCTTGATTAAAGTCAAATAGTTTGAAAGTTAAGAGTAACAGAGTTCAGCTTGGCATATTACAGTTATTTTATGTACAATATGTTTGTGTGGGAGATTTCACACATCTCCACAAATGATTTTTTGGCCTTGTTGTGTTGAGGATAAGTTTTCAGATGTCAATAGAGCATGGATTCTAAATGGTATCAAGTTTTGAGGTCCACGTGTCGAAATGTGGATACATAGATGAAGGTTTTTACTATTAGGTCTTATGCGAAGCCAACCTAATATGGTTGAAGGTATGCGAAGGTTAAGTAAGTATTGCTATCTTATGTGTGATCTATTATAGGTCTATTCTAACCTATTTCAAGATGTTTTTAGTTTTGAATTATGGTGCATTGTGTGGATGAAGTGTTTTGAGCTGAAAAGTTACATTTAGGGTATCACATCTAATTAGGCCGACCTAATTGATGTTATACTTGATGCTGATATATATGTTAGATTATTTTTGGTGTCTTGTGATTATGTAATGAAGATGTTATATGTGTGATGTGAATTCGAGCAGAGCAGCTCAAAGTTAAGTTGTGAATATTAAGTTGAAGATCAAAGTTGTGCGAATGAAGAGCATGCCAGAGTGTTGAATCAAAATCAGATAAAGATTGTTATTGAGCTTCAATGGAACTATAATTCATGCATATATTAGATGCAATTGTAACAATTCAAAATAGGCTACGAGTCACCATCTCTCTTTTATCTTTTTTTCTGTGGACAGTGAGTCCACCTGTGGTGAGAATTTCTGTAAATATACTATAACTGGTTATAATATATTGTGAGCTAACCCTCGATGTGGTTTTTCCCATTTTGGGTTTTCCACGTAAAAATCTTGGTGTTCATTTGTTATGTGATGTTGTAAATGTTTTATATTCTATTTCCTTATTGCAATTGAATATGATTTGGTAATTGGATGTTTAATGTTTGAATGGTTTAAGAGAATATTGATTCACTTGTCCTCCCTCTTAGTATTTTGGGTGTTCAATAGTCCCATGGTCCCCTACAAAAGGGTTTTGCTCCAGCCTTTAAGGATTTCAAGATATTAAACTTTTTGTAAACTAATTATCTCAAACATAAATTTTTAATATCTCCCAAACAATGCATACTAAAATCACAAAATATTCACCATTAATTCAAAAATGTCTTCAACCATCTTCTTGTTAGAGGATTTGTTTCCAAACCTCATAGATTACTCTAAACAATTGTTTCACTGGAACTACCCTATCATGTACCAGAACTGAAATCAAACAACACAACAACTTTTGTAATCCTAACCATGCCAACTATCTCCAATGTTGAGAAAATGTCAAATGAAAACCAAAACACACCAAAATTGATACCCAAACTTGAAACCTGTTTTTGGTTGATGTTGATTTCTAGTCTAACTAGATGCTCTTGCATCATCAGCTTGGAGCCTTTGTTATCACTTGGATTTGATGCTTGTGTTCTTTGGATTGGTGTATCTTCACCTTGGCATGTTCCTTTTCTTCCATAGGTGGCATGTTGGAGGATGAGAGGAGTTCATGCTTGAGATGGTGGTCACTTTGGTTTTATTGTAGGTATCTTGATGGAGCATGGGAGCATGTTGGATATTCATGTAGTTTTATGCGTGGCTATGATGATGTATTTTATTGACTCACCCTTATCCAATGTATACAAGTGGAAGAATGTTAGGATTTGGTGTTGTACACCATTGAATAAAATTTTATATTATAATATTAATTAAATAATTATTTAGTTTTGGTGTACCTAGGAGGTGTGTTTAGCCACACTAGGTAATTATTTGGGGCCACTTACAAGTTATATTGCAACACTGGGTTTATTATTTTATGTGTGGAAGATATAGGATAATAATTTAATATTTGGGAAAAGTATTTAATAATGTGAAAAATTAGTACCCAATATTAAATGAGGGTTCAATGCTTTTGTGTTCACATGGTTTTATCTTACCACTTGGTTGTATTTTTGTTAGCTTGTATTTATAAAAGCAAACACATATTTAGTGGTTAAGTTTTGTAGAATGAGTGAGCTGTCATTATTGAGTCTTTTTGAGGAGTGCATATGTGAAGCATGGTATGCAATGTGTGGATTCATGCTTGAAAACATGGAGGAAGCATTGGAGAGGCTTGATGTTTCAAAAGTATTCATTGTAACTCTATAAGCGTATGTAGTGTTTTATTGCTAAATAATAGATGGAGTATGGATGCTTTTGGAGGTTGGCTTTTTCCCTCTCGAGGGTTTTCTCAAGGCATATTTTGTGTTATCTTGCAGCTTGTCTATTTGATCTATGTATTATGAATATTATGTAATTTTGTATGCATGTTTTTCTCTCATAGGGTTATGTAGGAAATGAATTAAATAAACCAAGCATTGATGCATTATTTCCTGACAATGAGTGTACCTAGTCCAAATACATTTTGATTACTAGGTTTATAGTGTTTGTATGAGAGAGATTGTAAACCAAATTTATGTGTAAATGTTAGTCATGTAATGCAAAGTATGAAACCTAACACATCTTCAACCAGTCAAATCCTTGTTACAACCACTAAATGAGTTGGGATAATCTAGATGTGATCAATGATAATATAATTTGAAAAAAATTATGTGAAATAATTGACATTAAACTGTTAATATATGATATATAAAATAGTGAATTAAGTATTCAATACACACTTGGGTAGTATTTTTCCAATTTTAGAAAGTGTTGTAAATTATATGCTACCCCTCTTAGTAAATTTGGGTTATTTTTTACATGTGGCAATCAAGTGAGTGGCCAACAAAGAGGTATTATGATCCTTGGATGACCTTGCACTAGTATCCTTTCTACTCCTAATATTTTTGGGATCTATTATGCTCTACAATTTAAATTTTTTATTAATTTATTACTTACTAATGATAAAATAAAAGGTAACAAGCTAGTAGAAAACATGATCGTGAATGTATAATGGGAAAAATAGGCATGGAGGGATGGATCATTTTTACCTAATTTTGATGGGATATTGTCACATGGCCCAACATGTTGGTGAAGGGCTCTATGAAGATATCATGATATTTTAAAAATTGTACCTACAAGTTAGGCCTAGGAAAATATGTAAATGATATAGTATCACATTTCAATATATAAAGTGAAAAAATATGGCACTTATATCTGATAAAATGATCATTTTTTTATCCTGGGTGAGCTAGAACTTGGTTGAGAAAGTCTTTTTTATTGGATAGTATTAGAACTTAATTTGAGCCTATTTTAGTCAAGTTGTATCCAACTGGAAGCCAACTAGGTGTCTAAGGTGAATAGGGCCACTAGGTGGACAATAAAGATGGAGGCCTTATAGATAGCAGGAAACTTGTTACTAGTAGTACTTGAGGAGATGAAATTTATGTTTCTAAGATCTCTATAGTTTTATGGATTTTGGATTATTGTATTGGTGATATTTTGTAAGAAATTTTAAAGATAACCTGTAGAATGAATATTTTTGTGATGGAAAACCTACAAAGCATGGTTTATAAGTGAAGTTTTCCTTAGTCAACCTCCTTATGGGTGATAAAAAATGAATCCACATGACATATAAACATGATTAATATGTAATATAATGATTCAAATGAATAAAAAAATTCTAAAGCACATTGAATCCATTAAAATTTTAAAACTTAATCCTAGGGTTCTTGAGAAAATATTGGGACAAAAAAATATGATTTGGTGAATATGATTTTAGGGGTTGTTAGAGGACTATCATATGGCATGAAAATTATATTTTCAAGTATCACTAATTTAAAGGAAGCAAATTACATGAAAATTTTAATCTTTTTCAACTACAAAAAGTAGAAACATATATATGAACATAAAATATGTAATATGCCAGAACACAATTTATACATGAAGAAAACCATTTCAAGAGAGAAAACCCACACTCAAAATAATCCCAATTTATTATTCAATCAACCAAAGGTTCATATAATATAATTGTATATCAAGCTATTATAAGAGTATTACTAACATGTAAAACTAGAGTAAATCTAATAGCATAATGATATCTACAAATGAACCATACAAAATAAAAATCTAATCACCAAATAAATAGGTAATATTTCAAATCGGAAACCAAAATGGATTAGGAAAAATATCAACAACACCACAATAAGTATGGCACCCGAACTTAGTCTATTTTTAGAATATTCTTATCACATATTTCAATGTCATAACTTGTCATATTTTACCACCCAAATTTGGGCACCCCAAATTTTCCTCATTCAAAATTTATAGAGATGATCAATGATAAGGATAACAATCTATCATAATTTTGGTCAAGATTATAATGTAACCTATCTCTTACATGTTCTTACATGTCAAATAATTTATCATATGTAACTTTATTCATGATGAACTTACACACCACAATATGTCAATGCATGGAAAAACTATCCCACCTCAAAGTGGGATGCCTACCTCCTCATGTGAGGTCAGTAACTCACTAAAAAAAAATATTCATTCTCCAAATGTGTCGCTAACTCTCCCACAAGAATACAAAATCACTAGAATATTAAATACCAAGTGCATACAAAATGTATTAAAATTAGCATTAGTAAAGAAAGGTTTAGGCATATTTTTTTAATATTATCCCATTTTTCAAACACCTTACAAGGGTAAAAGGGAAACACACCAACATTGAAATATAATTGCTAGGGGTCGAAAGGACCATAGAATCATTACACCATTTGAAATTCTCTATTCTCACAAGATTTTTCAAATAATCTGTAACATTCATTAAAGTTTCAACCTTCTCTAATGTTATCCTCCCATCCTCTACCACATCACAAAAACTAGTAGTAAACATCAGTGTGATTTGTCCTCACATGGAAAGTCAATTTGTTTTCTAAAAACATGACACTCTATGACAAAAAACTATAATAGTCCATGCATCTAGCCAACATCAAAATATAATATCTTAATCTAAGTGGATTCTTTATAATTATGAGTAGCTTCAATATAATTTGCTTCTATAGTGGATAAAGAAACCATAGCCTATAAATTACTCATCCAAATGATGGTACCACCAAACATTATGAAAATATATCCATTATTGGATCTTCTACTATTAATATCGCCAAAATAATCATAATCCACATATCCATGAATAAAAACTAAATGTTTGGTCCCTATAAGATAGCCATGATAACATAGGGAATAATTATAACTACCTCACAAATATATTAAGACCCTCTTCACTAAATTTCCTAATATACTTGTCCATGATTATCCTTAAAATAACTAACAAATATCATTGTTTGGGAAATCCATGGTCTTGTACAACCCATATAATGCATCAAAATACCTATAACACTAGCATAAGGATCTTTACACATATCCTCTAGATCACTGGCATATTTGGGACACTATTGTATTGATAACTTCATTTACATCAGAACATGAAATACAAGGGTTTGTAAGATACCATGTTGAATCTCTCAAACACTGAGTTCACATACTTACATTTTCCTATCAATAATTCTAAATTATCTCTATATCTTTTGATATTCATTCCCAAGATCTACTTGGTTTCCCCTAAATCCTTCATTACAAATTATGTTAAAATTAGAGACTTTAAATCACACACAAAACCCATCCCATTACCAAAAAAAAGAATGTCATCAACATATAATGCACGATAACAAGAATTTGATCATCATCTAACTTTTATTGGATGCAATGATCTAATTAGATCTCAAAAATTCTTGGTACCACATTTTAGGAGATTACTTTAGAACATATAAATGAAATTCAACTTACAAACCAAATGCTTTCCACCTTTCTCAATATAGTGATTTGGCTATGACATATAAGTCTCTTCCTTTATATGACAATAAAGGAAAGTTTTCTTCATATCCATTTTCTCAACCTCAAGATCATACATTGTTTCAAGTGATAAAAGAAACTAGATGTCAAATGTCAAATTTAAAACTAGGAATAAAATCTCACCATAATCAATTCCTTCAATGTAGGAATAACCTTTCACAATCGATATCACCTTGTACTTTTCCACATTGCTATTTAAATTGATTTTCTTCTTGAACACCCATTTACATCCAAAAAGTTTATGTTCATCAAGAAAAGTTACTAGATCTCATTTATTATTCTTATTTGAATCTACCATTTCTTCATCTATGTCCTTTTTCCAAAAACCTTTGTCATCCATACCCATAGCCTCCTTTGGAATCTCAGGCTCATCAATGTTAGTAATTGTTGCGTCATAAATTGTACTCCCTTTTATGTGTTAGTACAATTTCACGATTAGTTTGGACCTACTTTAGTGAACCTTGCATTAATGCATTTTAAACACCGTTTATTAGGCCCTAATTTTCAAAGTTATGCATTTTGTGGCCTATTTTATCATTTTTCAATAACTTGCAAGCATAAAACAAATGCTCTCATTTAATACTTTTCCCCCAACTCCTTAAACTCTACAAAATAGGCTTGGGACACTAGTGCTTAGGGCACCTATGTCCCCCTAGTTTGGCTCCAAATTTAAATATGACAGTGTCAACATTTTATTATTTGAAATTCAAATATCTAA
Organism: Sequoia sempervirens; assembly: GCA_007258455.2. Taxonomy (NCBI): domain Eukaryota; kingdom Viridiplantae; phylum Streptophyta; class Pinopsida; order Cupressales; family Cupressaceae; genus Sequoia; species Sequoia sempervirens. Next base: position 97,450,466 of record VDFB02000017.1, on the reverse strand, counting down.
AGTCAGCCATCGAGATTTAATTTTTGGGAAATTAGAGTAAATGCCTATAAATACCTAGTCTTTTCACTATTTGAAACTAGAAAGCAAGAATTTGAATTTTGGAGAAAAAGAAGAAGCAAGAGATCATTACATTCCACCACAACATTTGACCACATACATTCATATTTGTAGGTTTCAAGCTTATATGCAGATTTGATCAATTCTTATTCCATGGTTGAAGGTTGATGACAATAGAAGAGCATGATGGATTCTAGGTTTGGAAAGTGCTTTTGGCCATTTTCTACAACCTAATGACTTGTTTCCTAAGTGTTCTCATCTTCAAGCTTCATTCTACTTGCAACCTAAGGTAGGGTATCATTATGTTTCAGATTTTCTAAGAGTATTTGGCTCCCTCTTAGTTAAATTTTGTCAGTTTCATATAGGAATCCTTCTCTAATGCACTTGAGTGGGGTTTAATGCATTTTTAGCTCATAACAACCTTAGATGCACTTAAGGTTAGGGCACACACATTGTTATCAATCATTTTATTGGCTATTGTGGAGGTAGAAATACCAAAATAGGGGTTTGATTGAGACAAAATCCTATATAGCCACTATCCACCATTCCTTTTTGCAGATTTATTATAGGTCCATATCTGAAGATGAAAGTTTGTAGAGGAGAAATCAGAAAGAAAACAACGTGCTACAGGTCTAAATTTTTAGATCTAGAATAATTCTATGAGGACATACGCACCCTAGGTACCTCTGTCTTACCAAAATAGCTTCAAATTTTCATGATAGGTGCACAAAACTCTACCTTTCTTAGATCTAGTGAGAAATTTTTTTATAGTTTCTTTGTTGTCGAAATCTTGCATTTTTAAGATTAGAGTACATAATTTAATTAGGTTAATTAAGGAAATTCAATTCCAATCAATTTCCAAGGCTCTAAAGGATCAAATCTAGGTCTGATTGACTCACCTTCATGGTTGAAAGTCAATCTAATCACCTTGTTGATTTGCATCCTAATGTTCTCTTGAAAAATGATTGATGTTATTGTTCTATGTATTAGACCTAGGATCCTTTTTCACCAAAACAATAATAATAAAATACATCTCTAATAAGGGGGGGATACCTTTATATCTACGGTCGATGTTGATTTGACCTTCTCAAGAGATGAGGTGGAGATTCTACCTCCTCTTCTAAACTATTTGAACTACTAGAGATCTCCTCCTCTTTAGGTTCATTGTGGGATTCAAGTTCAACTTGCTCAATGTTTGGATTTATTTGAAACACATCTTTTGATTTTTTTATTTTTTGGTTGCAATGTAGTGGAAGAAGGCTTAACTTTTTTGAAGTAAATTTTTGGTATAAAAATTTCTTTTTACCACAAGATCCCAAAATTTATATCCTTTCACATAAATACGATAACTAATGAAGATACTCTTAACATTTTTCCTCTAACTTTGACCTCTTCTCCCTGGGAACATATGCATATGACTCACAACTAAACACTCTAACATGTATCAATGAGGAATTTTTCTTAAACACACCTCCATAGCTATCTTCTCAATAAGAGCTAATGGAGGAGACCTGTTAACTATGTAATAAACCCTAGCAACTCATTTTTCCTATTTTTTTATTCTAAACCAACCCCACTAAGAATACTCCTAGCCTTCTCCATCAACATCAAGTTCATTATTTTTGCAACTCTATTATATTGAGAGGTATATAGATTTGTCATATGTCATTTTGTTATGTGACTTTTTTCCCAATAGAAGAGAAATATATAAATAACCCTTTGGAATTAAAAGGGGTATAGAAAATAAAGGATATTATGATCCTTGGTTAAAAGAGAGATTAATAAAGAATGTGTATAAAAAGAAATAAAAATTATTTAAATAATTATTGAAAGGAAACCTTTTGTGAAAGTGTGTGATGGTTTGGAAACCACCCCTTAAAAGGATATATAAATCATTCATGTGAGAATTATGAGAAACATTCAAGGAGAAAAGAGAAAAAGAAAAGAGGAACTAAAAGGGCACAAAGGAGTGAAGGTTAGAGTCTAGGTGGGCATTTAAACATTTGGAGAAGAGGCACACAACGTGTGTCCAACTTGGGGTACAGCGTACACTCGGGAGTGTCCTAGCCAGGGCTGTGTTTATGTTGTAAAAACAAGTTGGTTCTATGCAAGAATTGGTTCCTCTGGGGGTTTTTGTGTCGAGAAACAACCTAGGTCCATGGTCATTCCTCTGAGTGTTGGATAGCAGCCTTTCCACGACTTTAAGATAAGTATTGAGAACCATTGATTCGATAATATTGGGAATATTGTCTATATATGATTTGGTTTTAATATGATTAATCTATGTGGAGGTGTTATTCCATTTACTATGTTGATTATTTAATTGTCACATGTTTGTAGCTTACATTAATTATTCACATTTATTTTGATAATATTGCATATTATAAATTATATTAACTCTACTATTTGTTATATTAAATTTGTTGCTAATACTTGATAACTATAAGGGAAAAAGTGACATTACATTTGGTATCAGAGCCTAATGATCATGCCTTCTTATCTTTGAAATTTTCTTTGTGTTTTGAAACTCCATAGTAACCAACCCTTAAAACACTCCTTGTAAATGTCTAGCATTATATTCTTACTCTAACATTTAAAGTCATAAAACTTGGTTCCATAAGACCTAACTTATAACCTTCATCCATATACTAAATTTATTTTATTCATTGATATTAAATTCAAAATTCTTAAGTCAGCATAGTGTGTTTATACTCATATTCATAATAAAAAATCAACACAAGTACGAAAAATTCATATTTTTACGTAGACTCAACTTAAAGTATCCTCTTTTCCTATATGTCAAGTATAATTGAACGGAAACAATTAAAAAGTATCCCTAAAAAGAATATTCAGATTTTATTATACATATCCTATGATCATTGATGCTCTTTAATAAACCACTCTGAACTATGAACCACTCACTTTGTTTTGTATCAAAAAATTTGTTCAAGAGTATATAGAATAATGGACGCTCATTGAAAATGAATAGTTCAAAAAGTTGAAACCTTTCATACCAAGGATCATGTCCCTTAAGCATGAAATCCTATTCACATACTATCACATAAATGAATTTGGAACAAAACCTCATCATGGACCTTAAATCAATCCTGCTCTCAGTATTCCTATTCAAGATCCTGCTAGTTATGAGCACTGGGACGTAGCTTACAGAGATTTGCATCCCAAAATCAACTTTAAAACTTCTATCTGAGACACCACATATATGTTTCAATTCAATTCGCCATGCTTGAATGAGTTTAACATGTGAGGGGGAATAGCTAACCTGACTTTGTTGGTGCATGCGTGGATACAGACATAATTCATCTAGATTGACCATGATTTAAGCACTCAAATAAGAATAAGAGGAATTTGGTACTAATTCTGAACATGATCTAGACTTCACCAATGTAACCCTGAAATGAAAATCAGTTAATCTGCGAGCATTATGGTTCAAATGGTATACATAAATTTGTTGTTAGTGATCCCATGGGTCTCCTATGAATGCTAAACTATGCTTCACGTGGATTGATGTGGATTTTTTTTTAATGTCTTGCACCTTTCATTCATGACGTCCTTTTATCTGACTCCAAAATAGACGGATGTAAAGTTCTTTGAAGGCTTGCTCCAATTCCAAATAAATATCCTATGTGGCGCTTGTTAATTTTGTAGCTTGGACAGGTGTCTCCAAACTTAAGAAATATTTAATTATTTATTTAATTTATTGGAGACTTCTAGAAAGGAGTTAGTTGTCTAGATAATTATTTAATTAATTAATTGATTCCTCTAGGGACTTCTAGAATCCAGTTAGTTAGGGTTTGTTAGAGTCTAATTAATCTTAGCCATTGATTGAGATTAAATCATGGCCATTGGTTTTTCAGTGAGAAAAGTATAAAAGAGGATCAATGGGCATTTGGAGAACACACTTGAGAAGCATTTGTAGTGATAGCAAATAGTTTTGCAGTGATAGCAAGGGCGCAGTGATGGCGTTGGGGACTGCAGTAGTAGAATTTCAACAGGAGAAATTGAGGGAAGAATTTATGGAGAAGAATATTGCCGGAGCTCTGCCAGTAAGAAGCAAGCAGTTTATGTATCTCTTAATTTGCTGAAGTTTAATAAAATTCCTCATCTGCAGTACTAGTTTTCCCTTGGGGTTTTTCCAGGGACAATTTGTCCAAAAATATTGTGTTTGTTATTTTGCATGTTTTCTTCTCTATTCCTGTGGTTTTATTTGTGAAGTTGCAGTTGTGTTATTTTTCAATATTTGTTGTGAATTAATTTTCGGCAATCAAATAATCTTATATTAGATAGGAGATTAATAATCAATAACTGCAATAGAATTTTCACAGCACTAACATCCATGTCATTGCCTAAAGCATCCAATAGCAATGCCAATAGAAAATTAGCAAGAGCTATAGATGCCCACCCATAACTAGCCTCGAGGGCACCTTGCACTAGCCTGTGTACATGCCTAAAGATTAGCGTTGAACTTATGAAAATGTATACTTTCACCATAACCATATTATGGACCAAAGTCTAGCTTTGTGCTTTAGAATGGAGGCAACCAAAGTTAAGTGTTGAATTTATAGTGGTGTGTGTTTACATCTTCTAACCATACTATGGATCTAAGTGCACTCATGTTCTATGTAAGTTGTTCCCTAAGGCTTGTTTCTGCTTTTAGTCACAAGGGACTATAGTCAATTGGAAAACAATAGTTATTTTTGTGATGATGATCCAAATCTAAGCCCTATTGGGCATACTTCTCATGTTAGAGTGTTTGTGTTAATGTGTTGAAGAGGAGATCATAAAGGTGCAGTAGAACTTTTAGTGGCATAAATATCTTTGTATGTATATCCACCATTCATGTATGTGTACTTATCATTCACATTTGACATCTTCAATTATATTCCATTCTTCTAACCTCTAAGATGCAAGGTGATTGGGTCCCTTTAACCCCATCATTAAGAACATCCTTTGTTGAGAGGATCCAAGGTAACCTATCTTTTAGGATAGAATAAAATCTAGCTACCATTCCCATTTGTAAAGATCTTGTACGAAATGATGAAAAAAAAGAGAACTGATTCAATTAATTAACAAATAGAATCTCATGCCTCTTTTTACTATTAAGAGATGCAGAAGGATGACATTTCGAGTATCTTGGAAGCCAGGTTCTCTAGACCATATAATGAGGATCACTTGAAGCAAGAGAAGCAACATTTAATGAAGATTTTTTAAAAAAATGGTTACTTGAAATATCAAAATTATGTCCGGGTCATTACTTTTTAGGATAAATAAAATAACCAATTATTTCTTATCTCAAATTTGCAATTCTAAATGAAGCGAAATAAGAAGGGATCCTTCTTAGGATCAACTAAGTACCTATTTAAACACCTAAATATCAATATCAATATTTATTTTATAGGGTTTTTGTATATTGTATGCTATAGTTTGGGTTCTCCCTAACCATAAAATCATCATATGGATTTGCATGCTTAACCATAAGAATCAATTTATTCAAACTCTAAAGATACTTTAGTCAAAACCCATTCAAAATCAAGTATGTACTTCATAAATAAGAAAATTTGTTGATTGGGTACCTAAATTTTATTAAGGCTTTATGACTACTTTTCTATTTACAAGATAATGCTAATATTTGAAATATATGCTACTATTTTGAAGAAAAAGTTAGTGAACATCTTTTAGTCCTACCTCAAAAATTTATTCCCACCTAGCTAAATTGTGTTATCTAAGAAACATTATGGAATTGGGAAACAAAAATAGGAAGAACTAAGAATATAAGAACAAAAAATCTACAAAATATTTACAAAACAATAAATATTAGGAAACAACAAACCTAGGAATTGGACTCTATCAGACCCTATTTAGTGAATTTTGAGAAAATAGTTTTACCATACTTGATATGTCTATTTAAAATTGACACTATGATTTCTTACATATATCTATTTAATTACATCAAGGGCCCATAACCCACATGTCCTTGGATTCACACTTTAAACTTAGAGAAATGACAATATGTTTGGAATGCATTGTTGAGAATAACATATTTATAGGATATAAACTCATAGGAGTAAGCTATTTTTACATCTTAACCCTTGAAAATATTGGGGTTTTTTAAATACATTGGCTAGAATAAAATAATGCTTCTTAAGATGAGACATGGGGACATGTTGAATTTTACAGGGGGAGAGACAATCTCTAAGAAAATTAAAATTATAAATTCATACTTATTATTTTTCATAGACAATGTAATCATATCATATGCCAATAGGTGTCCAAGCCTAAGGATATATTTATGGAATGACATAATATTTCCTCTCCTTATGCACCCTTACTTAATATTTAGTTTTATGATGAGATCCCCAATAAAATTTGTGTTCCACTTTACTAGTAGTATTACAACATGGTTGTCATTGTGAGGCATCTTTATTTTTATAAGCCAAAACTTTATCCAAAAATATAATTTTGAACAAATCTTCATCCAAGAAGTATATTGCAATATATTTAACCTATTTTCTTAAAGGAAGATTAAAACTAGTATTTGTTTATAAAGCACTCTCTAGGTGGAAAAAAATTATTGTTATTCTATTGCTATTTAAGATGCATTGTGAGATTATTTGTATCATCTTTTGTTTTAATTTGTACATTGTTATTGGACTTGATCAACCCAATAACTTTGTATATGACTACGATTTTATTTGTACATTGATTTTGAGATATGAAAAGAGGATATTCATGTAGTCTGGAATGCATGAATATCATCTTGGAATGTATGTTGACATTATAGATTATACTTTTATAAGTTTATGAGTGGCCACATATTATTGGATATGCATAGTAATTATTATGTGATTACATTGTAATACTTTAAAGAAGTTACATGAGTGAGTAAAATGATAAAGTTGAAGGATAGGAGGTTAAGTGCATAAACTATAATTATCTTTTGAATTATAAATTCATGATATATTTCATAAGTCATCTATAGAGTTCTCATGATAATTTTGATTGGAAAAGGTGATTTTATTAAAACTACTTGTGAATTTACAGAAGCAAATAATGTAGATAAAGTAAGTATTATGAAAAATATAAGTATCCGATGTTAGTATCTTCAATTACTGATCATGTGCTCATTTGAGTTGTGATGTAGATGCATCTTGTCCTACTGAGGACAGTAGTTAATTTACAGGGGGAGAATTGTTATGTGACCTTTTTTCCAAGAGAAGAGAAATATATAAATAACCCTTTGGAATTAAAAGGGAGATAGAAAATAAAGGATATTATGATCCTTGGTTAAAAGAGAGATTAATAAAGAATGTGTATAAAAAGAAATAAAAATTATTTAAATAATTATTAAAAGGAAACCTTTTGTGAAAGGGTGTGATGGTTTGGAAACCACCCCTTAAAAGGATATATAAATCATTCATGTGAGGCTTATGAGAAACAATCAAGGATGGAGAACATTCAAGGAGAAAAGAGAAAAAGAAAAGAGGAACTAAAAGGGCACAAAGGAGTGAAGGTTAGGGTCTAGGTGGGCATTTAAACATTTGGAGAAGGGGCACACAGTGTGTGTCCAACTTGGGGTACAACATACACTCGGGAGTTTCCTGGCCAGGGTTGTGTTTATGTCGTAAAGACAAGTTGGTTTTGTGCAAGAATCGGTTCCTTCGGGGGTGTTTATGTCGAGAAACAGCCTAGGTCCATGACCTTTCCATGACTTCAAGATAAGTATTGAGAACCATTGATTCAATAATATTAAGAATATTGTCTATATGATTTGGTGTTAATATGATTAATCTATGTGGAGGTGTTATTCCATTTACTATGTTGATTATTTAATTGTCACATGTTTGTAGCTTACATTAATTATTCATATTTATTTTGATATTATTGCATATTATAAATTATATTAACTCTAATATTTGTTATATTAAATCCACTGCTAATACTTGATAACTATAAGGGGAAAAGTAACATTACACATTCTATACTATTATCTTTTTAGAACTTGTCAAAATCTAGTGAACAAACCTCAACACCATTATTAATCCTCAAACACTTAATCTGTTTACAAGTCCAATTTTTAGCAAGAGCTTTAAACTCTTTAAAATGACTAAAGACTTCAATTTTACTTTTGAGAAAATTAAATCATGTCTTTATACTATAATCATCAATGAAAGATACATAATATGTAAATTTAGAAACTAAAGGAACGCTAAAAAACCAAAAACATTAGACTATAGCAAGTCCAATATCCCATAAGATGTGTGAGAACTAGAATAAAATTTAACACATGTATGCTTTCTATAAATGTAATATTCTCAAAAATCAAACTTGAGATTACAATCATTCAACCATTCAACTATAATTTTATTTTTCATGGTCCTAAGACCCTTATCACCAAAATGATCAATTCTTTGGTGCTATAGCATCATTTTATCAATAAGAAGTTTTTTCTGAAGAATGATCACCCTTAGGTACCCTAAAAGAACATGTTGGTTCCAATGGTGAAGGTAATGATAATAGACCTTTTCACTAAAGAAGAATAAATATTTCTCTTAACTATGCATGCATCAAGATGAAAGAGAGTGCCAATAGAACACCATTTGTGAGCACTAGGTAAGTGCAAGAAGTTGGGTCCACAAAATGTTCAAAAAGTGGAAGTGTTTTTCTTGATTTTCAAAAATTGTCACTATTGGATTGAAAATTTGAAGCACTTACACATTGAATCTTTACAAAGTTCATTAATATGAAATTTATTATTTTGAGTCTAATTTTCAAATATGTAATTTATTCTAATACCCAGATGATACAAAATAATTTTTAATAGGCATGTATAAAAACCACTTTTTAAAAGTAAATTTTTTAGGACAGTACCATGCACATGCACGAACACCATAATTTAACCTAAATAAAAGTATTTTTTATAATTACTTTTGGGTAAAGATGTGTATTATAATTAATATTGATAAGGATATTTTTAATATATATATTTTTAATTTTATTTATTAAATTTGTATTGGCTCCAATTGTTGGTTTTTAAAACCCTTGTGTACAGACACCATAACTTGACTTAAACTATCAGCTTTTGTATTTTAGTTTTTTCATTGTGTAATAATTGTTTATAGATTGATGCCATATAATTGTTTTAACAAGAAAATTAACAAATTAAAAATTATTAAAATAAATATGAAAACCTAACATTTCAAGTTTATGGACTAGTTTCCTCATAAATTAATTAAAAAATAGAAAAATAATCCAATCATAAAATAATTACATATTTCAAAACTAGACATTATCATCTATAATGGGTTTTAATTTCATAAAACAATTTTGAAAAAAGTCTCATCAACCATATTGCCAAAGTTTGTTCTCTTTACATTGCCATGACCTTGTACTTATAGGTCCAAGGCTAAGGGTTGGGTTACCATGCTTTTTCTAAACCTAAATCCAAATGAAAAAGATGTGTTGTGAGTTTTTAATTTTTTTGGAACAAGTATCCAAAATGAATGGGTACCTATTTTAAAGCTGAAAAATGACACTTCACTAATCATCTTTTGATGGAAGTAAAGAGAAAAAATTACCTATTCTAAAAATGACCAAAATCTTAGGTTATAAATGTGTAGAAGTCGATTCACTAATCTTTTGATGGAAGTAAAGAGAAAAAATTACTAAGGCTTCCTTGAGAAAAGAAATAGTAATGTGAGTACTATGGATGTTTGGATTTTCCAATTAAGTAAGAAATGATAGGCAACATGAGACATGCTTGAATGGTTGGAAATATAGCATGAATTACAAGAGCTAGAGGAAATATATTGTTGGTGGCCATTTACACCACATTCAATTAGTTGATGCACTTCACAAGGTTTATTCCACAAACAAAGGGTTCATCTTTAACATTGTTGATCATTAAGAGGAGAGGGTGGATACACTTGTGATCTGAGCAAGCATGTTGCCAACCTTAATCGTAATACTATTGTCTTCATTTAACTACATTATATGAATGCACATCATCACATGACGATGGATCATCCAAATCATAGTGGAATTTGTTACAATTTAATTTGTAACAATCTTTTTCATTACTAGAAGCCTATGTGATCTTAATAATCAATGTAGCTAAAAAAAAAAATTGATAATATATCATTTAACTAAATTTAATTCCTACTTGAATTTAGATCTATGTAGACTATTTTAAATAGTCTACCTTATTTAATTAAAATAAATATGTTAAAAGATACTTAACATATACACTTAAAATTAAAATTAAAAAAAATCTTAAAATATTGTAAATAGAAAACCACATTACATATTATAATTTTTTTTTATTTTCATATATATTTCCTCAACTCTTCCAAACATTCGCCTTTGCTTGTAAAATATTGAATTGAATGGATATTGAATTACAATTTGTCATGTCATCAAAGCTTTTAAAAAAATATCAGACAGTTTGAATTGAATAAAGACTTGACTTGCCGCTTACACAATTAACTATAATCACATACGAATATAAAGACACAGAGGACAAACTGAAATGATAGCAGTAAAGCTTACAACCAATCGGTGGGTTCGCCATTGCTTTGACATAAAGAGAAATGATGGAGTTTTTATCATTCTACTCCACGCTTTGCTTCCATCTTCCGCGCCATATCAACTAATCCCCAAACCAGAGGATTGTCATTTTATCTAAACGAATCTAATTGTCTGTCCATTTCAACTCGAAGTTGACAGATATGAAGTATTAGAAAAGTTCGGGTGCAATTATAGTCAAAACTAGAATCACGAGATTGTGTTGCACTGAAATGTATATTTCAGTGGAACTGTAATGAGATGGATTGTTATTTATTATGTCTCGCAGACAAATTTTATGGTAGTGGGCAGCTTCTAATTATGGCAGACTGTAATATTTGACAGGAGTTGGTGAAGAGGAAAGGTTGTTTGAAGTACAAGATGGAGATAATAGTAGTGGGAATATCTATGCTAGAGGAAGAACAGAGTGGAGAACTATTGTCATGGGCTATCAGTGTAGCAGCTCGACCTGGGGACACTGTCGTTGCCCTTCATGTACTTGGTAAAACCCAACATTCTTTAATGACTTGAAATATTGATGGTTTAGCGTTCTTTAATGGCCTGGAATGTTGGTGCTTTTTAATTCTGCGCGCAGTTTTTATGTAGAATTGTTACTATTTCAGAAAATATGGCCTGAGAAGCTTGATGCCATAGTCGGCATAAGTTTTCCACGGTCCATATTGTAGTTCAAAGATTGCTTCTGGAATCAACTGTCTATGTTTTTTTGATTGATATTTTGGATTTTCCTCTTCCTTACAATGGATTGCTGAGTGTAATTTGGAACGTCAATAATAAAAAAAAACACAATTGATTTCAGAAACAATCTTCAAAACATAAATTGGAAAAGCTCTGATTTGGGAATAAAATAAGACTAAATCTAACAATGCACTTTCAATTTTATAACTACGCCAAAACGATGGTAGCTTTGCATGTCAACTCTACAGAGAGTTGAGGTTTATCAACTCCTTTACAAGATCTACACGCCTAGATTTTTAATTTTATTGGATTCTATGAAATACAAGCCGGTGACGGGCAAATGATATATGTATAGGGTGTCTTTTGCCTTAGCCACCATACCCTCTAGGCTTGAGACTCCTATTACATGTCGTTTGCTCTGTTTAGTGTTACCCCTGCATTTACAGAGATTGTAACATGGTACTATTGATTGCATTTACGTAGACTCAACAGCAATAAGCTTTTTTCAGCTATCATTAACTTTCATCCTTACCAAATCCAGCTTGGTTTATAAGCTGTGCATAGCAGTAGAAGGGTCTATTACAACAATTTTACTCTCAATACTTTCACACGATGCGTAAAGTTGGGGATGGGAACCCGAATTTGCTACCATTCCAAAAATAATGGATTTATTGCAAAAGATAGGACTCTGTCTAAACAAACTGCAATCTTCTTTATAATATTTGTGTACCTATCATAAGAGAAATGGTATTTTGACATAATTTATACGTTTCTTTCGAGACTGATTGTTTTAGCAAATGTGCAGTCGTTAAGGATGACAAGAAGCTTGACTCAACACAGAACAAGATAGACAGGGCAAATGCATTTACTATAAATTTGTTAGGGGCATTCACAGACCTCTGTCAGGCCAAACAGGTAGGTAGATAATCAGCTTCTTTCCAAATTAAACTTTTGCATTATATCACGTTTACAGATTTTCATACCATGAACTGATTGCAGGTAAAGGTTGAAGCAAAGGTGCGGGTTCACTCTAGTGTGGAGAAAGGTTTAGTTGATGAGGCAGCTGCTTTGAAGGCTTCATTTCTCATTCTTGGAGCTTCAACAGATCAAATGAAGAGGTATACTCTGCTTAAGACTTGGCTATATTTCTTTCCTCTGTTTTTGGTTTAGTGCATTTTGCTTAATAATCTTGTTGTTAAGGAAGATGGTATAGTGAGTGTTCTCAACTACCCAAACTAAGAGAATCTTGCATAAACCAGAATCTGGAAAAAAAAAATGAAAAGTGGATTGAAGTAACAACATAAAATCATTTCAAGGTGGACATTAACTTTACTCTGCTTAAGACTTGACTACTCTCCTCTGTTTTTGGTTAAGAGTATTTTGCTTAATAATCTTGCAGTTAAGGAAGTAAGGTGAGTGTTCTAAACTATCCAAACGAAGGGTTTCTTGCATAAACCTGAATCTGGAAAGAAAAATGAATACTGGATTGGAGTAATAACATAAAATCATTCCAAGGTAGACATTAACTTTAAAAATGAGCCTAGTAACTGAGGCTCTGGTCATGTTTATTATTAAGTACTTTAACAAAATTTCCTCGTGAAACGAGATGTTTCCACAAAAACATTGTTTTGATTATTGCAAATCTATGTATGGTGGTTAGATAAGGTCACTATGTTGTCAGGCAACATAAGTTTTCCTAGACCCTCAGAAGTATTCAACAGATCAAGTGAAAAGGTATATGCTGGTTAAGATTCTGCTAAATTACTCTCCTCTTTTTTTGGTTCTTGTATTTTGCTTAATAATCTTGCAATTAAGATGGTATAGTGAATAGTGAATGTTCTAAGCTACCCAAACTAAGAGTGTCTTGCATAAACCTGGATCTGATTTATTTTTTAAATAAAATTGGATTGGAGAAACAACACAAAAATCTTTTTAAAAGTTGAAGTGGGCAACAAGTATCTTTAAAGGCAAGCCAAATAACTGAGGTTCTCATCATGTCTAATATGATGTGTTTAAAAAAAAAATCTTCATAAAACGAGTTGGTTTCTACAAAATTATTATTCTGACTATCATAAATCCATGTATGATGGTTAGATAAGGTCACTCTATTGTCAAGCAACATAAGTGTTCTTATATCCTTAGCAGCGTTTTACTCAATCACAACCCAGTTTGCTACATTGATGCATTTGAAATTGGACTAATTGGCAAATCATCAGGTTACAAGAAAGCCTGCTGGGTACATAGGAAGGTTTAAGAAATATTTGTTCCGCTTAATGTTGCATTGCCCATTTTGTAGTTTTTACCAATAAATCGTGGATAATTTTACAATAAACATTTACCACAACGGATATATAACTGCATTAAAGTTATTAACATTGAAAAACAATAGGGTAAAACTTGGATCAGACTGGCAACCTCAGTCTTGATAAGACTGGAGTATTGATTTTATATCCCCATCAGAGCTGACATGAAATTTGGATCTTCTATAGTATAGCAAACCATAGTTCTTAGAGGATCAAACTGTTTGCTTAAATATAGAGCCAGTACAATTTTTTGCAAATGTATAATATTAATTCTTGTTATGCAGGCCTACACTTGGAGTGACAAAGTATTGCCTTCAGCATGCTCCCGCAAGATGTTCTGTGATTACAGTGAAAAGCAGAAGAGTTCCAAACCAGACAGAAAACTTTCCGAAAATCCATGACAATTTAGATATTCTTGATGAGGGTATGTGGACTTCGCTTTTTATTGTTGTCTTTTAATAATTTTTGTAGGGTATGTGGTGTTTCTGGATCTTTTGTTTTACATGTTCATTAGTAATGTTCTGTAAGCACATATTGTTTTTGTTACATTTTTCAATACTTATACTTGTTCTTATGCATGTCCTATAATTTTTTCTAGAATCAATCACAACAATTAGATTTTCCAACGTCTCTCCTCATAAGCTTCCAACAATTGTGGTAAAATATAGTGCATTGGAAACTATAGTCATGATTTTAAATTTCATAGCTACTAGATGAAAAATGGCATAAGCAGGACCCTCTGTAGAATGCACTTTAAGTCTGTCACTATGTAAGGATTATCAAAAGTAATGAATTTCAAAAGTAGGAAATAAAGTTGAATTCTCAAGCGTTAGCATAATCTATTACATGCTTTATAGAGATAGGCGCTGCAAATAATACAGATTTTAGAAAAAAGTTAATTAACGAATCATACTATTAAGAGCACACTAATAACTATAAAAGTCATGTATAAAATACAAATCTCTGTCATAGTCCACATTGTAGGTCCTCATAAGCCTCCAAAAATAGCAAGGTTGAAATTTCAGAGATGAAGTTTACCATCTCTATAATCTAAATTTTTATCCTAAATGATTGTCCGCTATATATGTGTGTGTGTGTGTGTGATGGCTAAACTTAATTCTTCAACAATGGATGGATTTGCATTCTCACTTGATTTACATTTCTATCAGGAATTCACAAGTTGAACCTCAAATGGCCTCACATGGATCTTAGCAAAACACTTGTGTCTCTACAGAAACGACTTCTCTCAAAGATTGCTTCTGGACATGCAGAAGTCACATTTAGCAACAAAAGGTCTAACAGTTTTCCCCAGTCAAGGGAAAAGATCTCTCCTAGACAAGCTTTGGAACAGAACCATGATGTGTCCACTCATTCAATCTCCAAAACGGGCATCTTTCGTCAAGCATCTTCAGATTGTGATGATGAATCCGTGTCTGGATTGAATCAGCAGAACTGCTTGAACATTCTGAGGAATGTTAATTTGACATTTCCACCACTTTTCTCTTCATCATTTGGCCGTCATTCAATAAAAGACAATGAGAAGTATAGCTCAGAAACCAATCATCCACATGGAACACAAGGAAGAAGCACCACACCTAGCATACCAAAACCATCCTGGAGGTGCTTTACATATGAAGAGATTGCTCTGGCAACCAACAATTTTAATCCTGGTACATTTTGATGTGTAATACTTAATCTTACAACTTGATAATCATAATATTTGTAACAGATGAAATTCATACAAGACTTACTTATTGTACAATTTACAACATGTTTCCAAATGATTCGTTTATAATTATCATTCTGAAGCTCATTTTATGGCAGATAACATTGTTGGCAGAGGTGGGTATGCAGAGGTTTACAGAGGAGATCTCCAAGATGGGCAGATGATAGCAGTGAAGAGATTGGCCAGTGGAAGCACAGATGAGCAAAAGGAGAAAGATTTTCTCACAGAATTGGGTATAATTGGTCATGTCTGCCATCCAAATACTGCTTCGTTAATTGGTTGCTGCATTGAGAATGGCCTACATCTCATCTTTGACTTTTCACCGTATGGTAGCTTGGCTTCTGCTTTGCATGGTAAGCTGCAATGTATGTTTAATTTCCTGTTTTTAGAATTTTCTTCAAGTCTTTTCAATTTGAACAAAAGAAACATTAGTTTAGAACTATAATTTGTATGCATGCTGCTTACAAAAATGATGCAAAAGTTTGAGTTTAACTTGAAAGTTGTAGCCTTATTGGCTTGGGATAAACTACCATCTATTGTGCAATGTAAATTTTTTGAAGCAATTTAATGTGGCAGCTCCATAAAATTTGATAACTTTGTTCTATGTCTCTAACAATAAAACCATAAGAGGTATTGGTACAAAGCATCTGTACATATGCATAAGTATTTATTTTTTCCACAACCATGTCTTTTATATCGCATCAATAAGATCAAAAAAGTGCAAGATCTAAGTATTAATTCCCAATACAGTATAATTTTGTCAGATTGCCTGTTTTCTTCTCTTGCTAAATTTCTTTTCTACTAAAATGAATTTCATTTTTTAATTCACAAATATGTTGAATCGCATGACCATAGTAGAGGCTAAGAAGAAGATATTTTTATCTTGATACCCTCGTCTACAACTCTGTCTTTGAAATCCATTTATCTTATAATTTTCAACTCTGAGTTGCAGACCTCAAAGGCCAGCCAAAAAAAAATTCTCCTCTTTGTTTGGTAAATTCCTTTCAAAAGCTCTTCTAGTGTGCAACTTGAACAATTTTATATTTCCTGACAACCTCATGGCATTTGATCTGCTATTGAATGAGAGCAATCATTTACAGGATGTTGTCAAAAGACTAAAAAGCATGTTATTCACAGTAATGACAACAATCAAAAGGCTGTGGCTACCGTATATTTCAGAGAGAAACACTACTTTACCTGATATGGGCATATATAGAAGTTTAAATACAAAATTAAATTTTGTTGAGATGCAGAGCATAATATATGTGGACGTATAAAATATAATTAGAGGTTGATCTTCATGCTATTTCCTTGCTGAAATATTTCTTATGTTCTGAATACTGACCTGGGGATCTCAATACTAAAACAAGAGAATCAAAATCTCTAACTCAAAGTTTTATTAGGACCAAATACCCAACTTCTGGAATGGCCAATCAGATACAAGGTGGCAATTGGCACAGCAAGAGGGCTTCATTATCTTCACAAATGCTGCCAGCGGCGGATCATTCACAGAGATATCAAGGCCTCAAATGTTTTGCTTGGTCCAGATTTTGAGCCACAGGTATGCAAGCAGATGCCTTAAATGCTGATAATGTAATGCTTTTGCATATACTGAACAATTCGTAAGAGACTTTGTGAATGTTCTGCTTGGCTCAGAGTTTAAGCCATAGGTAACCATGTGTGTACCTTCAATGCTGATAATATGTTGCTTCTGTGTAGACTGAACAATTTACATGGGTTTATCTTTCTTGCCAGTTCCGGACTTTGTTCCAATGGGTTTCAGCCTTCAGGAATTATTGTTTCTCAAACTGCATCCTTTTTTAAATTTAGAGTTACACAATTTCTTCTTATTCAGTTAGAAAACAGTACTTCTAAACACTGAATCTCTAAAGATTAGGTTTTGGTCTATTCCAAGGATTGGAGCTCAAAATCGTCTGAAATACACTTAGAATAATTCTATTCCTCTACTTAGATTTAGGTATATGTTGAAATGGCTATACCATGATAGAGTAGAAGATTAATTGCATATTTTGCAAGCAGTTCTTTATCTTGGATCTCCACTGTGTTAAATATAATATTTGTATTGCACATTGTAGCTGTTTTTGATGAATACATATAATTGTATCTAGTTGGAATAGAAACATCAATGCTCTTTCAGGATTGTCTAAAGCAGACCAAATGGCATTCCCAAGTTTTGTCATACAAACTAAAAAGTTTTCCTGAAAAATGACTTTCTCAATGTGGAACGAGGTCTGAATTCTTACAAACTTTGTCTAGGTGTCATTTATCAATCCAATCATTGTGAAAGGGATCCAAGTTTTAGCTTTTGCCAAACCATGTGCATGACACGCTGTTTCTTTTTTCATATATTTCCTGGTTTGCCGGTTGCAGATTTCAGACTTTGGACTGGCAAAATGGCTTCCAAGGCAATGGACGCATCACTCTATAACACCCATTAAAGGAACTTTTGGGTAAATAATATTTATTGACATCGTTAAATTTTCCGGGCATGCAGTGTCATCAATTTCCTCAAAAACTACTTAATCCTAGAATATCTTGTGCAGGTATTTGGCACCAGAGTATTTTCTGCATGGAATTGTTGATGAGAAAACAGATGTGTATGCCTTTGGAGTGCTCTTGTTAGAGATCATTACTGGTAGGAAGCCTTCTGATATCTCTGAGCAGAACTTTGTATTCTGGGTAAGTAAACACACCACAACATGAAGAAAAATAATAATGATGAGCCTATGCAAGAGAAGCAATGCTAACAAAATCTTAAATGCAGAAGAAACAAAATGATAGTACTCATACAATATAACACAATTATTTAACTTGGGAAACTCTTTCAAAAAAAACTCAGCAAAAATAACAGTCACTGTATTAACCCAACCGTTCATAATATATTAAGACACTTCTTGCTCATGCTAAACCTTACCCCATGTGTGACTATTTATAGGTACATCACTGTTGGAAACTGCTAAGCAGTATTAAAAAACAATGGATATAAACCATGGGCCAAAAACCACCTATAACAGCCCAATTTCTTTTCCAAATAACCCCTCATATCCCCTAGCCAGGCTACAGTCTTAGGGCCCACTAGATATGGTGGGTTGTAGAACATGCAAAGTATAGAACACATATCCAACAACTCTCCCACTTGTTGAATAATTTGCATAGAGGCCATGCATGCATAGATCAACTACTAAGGAGAGATATGCCCATTGATTTCTTACACCAAGAAAACTTCTCAATACTAATGGATGTCATTAATGAGTCAACATTCTCCAAGGCATCAACCTTCTCCAACAATACCTTTTTTGTCTTCAACCATGTCTCTAACAAAATGATATTACACATCAATATGCTTCATTCAAGCATGATAAGTGGAGTTCTTTGCTACACAAATTGCACTTCCAACTATTACAATATAACTGAACTTTTTGTAAAACCAACATTTGGACACCTCTATAACCATACAGCTTCCTTACATTCATGAATGGCCGTCGTCTACTGAATTTTGTAAATGACAATGCACCAATTTCCTACTCCTGCTCAACTATCTAACTGAAAGAAAGAAAACCTATAACCACTTGTAGATCTTTGGCGATCAATGTCTCTAGCCCAATCAACATCAACGAATCCTTGTACATCTTCTCGTTTGTCTATCTTATCTTTGGCGATCAATGTCTCTAGCCCAATCAACATCAACAAATCCTTATGCATCTTCTCGTTTGTCAAGTCTTCCTTTGTAGCAGATTGCATAACTAAAAGTGCTATGCAAATATCTGAAGAACCTCTTCACTGTAGTCCTGTGTTCTATCTATGTGTTTGACATATATCTGCTCAAAACTCTCACTGTATGGACAGTATTTGGCCTGGTACATATCATGGAATACATTAGATTCCAACAACACACACGTAAGGAACGTAACACATGTCCTTAATATCCTCTTGTGCATTGGGACATTATTCTATAGATAAATTTAAACCAACAGAAACAGGAACGTTAACAAGTTTGCATTCCTGCATTCTAAACCTTTACTGTATAGTCTCAATATATTGCCTCTAACTCAACCAAAATTCTTGTTCTAATGGTTCTTTTAAATTCTGTGCCCAAAATAAACCCTGCAGCACCAAGATTCTTCATATCAAACTTTGATGACAGCTGAGATTTAACATTGTTGGTCATTCCCTTATTTTTTTGCAATTAACAACATATAACACCAGAATAACAAAATGGTTACTAATCTCTTTGAAATATACATAATGATCAACTTTACTTTGTACAAATCCAAGTCCCAATACATAATTAGCAAACTTATGATACCACATCATTGGTGATGGTTTTAGACCATAAAAGGGCTTCTTCAACTTGCAAACTAAGTTCTTTTTCCTTTTACTTATAAAATTTTCAAGTTATGACAGATTTCTTCTTTAATATCCCCATGTAAAAAAGTTGTCGTCAAATCCATCTTTTCTATTTCAAGATCAAATGTAACAACAATAGCCAAAGGAATTCTAATAGAACATAAATTAGCAATAGAAGAAAAACTCTCAACAAAATTAATTCCCTCCTCTTGGGAATATCCCTTGCCACTAAACAAGCTTTGTACTTCCCTACTTTACATTCTGCATTGAACTTCTTATTAAACACCCAGTTGCAACCAACAAGTTTTCTTCTAATAAGCAACTTGACCAAATCCCCTGTCCTATTTTTGTCCAAGGCCTCCATTTATTCATCCATGCCTTTCTTTCATAATTTACTTTCCTTTAAATCAAGTGCTTCCCTAACAATAAGATCGTCATCAGTAGCAAATAAAGCAAAAGCATAACAAAATCAATTGGACTATACCTTTCTAGTTGTCTTCTTTCTCAAATTGATCTCCACAAAATTCAGATATGAGATACTTCCTCTTTTAGTTTACCTTCTTCTATTGATTCATATTCATATTCAAATCTCCATCTTTTATTTCAAACTGCATCTTTTTTGGTTTTTCTTTTCTTATTGGTTCTGGTTTTGGAGGTTTTTTAATCTCTTTAAAGATTACATTACGACTATAAACAGTCTTCGTTGTTTCTGGGTTTCAAAGCTTGTATCCTCTTATATCACTATACCCAATAAAAATAATTCCTGTACTTTATAATTCAAATTAGTTATTTTTTCCCTTGTAACATACACATGAGCATCACATCCAAAAACTCTCAGATGTCAAAGAGAGAGTTTCTTATAGATATATGCCTCCTATGGAGTTTTATCAACAAGAGCTGATCTAGATGATTGATTGACAAGATAACACACAATCTTCAACCTTGTATCATGACATGAGTTTGTACTTGATGTTAAATATACATCCTCTACTTTTTCAACCTTTTCAAAACTACATTGTTTCTTAAATTTCCAATTTTACCACAATTCCAACATTCCTTCATAGGTCTTCCATGAGATTTAAATTTGCCAGACCTTGTTTGTCTTTCCCCTAACTTGTTTTTATTTCTCTATTGGGAATGACCTCTCATAAATAATGCATCCTCAATTAGATTTTCCAGTGATGTAAAACTTGGTGCCTCGAAGTAAAACTCGTGAGTAATTGCTCATGGAAATGATTGGTGAGTTAATTGCAGCTTTACTCGAGGTCGAGTAAAGCTAAAAATGTGTGGTGATTTTACCTTAAAAAATGCACAAAGACTCACAATTTTTGCTCTGGACTTGCCAAAAACCCATCCAAAAGGCAACGAAAAAGTATAAATAGGATTCGTGATTTTTTTAAGGGTTTTTGATTTGTTTGATGATGTGAATAGAGAATAAAGGGCACGGCGACGACACAACTACTATCATATTTGTGTAATAAAATTTAAATAACTAGTCCCTTGTTTGCTCTAAGTTCCAACCGCTTCACAATGAAATCTTTGAAAATAGAATCTGAATTTTAATGTCAATTTTACACAATATTTAGTGTTTATTTATTCCAATAAATATAAAGTTGAATCAGTAAATTTGCATACTACTTTTGTTTTAATTAGTTCCTTGTATTTGAATCAATAGGTATTAGTACTATTAGTATCGATAGCTTCTTTTTATTTTTAAGATTAATGAATAGTATTCATATTCGGACATGATATTCTAAGACGTTATTCTCTTTATATTATTTTTAAAAAACACGATTCTTACTTCATTTTCACATGTGGTTGGTGACTTAGGGCATGTGATGACACGATGACTAGCAATTAAGGTTTTGTGTGGTTTCAAAGACCTTAATTTGGGCTTGGTGGCAAGGGCTCCGCCCCTCGACTCCACCTTATATCGCGCCAAGGAGCACCCCATGGGGGTTGCCCTTGGACCTCGAGGCGCTGCCCCTTGACCCCACCAAGGGCGTTGCCCCTAAACCTCCATGAGGGGCACTACCCCTCAACCCCATTAGCATCTCTATTCCCAAATCACCATTAGTTATTAGGATCTCCTATCAAAAAAGAAAATTGATTACATTGAGGGAGTGATGAGAACTTGGAATATAACTCTTGAGTGTGCTAGCTTAAACGTTATTATCGCACAACTTCCCAAAAATCTCTTTAGATGAGGCAACTTCTACATATGACATGGCTAGTGGAAGTGGCATTGTAACTCATTTAGAGATTGAACTCAATTTTTGGTCTATGGTATGTATTAAACTCTATTTTTGATTTATATATGATGGAAATCAACAATATGCTCTACAAAATTAGTAATGTGTGTGCTTTTGAAGAATATTTTTAAAAATTAATGTATTTTAAAATGTTTGATAAAATTGTCAAGTTTTTCCCCGAGTTTTTCCATGTTTCGAGTTTTTAAAATTTTTGGGTCTATCGAGTTATTATCGAGTCCGAGTTTTTCAACTATGAGATTTTCCATGTATCTTTGCCTTGTTTCTTTTGATAATAAGGCTGCAACTACCTCCTCAAGCTTTGAGTTAGATGAGGTAGCACTAATGGCCATAACAAGATTATCTCATGAATTTGGCAAAGAATGTAACAAAGTAATACATTTATCTTCTTCATCCATTTTAACATCAACTAAGGCTAATTAACTTACCACAATGTCAAAAGCATTCAAATTCTGTCATAAAGTCACAATCACTCATTCTAAGAGATTACAACTTCTTTTGAAGAATAAGTTTTGTTTACTATGGACTTTGTCTAATGCATAGACCCTATCTTATCCCATAATTCCTTAGCCTTGGCTTCTCTTGAGACATTCAATAACACTAATTTGAAAGAAACAACTAGATTGAACTTTTCACCTTCCTATCAATCTTCATTTAGTCTTTTGCAGCATACTTGAGGGCTTCTTTCCGAACATAGAAACCCATTGATCTGTATCCACAAGAAGATTTTCCATCTTAAGCTTTCAAAACTTCAAGGTTCAAACTATAAAATTTCTCTATCTCCATCTTTAAAGTGCTTGTCATTCTCCTTCACACACTAGATTCACCTATGCAAAGCTTCTGCTCAAGAAGAGATTTATCATCAAACCAATATGCCCTAGCTCTCAAAGAACCAGCTAAACTATAGCTCTTTTACCAAATGAAGACAAATAATAACGATAAACTTATGTAGGAGAAGCAATGCTAACAAAATCGTAAATGCAATAGAAAGAGAATAATGGCATGCTAACCATATAAGTCAATTATTTACCTTGTGAAAACCTTTCATGAAAAATATCTAGCAAAAACAATACCCACTCACTGGCTTAACTTAAGCTTTCACAATATAATAAGATATTTCTCACTTGAACTTAACCCTGATCCATGTGCAAGTATTTATAGGCACTTACTAGAGGAAATTGCTAAGCAGT
The DNA here is from genome assembly GCA_007258455.2 of Sequoia sempervirens. Lineage (NCBI taxonomy): Eukaryota > Viridiplantae > Streptophyta > Pinopsida > Cupressales > Cupressaceae > Sequoia > Sequoia sempervirens. The sequence continues at coordinate 97,427,278 of VDFB02000017.1, read as the reverse complement.
ATTACTAAACAATGGGTGTAAACCATAGGCCAAAAAGCACCTATAATGGCACCAAAAAAATTTATGCATGACCCCTCATATTCCCTAATTGAAGTGTAGTGCTAGATCCCACTAGGTATGGTAGGGTGTAAAACATGTAGAGTAAACAACACATCCAACACATTAGACAATCACATATGATGCTAGATTAAAGCAACTAATGGAAATACATAGTCACAAGTGCTTTTGTATACTTGAATTGAATTGAAAATATGGAAGTATTGTATTAACATCTTAAAAATAACTAGAAGTTTATCGAATGTGGTTGAGAGTGATGGTAACTACAAGTGCTTTGAATGCTTTAGGGTTTCCATGTTGCAGCTCCTCTTCTAATTAGCCATTGGCTATGTTTAAGGTTGGCTCAAGTTCCTTGATGACTAATCCAAAATAGGAAGGCCTACTTTTGGTAACCTATGTGATGAAAACTTCTTTGGTTGTAGATCCTACACTAGAATCTAAGGTTGGGTTTTCTTCTTTTCATAATGGCTCGAAGGAGGCTACATCAATTACTATTAGCACAAGGTTGTTTTGTTGGGTTGAAGCTCCAATAACCCTTATTCGTGGTAGATCAAGTGTTGTTGTTCAAGCCACATGTTTGGTGGGACAAGTGAATAGGATTTCAGACCCATAGAGGCATTCTACTTCATTTGGTCCACAATGGGTAGGCTTAAGTTATCTAAGTTTGTTATGAAAGTTGAGGCTATTAGTCAAAAATTACCTTGATTGATTCCTTGCTCTACAATTCCCCTATTGCTACTCTTAGGTAATGATGTTTTGCAAGAAAAGCCAAATTATTCCAATAAGGGTTTAATATGCACATTTAATAATCTTCAGTGTTCCACGGGGACCCTTCTCCCCAAAAAAACCACTTGTTTCCGAGACAGCGAGACGCCTAGGAAACGTCCCTCCGCCATCCCCCCGCCGTCTCCACATTTCTCTGCCATCCCCCTGAAGTCCCCTTTTGGGAAACTTCTGGGAGACTTCCAAAAGTCCCCTCCACCCAAGGAAACTCCAGGGAAACTTTTGGGAGACTCAAGGGAAACTTCTAGGAGACTCCAAGGAAAATTTGGGAGACTCCAGGGAAACTTCGGGGAGACTTCCAGAGGCATCAGGCCATTAGCCTGGAGCCATTTACTATTAGTATTTACTATTTTGTACTATGTTTTTGAAGTTTGAAATTTGAACATTGATGATACAGTGATACTTGATTGTAGTTATGATTCATGAATCATCATTATGAAACTCAAATTATGAAACATCTAGTTCTTGTTGCATTTTCCAATGTCTATATTTTCATTTTGATTTTCAATGTTCAGTGGTTCACTAGTTCAATGAAATGATATATCATTGCAATGTGTTACTGTGTTTAAACTTTAAACTTTTAAGTTTTAAGTTTTGTTTTTATGTGTTAACTTTACTTATTCCTTAGGCTTCTACAGTTATATAATTATATTGTTATACATCTTTTTATAACTAATTTTTCAAGTACTATATGTATTTCAGCACCCTCGCCACCCCCCCCCCATCCCCTCCATCCCAAACTTAGGCCCCCCGTCTCCCATCTCAGAAACACATCCCCTGCCGTCCCCCCATCCCCTGTCCCCAAAACTCGTTTAACACTGATAATCTTTGGCCCAATTTGCCATATTTGCATTCATAGATTTCTTTATTGTGGAAGCCCTTTTTTTACACACAAAGCTTTTTATTCTCTTTTGCACATTGGCGGAAGATGGAGCCAATATTTTAGAGAAAGGTCTATGTTTTTGGTGAAAAGTTGTTCTACTTCTTAAACCTTGATATCTAGCATTCAACCCTCTCATAAAATCCTTCTCGATGTTCCTTGTGTGGGTTAGGTTGCCTCATCTTCTGCTATAGTTTTGGGTAGATTCATGTGTTTTGGGGATCAAAAATTCTTTGAGAACCTTCTTGGCTCTTTCTCCAAAGATGGATGCTCCTACCCAACCTACTTTTGCTCAAATTCAATTAGAGGTTGATATCTCAAATGGGTTACTTGTTGAAATTTGGCTGCAAGTTGAGGATCACATCTAGCAACAATAGATCAATTATTAAAAAATAGCTTTTCAACACCAAAACTGCTTTGGGGTGGGCCATTTAGTTGTAGATTGTTTAAAGGACACACCCAAGATCCAAAGGCGTGATTAATGATGGAAAGATGCTCAACTCTTGAATTTGCAAGTTTATGGGGTTTCGGAAGATGCTCCTAGGCACCCCTATATCTATGATATTTTCACTCCTATTACTGCACCTTCTCACCCTTCAGCTAACAAAGAGGTCCCTTCTGCAACAATCTATACTCCTTAGGCACTTTCCCGCTCACCTCCATTATTCTCTAAGGTGGTGTGGTTTTCTTCTGTTGAGTCACCACCTCTTTCCTCTAAAGTTGTATGATCTAAGACTCCAGTTGTAGAGGAGCCCCCTATTGTCTCGATTTCTCCTCCTCTATCTAGCCTCATTGATGCATTAAGTGCAGAGACCACTACGGCTTTACTTGAATTTCAAGATGGTTTTGTTGATTATGTGTTGTAGCAGCTACCTATGGAGGCAGATCTGTCTCCACAACACTCTCTTGAGGACGATAATGTTGGTTGGACTCTTGTTTTGAACAATAAGGCTGCATCTAGGAAAAAGAATTCTAGTGAAATGGTCCTTTGATCCTAAAGGAGAAGGAATGTAGTGTAGCTCTTTTCTGGGCTTGTTCCCTTTTTGGGATAATTCTTCTCAGTTGATTGGTGCAAGGTTGGCTGGCCTGTTCTCCAGCTTTCTACCTGTTTCACTCCTTTAGGATTTGTTTAAACAGGCTATTTAGTGTTTGTTTTTGTATGGTTTCTGTTTTTAGTTCCTGGGTTGGGGCCCTTAATAGATCCCTGGAATTAAATCCAAAAAACAATCTTGAAAATACCCCATATGATCTTTATGTTGTAACTCAACTGGAATTTACACAAATTTTCCATTATCAACACCACACAGTAAATTGAGAGTTAAATAAATTTTCAAGATGCTATGTTATCTATGTTACCTACATTCTAGATTATAACACGATCATGAAATATATACGGTCCTCAAACTTTCTTGGTTTATTTTATATTGATCTTTATTTTAATGGATGATGAAGCTTCTGATCATTGCATATCATTGTTTGCAAGTCCATCACAAGTACATACATAAACTTTCTATCTCTTCATGTCCCCTTTGCTACTAGATGTTGTGAGTTTACCCTGAATTGACATTATTTATGTAAAGAAATGTACTCTTGAAGGTGTTGCTGGTGAATATGTGTGATCACCAGATTAATCTAAGGTTAGAGAAGTGATCTTATCATTAACTTGCTGCCAAGACTTCAACAAGAACTTCATTGTATCAAATCTCTAATGACCAATGCTGTTTTGGCCCAATCTCCTTCTATTACTTGTTCCATAGGCCAGTGTAGCATATCACCTCTCCCTATTTGTGATCCAATTTGGGTCCATATGCTTTAGTTTGACCAAAAATATATCATAATTTATAAACTGGCATAGAAATTCCCCTTTCAAAGATATTGTCTAGCATCATAATGTGAGGAATTTGTCTTAATTCCCAGTTTTCCTATTAAGAATAATTTATGTCTCTTTTTCAACTTCCTTCCATGAATCTTTTTGAAGGCCTGGTCTCTGTGTTGAAAAGGCATACAACACAACCATTTGCACTTGCAGTTAAATTTTGAAAAGGAACTCAAGCTTTTATATCTAAAACTGAAATATCCTACATAAGTTTTGAGAAGGAACTCAATCTTCTATATCTAAAGCTGAAATAACCTAAATTTATTTAGCTGCTTGTGCCTAAAATGGAAGCAAATGGAAACAATCCAAATCATTTTTTCACTATCTTGAGAAGCTATAAAACCTTCTTTTATATTTTAATCTAACTTCTGCTTTTGCTTGGTTTTTTCAACTCAACATAAAAATAGTTAATTATTTCTCAGATAGATATCTTAAAAACAGCTATTCCGTTCTAAGTTGTACTGAATTTGGTGCAGGTAAAGCCTCTTCTGGAGTCTGGAAATATTTCAGAGCTAGCAGATCCTCGACTTGGTGGTCAATATGATATCCATCAAATGCAAAGAGTGGTTCTTACATCATCTCTTTGTATAAGGCAGTCTGCAATTTGGCGTCCATCCATGAGTGAGGTGAAATTCTGAGTCATCTCTAATCCTTTTTAAGATTTTCAGTACTCATTATAAGGCATGTTTCTGCCCTAGAATGGTTCCAAAGAAACTTCCCTAAAAAGCTTTAAAAAGGGCGGATGCAGCATCATAAATAGCAATATATTTAAAGAAAATTTGTTTATCTGTGGTCATCCTGGAATGATGTTTCCTTTTTCTCTCAGGTGCTGCAGCTGCTAACAGATGTGCAGAGCCCAGAGCTACTTGAAAGTTGGAGACTCCCAGCTTCTAAGGCAGATGAAGTTGATGACTACATAGATTTTGATGAACAGGAGTACAGCCAAAGACTCCAAAGTAATTATTCCTCATACTAGGTGACCCGTCAATGTACCATCTCAAATTGGATATCGGTGATTGGTGTGCCTTGTTATGCCTTGTTCTACACTCAGAGAAAAAACATAAAAAACAAATGATAAAGGAACCACCCTCTCAATATGAATGTGAGCCAAATCATAGACTGAAAATTGTAGCAAAAGATCATTTTCTTTGTGTACAAGTAGAATAATTTATTCTATTCATATAAATGTAAATTTAGCAACAGTTTGCGTAATATATAATAGAGAAAAAGAACAGATTACCTTTGGTTATTAATGTACATAAAATTTTGTACGAAAAAATTGAATAATCTACTATGTTTTGTTTTCTATTAGAAACAAATATAGCAACTTAATTTACAATTGCAGAGAGGTTATTGCTTTGTGTTAAAGGAATATTAACCTAAAGATAATCAAGCATACTACCTTTAGTAAGGGTATACCATTATTGGACAACCTTATATTTTACAGTTGATCGTAATGTTCATCCAACACCACCAAGTACCAACAAATCCTTGCTATTTTTTTATTGAAATATCTAGGCAGGTTATCCACGTGTGAAGAATGTCCTGTCAATTGATCTCTGTAAGAACATTCCATAGGGGGGATCAGTGCTGGAATTTGACAGCCAAAGTACTGGACCTTGAACTTTTCTTCTAGTTGAAATTTTCCAAAAGTTGGGAAACTCTACTTTTGCTATTGCCATTCAATGGGTCCCTAAACCTACACCAAAAGTTCTGAAATGAGGTATTCCTATAATAAATCTCTGACAAATTTATGTATAACCAAAAGAATGATACAGCCATCAAAAACACCTGAAAATTGACAAGCCACACTACTGTCAACAGAAATTAAGGTTCTTCTATCAAAAGACATCCAAGTGGCTTTTATGAGCTGCCCACCAGATGAGGTTATCAAGAAGATGATAAACCTAGAGTTCCAAACTTTTGCAAAGTTGCCCTTCCTACAGAAAATATTGAGCATCCTAGAGTTCCAGGCACACAAAAATACTCTCTGACAATGCACAATTCATACATACTCATTTCAAGCTAGAATGGCTTAAAAGCTTCTACTACCAAATGAAACATACAAAACTTTATGCATTTATTTATCACAACACACTCATTCATCCAAACCAGTAGATCACAACAGAAGTGAAATACTACTGAATCAAGTGAAATTATTGCTAGTTCATTAATTCAATTGACAGTTGCAAAGGAGCTCCATAATAGACCCAACTAGGAGTAAATGCCAGCTTCAAATGGCTACCCACATGATGTATGAGATAACAATGAATATAAACACAGGGCTAGTGATCACACAAAAGAGAACTTTACCTTCATGTTATCTTCCGCTCTAAATGTTGATATGAACAAAATGTCCATTCCCTCTTAGCATTCCATGCAATGTAAATAAAGGAAGTATATGAATGCAGTACGAATGCCAAGCTGTTCAGCCATAATAGAGCGGTGACATACAGAGCTACACAACATGTTATGTGTTCTCATATTTCTATATTCAACAAGAGTGCAATTGTAGATTCAATGAAATAAATGGAAAGTTTATCCAAAATCAACAGTAGATCCAATAGATCCAGTAGATGGCAGACTCACATAATATCAACAGCTGAACATAGCTCATAGCAGATTAGCAGATTAGATGAAGTGTACAGATACAAAATCAGAAATATAGATGAACAGATGATGAATACTTAAGTATTGAATGAAAGAAGAGCTGCTTTGAGGGCCAAACTCCCAAAAGCACTCTTGATGCCTAACAATTAACTATCTAGTTCTCATATGTAGATGATATTAGGTTGGGATGAACCTAGAGCTGACTATTCAGAAATTAGAAAATCTAGAAAGTATGATATAACTAAGTCAAAGGTTATGTGAGCCACAGGTCGGCTGTTCCATAATGAGGCATGGTGACCCATGGATTGTTAAGGACATTACAACAATAAAATCGAAGTTTGAAGTTACCATTATACCCTTTCCAAAACCAGCAAATAAAATAGAGATCAACAAATCAGCATGTTGAGAGGATCTTCCTCCACAGAAAAACCAACCCCTTAAAGGTCTACAATATGAGAGATGCTACTTATTTCCACTTTCTTCCTCATTCCTCACATGGCCTGTTGACCAATTTTTTCCTACGTACACTCAGACCTCATAATTCATTGGCCAGCATTAGCTGCAGCCAGCACACCAATCTGCCCATGGCAGCAAATCCCAAGGCCATCTCACTTGAAGTGCACAAGGATCTGAAAACCCAATGCTTGTTCTGCCATGCAAATCACACACACAAACATATAGATGTAGACACGAAGAATGCATGAAGATATAACACAATACTTGGAACTTGGAAGCTTCCATTATCACATCATGAGTGCACAATCATGGTCTCCCTTGCCCAAGTAGATCTTCACTCCTCTTGCCTCCTAGCTCTCCTCAAGCTCACTACAAAAATAGATCAATCCTCTAATCAACTCATGCTCTCAAGTGAATAGGAGGCTTACTTATAAAGGCCTGCAAGACCCTCCCTTACAACAAATATTAATTGAGCAAGCATTAATTACCTATGCAATTATTTAATAATTGCATTTTACAATATTCAATGATTTCCTTAATGTGCAATTATTAAATAATTGCTTACAATAGTAAATGATTTTTCTGATGGCTCAAATATGGTGTCAACATTATCTCAATGCAAATAATGTATTCCATCTTCAAAATACTAAAAGAATAATCTACGGATGATAGACTCTACAACGGCTGACAACATCAATATGCTCTCCACCTCCTCTTTGCAAGAGCTACAACAACAGGCACACCTCACTTCTTTACACACATACCTCTTATCTCTCACGTGCAGTGCTTCCTTGCTCAACCAATCAAAACCCAAACTAACAAATGAATAAAGATTGGAATAGCATCACAAAAACTCAAACCAAACCCAACTTTGGAAATCATCACACACAATAAAAATGAAAGCAACCAACATCAAACCATGAGGTGCATCATCTCATGCAGATGCTCAAACTAAAGGGAATCAAGAACTCTATCCAACAATGAGTAAATGGCTAGAGACTTGTAACATCCACAATCAAAACATCTCTACCATCAATGTGCCACTTGAACACTCCATCATTTCTATCCATACAAATTCCCATTTGTTTATTATAAAAGTGAGATAACAAACCACGACCATCAAAAATCCATCATGCATCATACAACAAAATCCGAATCCTATCAAAACCATTCTCTCTAATAAGATGCACATGTGCACATCTTAGAACGAATCATACACAACCACAATATTACTATGTGCATTATTCACAACACACACACACCAACAATCCATTGCTACAATAAAATTATCAACTTGAAGGAACATTTCCATAGCAAACAAATAAATCCACATCAAGACTTGAGCAAAATCAGTGGTCAATCAAGCCACCAATAATGTCATCAATCTTGCAGTTCATTCATAAAAATCTTGGCACAAGATCCATCCATTACTAAAATCCATAAGGCAAAGAGAACCATACCAACATGAAACACACAAATGCAAAACAAACACCTCGATGCAATCGGCCTAGCACAACCCTTCCAAATGTTGGCACACGATCCATAAACACTGACATGTACTATATCATGAGAAAATAGAGTGCAAAGAGTGACACAAATATCCCCATGTATAATTATGGCTCTATACTCTCAACACACAATAATCATCCTCTCATGTGCTATAACAAGTTACTCCATCCCCAAGTGCACAAGAGCATAAACTATAAATGATCAATCTAGCAAGTATATACCACACAAACATCTTACTTCTACATGCACCATATCCAAATATCACAAGGCATAAGAATCTTGCATAGATACCCCTATAAAATGGCATCAACTAAATATTAACAACCCATTTCCATATAGATGCCACATATGCACATACACCATAGAGAGAAGAGAAGTCTAGGCACTCAAAAGTAGGTGGTTCTTGTTATGTCTTGCATACAAACCCCATAGTTTCACTTAGAAAATCTGGGAACCCCCTTTTTGTTTTTGCCTTCTTTTCATTCTTTTCATCTTCTTTGTGGTCTAATTGTTAGTCTAGGCATTGTTATCTCCTCCACCCTTAGTTTTCTTCACTATTTTGTGAAAGGTTTCAAGCTCTCAAAAAATCTCGAAACCCCCTTTAGGTTCTAGAACTTTCAAAGCTCCTAGAACCTCCTTTAGGTGCCACAACCTTCAAATTTCCCGAAACCCAACTTTTCCCATAACTATTAATTGTTTCATTGATTCCTCTTTGAGCGATGGGTCCCAAGAAGAAAGTTCCAAGTTCGCCCTAACACCTGACTCCCGCCTATGCATTTATGGTTCGCACATATGGGGTTTTCTCAAGGGCATATATATCGTTTTGCCTTTCCACTTTCACCCTCAATCTTGCATTTGCGTTTTCTTTTGTTCTTGCCTCCATACTATCTCGGTGCATTGTGTGTGGTTAGACTTGAGAACAATGTTCGTGGATTGATTGGCTTAGGGGTGGATTGCATTCGTTTGGCATTTTGGATGTTTTAGTTTTTGACCCAAGAGTTTGCTTAGTGCAAAAGGTTGGTTTTTTGCTTCTCCTATGTTTTGTGTTTCATAATTTCTCCCTTCTTATCGTTGTTGGAATCTTGTGTTTGCAATTTGGTGGGTGTTTTATTTTCATGGTTGCTTTATGGTTTCTCTAGTAGATTTTCTAGTTTGCTTGATTTTCGATTTGTTTAGTTAGGGCTTATTAAGTTTAGGGTTTTTTTTTAGCGTTTGTCTTAGTAGTTGATTTATGCTAGCCTTAGTAGGATCTATAGGTTGGAATGTTTGTAGTTGATCATGTTGTGAGATTCTTGGCTTTCCCCTAGTATAGCATCATGAGATTTTAAATCTACGACCTCTAGGTCCCATTTCCCTTCACACCCCCACACCTACAATACCTTCCTTTTGACCTTTTGAACCTCGGGTCCAAGTGTGGAACTTGAACTTGAAACCTCATGTTCCACGTCCATGTTCCCATCCATCTTCCAAGCCCTGCATACCCTTTGAATGAGTTTTTACTCAAACCTTGAGTTCGAATGGAAACAAGAACTTCGTAACTTTGAGTTTGATTCTCATATCCCACCCCCCACTCCCCATGTTAGTATCGCCCTTCATTCCTCATGAGCTTCGTAGTCCTTTACAAACTTGGAACATTGGTTCTAGGTCTACATTTCCCCTTGTCTCCTAGTCTTCACATGCACTAACATTTCTACCATTTGCAGAACCCAAACACCAAAGTTCACCAAGAACTTGGACCCTTAGGTTCCAATGTGTTCCAACCTAAGACATGCTTCCCACTCACAATATGCCTTCCTTATCATTTCCTTCTAGATGCCAAGGCCCAATTGGAATCTAGAACCTAGGTTCCAAGTTCTAAGGCCTTCTCACAACCTAACATCCACGTCTGACTCATAATAAACCTTTCATGTTGTTCCCTATCAAACTTCGATGCCCAATAAGAACCTAAAACCATGTTCTAAGTTCTTGGTTCGCCCCCTAACCCAACGCCTACCTATGTTATCTCTAGGTTTTGGGTTCCTATTCCAACTTGACTCCCATACCCGACCTATCTCCAAACATTCAATTTATTGGTGAAAATATTTAACCCCTAGGATCATTAGGGATTCTTCCAAAAGGTTTTCTAGCCTCAATAAGACTTCCCTTAAATACCTATAACCTTTAGAAGCCTAAATAATTGATTAATCATGCAAAAATGGAGAACTTATTGGGATTCTTGGCCCATTTGCAGGATGACTGATAATGCTAAGAAACTTGGCAAAGTACCAACCACCATGAAGTACAAGTTTCAAGGAGTCCCAAGGGTCTTCAAAATTGGCTCCACCATTCAAGACATTACAGACACCATCCCAGGGCATATTAACTTGAAGGGCTTCCGTTAAAGGAAATTTGTGATGGTCATACTTTGAGATCAAGAATCATTGCTAACTCTGGATTGGTAGACATAGTTGGATTGCCTACTATTGTCCAAAATCTTGAATTGCTTCTAGCTTGTGCCCAAGTTTATGATCCAAACACAAGGACATCAAGGGATCCTAATGGAAGTGTTGTCTTGGATATTTTCTCTTAACATCACAACACACATCTTTTGTCTCCCATTCAAGGCAACATTGACAACATTCACAGAAGAGAAAGCTCAACTAGCATTTGAGAAAGATGAAGAGGATCATGTAAGACACCTCAATAACTCTTGGTTAATGAAGGCAAAAAAGACAACAATCAAGATTCCCAAGAGCCTAACAAGATCAAACTTCCAAGGAGAGATTGGTGATATAATCACACTATTTAATAAGGTTATGGGTAAGATAGATTCCAAGTCATATCACACCTAGATGTATCATTTTATACATATGATCTTGAAGGATGTTGAATTTATTGATTGGGCTCAATTGGTAAATGGCAACTTACACCAACAATTGACCATTGTCCAAGCAACCAAGAAGTTTACAATGACATCATATGTCATTAATCTACTGGCAAGACAAGCCAACATCCCAGAATTGACTACAAAAAGTATGTTAGGGGAAGGGGAATGGACATCAAAGAGTTTGGGAATACTACACCCAACTCGAGTATCAGGTATCCTACAAGCACTTCAAAAGGGTCAATGATGCATTCATTTTCCCTATCATAAACAAGCCATCTAGAGATGACACCATTAGAATTTTAGTTGAGGCGAAATAGTTGATAGCTAGGTGGAGACATTGGTTTATCCAATTCCCCAAATCTTCATATATCATAATCTCAGGTTTTTCTCGATCACCATTTTTGCTCCCAAGATTTTGCAATAACAAGGTTATCCAATTGGAAGTTTCCAAACATATTTTGGAAATTCAAAATAAGTTTACAAAGAAGCACAAACCAGGAGTTCAATTTCCTTTTGCCTTGGGTTTTTATAATTTCCCAATTGTGGTATGTGCTAGGGCCTCTAAGGAGGAATTGTCTTTTCTAAACTTAAGTCATACAATACACATGCAAGATATGATCCTGATGGCAAAGTTGAGAAAATTTTTTGGGCCTAAACTTAGACATAAAGCCACCATGGAGGACTTTTGGGTTGATTGAAAAAATGACCATGATGTCAAAAAGAGGAGTTTTTGCAAATTGACAATCAAACAAATGAGGGACATGAACATTGGAGAAAATATCTATAAAGATCTAACTAATGATAGAAATATATTGAATCCCACTTACGATCTCCAAAATGTAGATAGCATGTCATTGCTTGTGATTAATTGTATGGTTGCAAAAGAAAATGATCTAAAGAAGATTAATCAAAACGTAGAGAATTTCAGTTTGGTTTGATTGGAAGCAATGAAGGAAAACTCAGAAAGGGAAAAGAGAAGAGGAAGAAAAAGAGCGATCCACCCACCACGCTCAAAAGGGCTAAAACAAAAGGAGTGGGTCAACTTGAGAAACGGAAGAAAGTCTTTAAAAAGGAAAGGAAGATAAAAGACGTTGTTGATGCAAGAGTTATGGCAAGGTTTGAAGCAGCCCCATTGCAACAAGCTCATCCTGATTAGTTGGAGTTGATAATACCAACCCCATCACTCTTTATGGATAAACCAAGGAGGGCACAATTTACTTCATCTCCTTCTTTTGAGAGAATTCCCTCTCCTTAGAAGACACCAATAGGAATGCCAATTTCCCATGCACTATCATCATCAATAGCACAAGAGAATGATGAAACAGAGACAAAGGTCACAAATGAGAAACTAGTAAAAAAAGTGGAAGAATAGTTGAAAAGGGGAGAACAAATCCTACAAACTCCTCATTCTCCTCCAAGTAGAACATAGTCTCAACACAAGACTATATCAATTGAGGATACAGGGGATGACAATGATAAAATAGGGAGACAAGAAATATTTCGAGAGGTTGATCAACTAGTGCAGAGTCCACCAACTTCTCAAGATCATCAATAGAAAGTGCAAACTCCTCAGAGTCTCGCACAACAACAACAACAACAAGTCCAAAGTGATACAACAATACATAATGTCCCTTAAGGCCCAACTTGGTTGAAGTTAAATTTTGTAGCCAAAAGGCAAAATGTTCAAAAAAAACCTATGGATTAGAGGTAGTGACAACAATGATTAGTAAGGACAAATCTAGGAAGCCACCCAAGATCCTCTTAGCCATCAAAATGAACCAAAATGGAGAAAGGATTGTTGAAATAGCAACTTCTATAGCGAATAAGGATGCTCAAGATACGACTCCTTGGGACTATCAAGTTACTTAGGTAAATCTAGGTAAACAAATGAGAGAAGAAGAAATAACTTCTTTGGATACAACTATTGAGTCCTTGAAGCTCAGAGTGGCAAAGGAAGAGAAGTCAAAGAAAGAGATCAAAGAGCAATTACAACTACTCAAAGACTT
>VDFB02000017.1:97374534-97414135 GCA_007258455.2 Sequoia sempervirens | reverse complement strand
ACAATGAAATCTTTGAAAATAGAATCTGAATTTTAATGTCAATTTTACACAATATTTAGTGTTTATTTATTCCAATAAATATAAAGTTGAATCAGTAAATTTGCATACTACTTTTGTTTTAATTAGTTCCTTGTATTTGAATCAATAGGTATTAGTACTATTAGTATCGATAGCTTCTTTTTATTTTTAAGATTAATGAATAGTATTCATATTCGGACATGATATTCTAAGACGTTATTCTCTTTATATTATTTTTAAAAAACACGATTCTTACTTCATTTTCACATGTGGTTGGTGACTTAGGGCATGTGATGACACGATGACTAGCAATTAAGGTTTTGTGTGGTTTCAAAGACCTTAATTTGGGCTTGGTGGCAAGGGCTCCGCCCCTCGACTCCACCTTATATCGCGCCAAGGAGCACCCCATGGGGGTTGCCCTTGGACCTCGAGGCGCTGCCCCTTGACCCCACCAAGGGCGTTGCCCCTAAACCTCCATGAGGGGCACTACCCCTCAACCCCATTAGCATCTCTATTCCCAAATCACCATTAGTTATTAGGATCTCCTATCAAAAAAGAAAATTGATTACATTGAGGGAGTGATGAGAACTTGGAATATAACTCTTGAGTGTGCTAGCTTAAACGTTATTATCGCACAACTTCCCAAAAATCTCTTTAGATGAGGCAACTTCTACATATGACATGGCTAGTGGAAGTGGCATTGTAACTCATTTAGAGATTGAACTCAATTTTTGGTCTATGGTATGTATTAAACTCTATTTTTGATTTATATATGATGGAAATCAACAATATGCTCTACAAAATTAGTAATGTGTGTGCTTTTGAAGAATATTTTTAAAAATTAATGTATTTTAAAATGTTTGATAAAATTGTCAAGTTTTTCCCCGAGTTTTTCCATGTTTCGAGTTTTTAAAATTTTTGGGTCTATCGAGTTATTATCGAGTCCGAGTTTTTCAACTATGAGATTTTCCATGTATCTTTGCCTTGTTTCTTTTGATAATAAGGCTGCAACTACCTCCTCAAGCTTTGAGTTAGATGAGGTAGCACTAATGGCCATAACAAGATTATCTCATGAATTTGGCAAAGAATGTAACAAAGTAATACATTTATCTTCTTCATCCATTTTAACATCAACTAAGGCTAATTAACTTACCACAATGTCAAAAGCATTCAAATTCTGTCATAAAGTCACAATCACTCATTCTAAGAGATTACAACTTCTTTTGAAGAATAAGTTTTGTTTACTATGGACTTTGTCTAATGCATAGACCCTATCTTATCCCATAATTCCTTAGCCTTGGCTTCTCTTGAGACATTCAATAACACTAATTTGAAAGAAACAACTAGATTGAACTTTTCACCTTCCTATCAATCTTCATTTAGTCTTTTGCAGCATACTTGAGGGCTTCTTTCCGAACATAGAAACCCATTGATCTGTATCCACAAGAAGATTTTCCATCTTAAGCTTTCAAAACTTCAAGGTTCAAACTATAAAATTTCTCTATCTCCATCTTTAAAGTGCTTGTCATTCTCCTTCACACACTAGATTCACCTATGCAAAGCTTCTGCTCAAGAAGAGATTTATCATCAAACCAATATGCCCTAGCTCTCAAAGAACCAGCTAAACTATAGCTCTTTTACCAAATGAAGACAAATAATAACGATAAACTTATGTAGGAGAAGCAATGCTAACAAAATCGTAAATGCAATAGAAAGAGAATAATGGCATGCTAACCATATAAGTCAATTATTTACCTTGTGAAAACCTTTCATGAAAAATATCTAGCAAAAACAATACCCACTCACTGGCTTAACTTAAGCTTTCACAATATAATAAGATATTTCTCACTTGAACTTAACCCTGATCCATGTGCAAGTATTTATAGGCACTTACTAGAGGAAATTGCTAAGCAGTATTACTAAACAATGGGTGTAAACCATAGGCCAAAAAGCACCTATAATGGCACCAAAAAAATTTATGCATGACCCCTCATATTCCCTAATTGAAGTGTAGTGCTAGATCCCACTAGGTATGGTAGGGTGTAAAACATGTAGAGTAAACAACACATCCAACACATTAGACAATCACATATGATGCTAGATTAAAGCAACTAATGGAAATACATAGTCACAAGTGCTTTTGTATACTTGAATTGAATTGAAAATATGGAAGTATTGTATTAACATCTTAAAAATAACTAGAAGTTTATCGAATGTGGTTGAGAGTGATGGTAACTACAAGTGCTTTGAATGCTTTAGGGTTTCCATGTTGCAGCTCCTCTTCTAATTAGCCATTGGCTATGTTTAAGGTTGGCTCAAGTTCCTTGATGACTAATCCAAAATAGGAAGGCCTACTTTTGGTAACCTATGTGATGAAAACTTCTTTGGTTGTAGATCCTACACTAGAATCTAAGGTTGGGTTTTCTTCTTTTCATAATGGCTCGAAGGAGGCTACATCAATTACTATTAGCACAAGGTTGTTTTGTTGGGTTGAAGCTCCAATAACCCTTATTCGTGGTAGATCAAGTGTTGTTGTTCAAGCCACATGTTTGGTGGGACAAGTGAATAGGATTTCAGACCCATAGAGGCATTCTACTTCATTTGGTCCACAATGGGTAGGCTTAAGTTATCTAAGTTTGTTATGAAAGTTGAGGCTATTAGTCAAAAATTACCTTGATTGATTCCTTGCTCTACAATTCCCCTATTGCTACTCTTAGGTAATGATGTTTTGCAAGAAAAGCCAAATTATTCCAATAAGGGTTTAATATGCACATTTAATAATCTTCAGTGTTCCACGGGGACCCTTCTCCCCAAAAAAACCACTTGTTTCCGAGACAGCGAGACGCCTAGGAAACGTCCCTCCGCCATCCCCCCGCCGTCTCCACATTTCTCTGCCATCCCCCTGAAGTCCCCTTTTGGGAAACTTCTGGGAGACTTCCAAAAGTCCCCTCCACCCAAGGAAACTCCAGGGAAACTTTTGGGAGACTCAAGGGAAACTTCTAGGAGACTCCAAGGAAAATTTGGGAGACTCCAGGGAAACTTCGGGGAGACTTCCAGAGGCATCAGGCCATTAGCCTGGAGCCATTTACTATTAGTATTTACTATTTTGTACTATGTTTTTGAAGTTTGAAATTTGAACATTGATGATACAGTGATACTTGATTGTAGTTATGATTCATGAATCATCATTATGAAACTCAAATTATGAAACATCTAGTTCTTGTTGCATTTTCCAATGTCTATATTTTCATTTTGATTTTCAATGTTCAGTGGTTCACTAGTTCAATGAAATGATATATCATTGCAATGTGTTACTGTGTTTAAACTTTAAACTTTTAAGTTTTAAGTTTTGTTTTCGTGTCTAACTTTACTTGTCCCTTAGGCCTCTGATTATATAATTATATTGTTGCTCATCTTTTATAACTAATTTTTTTCAATATATATATATGTATTTCAAGCATGCACCTGTTCACCCCACGCCGTCCCCCGTTGTCCTCATCCCCAAACTTAGGCCCCCCGTCTCCCATCTCAGAAACACATCCCCTGCCGTCCCCCCATCCCTGTCCCCGAAACTCTGTTTAACACTGATAATCTTTGGCCCAATTTGCCATATTTGCATTCATAGATTTCTTTATTGTGGAAGCCCTTTTTTTACACACAAAGCTTTTTATTCTCTTTTGCACATTGGCGGAAGATGGAGCCAATATTTTAGAGAAAGGTCTATGTTTTTGGTGAAAAGTTGTTCTACTTCTTAAACCTTGATATCTAGCATTCAACCCTCTCATAAAATCCTTCTCGATGTTCCTTGTGTGGGTTAGGTTGCCTCATCTTCTGCTATAGTTTTGGGTAGATTCATGTGTTTTGGGGATCAAAAATTCTTTGAGAACCTTCTTGGCTCTTTCTCCAAAGATGGATGCTCCTACCCAACCTACTTTTGCTCAAATTCAATTAGAGGTTGATATCTCAAATGGGTTACTTGTTGAAATTTGGCTGCAAGTTGAGGATCACATCTAGCAACAATAGATCAATTATTAAAAATTAGCTTTTCAACACCAAAACTGCTTTGGGGTGGGCCATTTAGTTGTAGATTGTTTAAAGGACACACCCAAGATCCAAAGGCGTGATTAATGATGGAAAGATGCTCAACTCTTGAATTTGCAAGTTTATGGGGTTTCGGAAGATGCTCCTAGGCACCCCTATATCTATGATATTTTCACTCCTATTACTGCACCTTCTCACCCTTCAGCTAACAAAGAGGTCCCTTCTGCAACAATCTATACTCCTTAGGCACTTTCCCGCTCACCTCCATTATTCTCTAAGGTGGTGTGGTTTTCTTCTGTTGAGTCACCACCTCTTTCCTCTAAAGTTGTAGGATCTAAGACTCCAGTTGTAGAGGAGCCCCCTATTGTCTCGATTTCTCCTCCTCTATCTAGCCTCATTGATGCATTAAGTGCAGAGACCACTATGGCTTTACTTGAATTTCAAGATGGTTTTGTTGATTGTGTTGTAGCAGCTACCTATGGAGGCAGATCTGTCTCCACAACACTCTCTTGAGGACGATAATGTTGGTTGGACTCTTGTTTTGAACAATAAGGCTGCATCTAGGAAAAAGAATTCTAGTGAAATGGTCCTTTGATCCTAAAGGAGAAGGAATGTAGTGTAGCTCTTTTCTGGGCTTGTTCCCTTTTTGGGATAATTCTTCTCAGTTGATTGGTGCAAGGTTGGCTGGCCTGTTCTCCAGCTTTCTACCTGTTTCACTCCTTTAGGATTTGTTTAAACAGGCTATTTAGTGTTTGTTTTTGTATGGTTTCTGTTTTTAGTTCCTGGGTTGGGGCCCTTAATAGATCCCTGGAATTAAATCCAAAAAACAATCTTGAAAATACCCCATATGATCTTTATGTTGTAACTCAACTGGAATTTACACAAATTTTCCATTATCAACACCACACAGTAAATTGAGAGTTAAATAAATTTTCAAGATGCTATGTTATCTATGTTACCTACATTCTAGATTATAACACGATCATGAAATATATACGGTCCTCAAACTTTCTTGGTTTATTTTATATTGATCTTTATTTTAATGGATGATGAAGCTTCTGATCATTGCATATCATTGTTTGCAAGTCCATCACAAGTACATACATAAACTTTCTATCTCTTCATGTCCCCTTTGCTACTAGATGTTGTGAGTTTACCCTGAATTGACATTATTTATGTAAAGAAATGTACTCTTGAAGGTGTTGCTGGTGAATATGTGTGATCACCAGATTAATCTAAGGTTAGAGAAGTGATCTTATCATTAACTTGCTGCCAAGACTTCAACAAGAACTTCATTGTATCAAATCTCTAATGACCAATGCTGTTTTGGCCCAATCTCCTTCTATTACTTGTTCCATAGGCCAGTGTAGCATATCACCTCTCCCTATTTGTGATCCAATTTGGGTCCATATGCTTTAGTTTGACCAAAAATATATCATAATTTATAAACTGGCATAGAAATTCCCCTTTCAAAGATATTGTCTAGCATCATAATGTGAGGAATTTGTCTTAATTCCCAGTTTTCCTATTAAGAATAATTTATGTCTCTTTTTCAACTTCCTTCCATGAATCTTTTTGAAGGCCTGGTCTCTGTGTTGAAAAGGCATACAACACAACCATTTGCACTTGCAGTTAAATTTTGAAAAGGAACTCAAGCTTTTATATCTAAAACTGAAATATCCTACATAAGTTTTGAGAAGGAACTCAATCTTCTATATCTAAAGCTGAAATAACCTAAATTTATTTAGCTGCTTGTGCCTAAAATGGAAGCAAATGGAAACAATCCAAATCATTTTTTCACTATCTTGAGAAGCTATAAAACCTTCTTTTATATTTTAATCTAACTTCTGCTTTTGCTTGGTTTTTTCAACTCAACATAAAAATAGTTAATTATTTCTCAGATAGATATCTTAAAAACAGCTATTCCGTTCTAAGTTGTACTGAATTTGGTGCAGGTAAAGCCTCTTCTGGAGTCTGGAAATATTTCAGAGCTAGCAGATCCTCGACTTGGTGGTCAATATGATATCCATCAAATGCAAAGAGTGGTTCTTACATCATCTCTTTGTATAAGGCAGTCTGCAATTTGGCGTCCATCCATGAGTGAGGTGAAATTCTGAGTCATCTCTAATCCTTTTTAAGATTTTCAGTACTCATTATAAGGCATGTTTCTGCCCTAGAATGGTTCCAAAGAAACTTCCCTAAAAAGCTTTAAAAAGGGCGGATGCAGCATCATAAATAGCAATATATTTAAAGAAAATTTGTTTATCTGTGGTCATCCTGGAATGATGTTTCCTTTTTCTCTCAGGTGCTGCAGCTGCTAACAGATGTGCAGAGCCCAGAGCTACTTGAAAGTTGGAGACTCCCAGCTTCTAAGGCAGATGAAGTTGATGACTACATAGATTTTGATGAACAGGAGTACAGCCAAAGACTCCAAAGTAATTATTCCTCATACTAGGTGACCCGTCAATGTACCATCTCAAATTGGATATCGGTGATTGGTGTGCCTTGTTATGCCTTGTTCTACACTCAGAGAAAAAACATAAAAAACAAATGATAAAGGAACCACCCTCTCAATATGAATGTGAGCCAAATCATAGACTGAAAATTGTAGCAAAAGATCATTTTCTTTGTGTACAAGTAGAATAATTTATTCTATTCATATAAATGTAAATTTAGCAACAGTTTGCGTAATATATAATAGAGAAAAAGAACAGATTACCTTTGGTTATTAATGTACATAAAATTTTGTACGAAAAAAATTGAATAATCTACTATGTTTTGTTTTCTATTAGAAACAAATATAGCAACTTAATTTACAATTGCAGAGAGGTTATTGCTTTGTGTTAAAGGAATATTAACCTAAAGATAATCAAGCATACTACCTTTAGTAAGGGTATACCATTATTGGACAACCTTATATTTTACAGTTGATCGTAATGTTCATCCAACACCACCAAGTACCAACAAATCCTTGCTATTTTTTTATTGAAATATCTAGGCAGGTTATCCACGTGTGAAGAATGTCCTGTCAATTGATCTCTGTAAGAACATTCCATAGGGGGGATCAGTGCTGGAATTTGACAGCCAAAGTACTGGACCTTGAACTTTTCTTCTAGTTGAAATTTTCCAAAAGTTGGGAAACTCTACTTTTGCTATTGCCATTCAATGGGTCCCTAAACCTACACCAAAAGTTCTGAAATGAGGTATTCCTATAATAAATCTCTGACAAATTTATGTATAACCAAAAGAATGATACAGCCATCAAAAACACCTGAAAATTGACAAGCCACACTACTGTCAACAGAAATTAAGGTTCTTCTATCAAAAGACATCCAAGTGGCTTTTATGAGCTGCCCACCAGATGAGGTTATCAAGAAGATGATAAACCTAGAGTTCCAAACTTTTGCAAAGTTGCCCTTCCTACAGAAAATATTGAGCATCCTAGAGTTCCAGGCACACAAAAATACTCTCTGACAATGCACAATTCATACATACTCATTTCAAGCTAGAATGGCTTAAAAGCTTCTACTACCAAATGAAACATACAAAACTTTATGCATTTATTTATCACAACACACTCATTCATCCAAACCAGTAGATCACAACAGAAGTGAAATACTACTGAATCAAGTGAAATTATTGCTAGTTCATTAATTCAATTGACAGTTGCAAAGGAGCTCCATAATAGACCCAACTAGGAGTAAATGCCAGCTTCAAATGGCTACCCACATGATGTATGAGATAACAATGAATATAAACACAGGGCTAGTGATCACACAAAAGAGAACTTTACCTTCATGTTATCTTCCGCTCTAAATGTTGATATGAACAAAATGTCCATTCCCTCTTAGCATTCCATGCAATGTAAATAAAGGAAGTATATGAATGCAGTACGAATGCCAAGCTGTTCAGCCATAATAGAGCGGTGACATACAGAGCTACACAACATGTTATGTGTTCTCATATTTCTATATTCAACAAGAGTGCAATTGTAGATTCAATGAAATAAATGGAAAGTTTATCCAAAATCAACAGTAGATCCAATAGATCCAGTAGATGGCAGACTCACATAATATCAACAGCTGAACATAGCTCATAGCAGATTAGCAGATTAGATGAAGTGTACAGATACAAAATCAGAAATATAGATGAACAGATGATGAATACTTAAGTATTGAATGAAAGAAGAGCTGCTTTGAGGGCCAAACTCCCAAAAGCACTCTTGATGCCTAACAATTAACTATCTAGTTCTCATATGTAGATGATATTAGGTTGGGATGAACCTAGAGCTGACTATTCAGAAATTAGAAAATCTAGAAAGTATGATATAACTAAGTCAAAGGTTATGTGAGCCACAGGTCGGCTGTTCCATAATGAGGCATGGTGACCCATGGATTGTTAAGGACATTACAACAATAAAATCGAAGTTTGAAGTTACCATTATACCCTTTCCAAAACCAGCAAATAAAATAGAGATCAACAAATCAGCATGTTGAGAGGATCTTCCTCCACAGAAAAACCAACCCCTTAAAGGTCTACAATATGAGAGATGCTACTTATTTCCACTTTCTTCCTCATTCCTCACATGGCCTGTTGACCAATTTTTTCCTACGTACACTCAGACCTCATAATTCATTGGCCAGCATTAGCTGCAGCCAGCACACCAATCTGCCCATGGCAGCAAATCCCAAGGCCATCTCACTTGAAGTGCACAAGGATCTGAAAACCCAATGCTTGTTCTGCCATGCAAATCACACACACAAACATATAGATGTAGACACGAAGAATGCATGAAGATATAACACAATACTTGGAACTTGGAAGCTTCCATTATCACATCATGAGTGCACAATCATGGTCTCCCTTGCCCAAGTAGATCTTCACTCCTCTTGCCTCCTAGCTCTCCTCAAGCTCACTACAAAAATAGATCAATCCTCTAATCAACTCATGCTCTCAAGTGAATAGGAGGCTTACTTATAAAGGCCTGCAAGACCCTCCCTTACAACAAATATTAATTGAGCAAGCATTAATTACCTATGCAATTATTTAATAATTGCATTTTACAATATTCAATGATTTCCTTAATGTGCAATTATTAAATAATTGCTTACAATAGTAAATGATTTTTCTGATGGCTCAAATATGGTGTCAACATTATCTCAATGCAAATAATGTATTCCATCTTCAAAATACTAAAAGAATAATCTACGGATGATAGACTCTACAACGGCTGACAACATCAATATGCTCTCCACCTCCTCTTTGCAAGAGCTACAACAACAGGCACACCTCACTTCTTTACACACATACCTCTTATCTCTCACGTGCAGTGCTTCCTTGCTCAACCAATCAAAACCCAAACTAACAAATGAATAAAGATTGGAATAGCATCACAAAAACTCAAACCAAACCCAACTTTGGAAATCATCACACACAATAAAAATGAAAGCAACCAACATCAAACCATGAGGTGCATCATCTCATGCAGATGCTCAAACTAAAGGGAATCAAGAACTCTATCCAACAATGAGTAAATGGCTAGAGACTTGTAACATCCACAATCAAAACATCTCTACCATCAATGTGCCACTTGAACACTCCATCATTTCTATCCATACAAATTCCCATTTGTTTATTATAAAAGTGAGATAACAAACCACGACCATCAAAAATCCATCATGCATCATACAACAAAATCCGAATCCTATCAAAACCATTCTCTCTAATAAGATGCACATGTGCACATCTTAGAACGAATCATACACAACCACAATATTACTATGTGCATTATTCACAACACACACACACCAACAATCCATTGCTACAATAAAATTATCAACTTGAAGGAACATTTCCATAGCAAACAAATAAATCCACATCAAGACTTGAGCAAAATCAGTGGTCAATCAAGCCACCAATAATGTCATCAATCTTGCAGTTCATTCATAAAAATCTTGGCACCAGATCCATCTATTACTAAAATCCATAAGGCAAAGAGAACCATACCAACATGAAACACACAAATGCAAAATAAACACCTTGATGCAATCGGCCTAGTGCAACCCTTCCAAATGTTGGCACACGATCCATAAACACTGACATGTACTATATCATGAGAAAATAGAGTGCAAAGAGTGACACAAATATCCCCATGTATAATTATGGCTCTATACTCTCAACACACAATAATCATCCTCTCATGTGCTATAACAAGTTACTCCATCCCCAAGTGCACAAGAGCATAAACTATAAATGATCAATCTGGCAAGTATATACCACACAAACATCTTACTTCTACATGCACCATATCCAAATATCACAAGGCATAAGAATCTTGCATAGATACCCCTATAAAATGGCATCAACTAAATATTAACAACCCATTTCCATATAGATGCCACATATGCACATACACCATAGAGAGAAGAGAAGTCTAGGCACTCAAAAGTAGGTGGTTCTTGTTATGTCTTGCATACAAACCCCATAGTTTCACTTAGAAAATCTGGGAACCCCCTTTTTGTTTTTGCCTTCTTTTCATTCTTTTCATCTTCTTTGTGGTCTAATTGTTAGTCTAGGCATTGTTATCTCCTCCACCCTTAGTTTTCTTCACTATTTTGTGAAAGGTTTCAAGCTCTCAAAAAATCTCGAAACCCCCTTTAGGTTCTAGAACTTTCAAAGCTCCTAGAACCTCCTTTAGGTGCCACAACCTTCAAATTTCCCGAAACCCAACTTTTCCCATAACTATTAATTGTTTCATTGATTCCTCTTTGAGCGATGGGTCCCAAGAAGAAAGTTCCAAGTTCGCCCTAACACCTGACTCCCGCCTATGCATTTATGGTTCGCACATATGGGGTTTTCTCAAGGGCATATATATCGTTTTGCCTTTCCACTTTCACCCTCAATCTTGCATTTGCGTTTTCTTTTGTTCTTGCCTCCATACTATCTCGGTGCATTGTGTGTGGTTAGACTTGAGAACAATGTTCGTGGATTGATTGGCTTAGGGGTGGATTGCATTCGTTTGGCATTTTGGATGTTTTAGTTTTTGACCCAAGAGTTTGCTTAGTGCAAAAGGTTGGTTTTTTGCTTCTCCTATGTTTTGTGTTTCATAATTTCTCCCTTCTTATCGTTGTTGGAATCTTGTGTTTGCAATTTGGTGGGTGTTTTATTTTCATGGTTGCTTTATGGTTTCTCTAGTAGATTTTCTAGTTTGCTTGATTTTCGATTTGTTTAGTTAGGGCTTATTAAGTTTAGGGTTTTTTTTTAGCGTTTGTCTTAGTAGTTGATTTATGCTAGCCTTAGTAGGATCTATAGGTTGGAATGTTTGTAGTTGATCATGTTGTGAGATTCTTGGCTTTCCCCTAGTATAGCATCACGAGATTTTAAATCTACGACCTCTAGGTCCCATTTCCCTTCACACCCCCACACCTACAATACCTTCCTTTTGACCTTTTGAACCTCAGGTCCAAGTGTGGAACTTGAACTTGGAACCTCATGTTCCACGTCCATGTTCCCATCCATCTTCCAAGCCTCGCATACCCTTTGAATGAGTTTTTACTCAAACCTTGAGTTCGAATGGAAACAAGAACTTCGTAACTTTGAGTTTGATTCTCATATCCTTTCCCACCCCCACTCCCCATGTTAGTATCTCCCTTCATTCCTCATGGGCTTCGTAGTCCTTTACAAACTTGGAACATTGGTTCTAGGTCTACGTTTCCCCTTGTCTCCTAGTCTTCACATGCACTAACATTTCTACCATTTGCAGAACCCAAACACCAAAGTTCACCAAGGACTTGGACCCTTAGGTTCCAATGTGTTCCAACCTAAGACATGCTTCCCACTCACAATATGCCTTCCTTACCATTTCCTTCTAGATGCCAAGGCCCAATTGGAATCTAGAACCTAGGTTCCAAGTTCTAAGGCCTTCTCACAACCTAACATCCACATCTGACTCATAATAAACCTTTCATGTTGTTCCCTATCAAACTTCGATGCCCAACAAGAACCTAAAACCATGTTCTAAGTTCTTGGTTCGCCCCCTAACCCAACGCCTACCTATGTTATCTCTAGGTTTTTGGTTCCTATTCCAACTTGACTCCCATACCCGACCTATCTCCAATCATTCAATTTATTGGTGAAAATATTTAACCCCTAGGATCATTAGGGATTCTTCCAAAAGGTTTTCTAACCTCAATAAGACTTCCCTTAAATACCTATAACCTTTAGAAGCCTAAATAATTGATTAATCATGCAAAAATGGAGAACTTATTGGGCTTCTTGGCCCATTTGCAGGATGACTGATAAAGCTAAGAAACTTGGCAAAGTACCAACCACCATGAAGTACAAGTTTCAAGGAGTCCCAAGGGTCTTCAAAATTGGCTCCACCATTCAAGACATTACAGACACCGTCCCAGGGCATATTAACTTGAAGGGCTTCCGTTAAAGGACATTTGTGATGGTGCTACTTTGAGATCAAGAATCATTGCTAACTCTGGATTGGTAGACATAGTTGGATTGCCTACTATTGTCCAAAATCTTGAATTGCTTCTAGCCTGTGCCCAAGTTTATGATCCAAACACAAGGACATCAAGGGATCCTAATGGAAGTGTTGTCTTGGATATTTTCTCTTAACATCACAACAGACGTCTTTTGTCTCCCATTCAAGGCAACCTTGACAACATTCACAGAAGAGAAAGGCCAACTAGCATTTGAGAAAGATGAAGAGGATCATGTAAGACACCTCAATAACTCTTGATTAATGAAGGCAAAAAAGACAACAATCAAGATTCCCAAGAACCTAACAAGATCAAACTTCCAAGGAGAGATTGGTGATATAATCACACTATTTAATAAGGCTATGGGTAAGATAGATTCCAAGTCATATCACACCTAGATGTATCATTTTATACATATGATCTTGAAGGATGTTGAATTTATTGATTGGGCTCAATTGGTAAATGGCAACTTACACCAACAATTGACAATTGTCCAAGCAACCAAGAAGTTTACAATGACATCATATGTCATTAATCTACTGGCAAGACAAGCCAACACCCGGAATTGACTACAAAAAGTATGTTAGGGGAAGGGGAATGGACATCAAAGAGTTTGGGAATACTACACCCAACTCGAGTATCAAGAATCCTACAAGCACTTCAAAAGGGTCAATGATGCATTCATTTTCCCTATCATAAACAAGCCATCTAGAGATGACACCATTAGAATTTTAGTTGAGGTGACATAGTTGATAGCTAGGTGGAGACATTGGTTTATCCAATTCCCCAAATCTTCATATATCATAATCTCAGGTTTTTCTCGATCACCATTTTTGCTCCCAAGATTTTGTAGTAACAAGGTTATCCAATTGGAAGTTTCCAGACATATTTTGGAAATTCAAAATAAGTTTACAAAGAAGCACAAACCAGGAGTTCAATTTCCTTTTGCCTTGGATTTTTATAATTTCCCAATTGTGGTATGTGCTAGGGCCTCTAAGGAGGAACTGTCTTTTCTAAACTTAAGTCATACAATACACATGCAAGATATGATGTTGATGGCAAAGTTGAGAAAATTTTTTGGGCCTAAACATAGGCATAAAGCCACCATGGAGGACTTTTGGGTTGACTAACAAAATGACCATGATGTTAAAAAGAGGAGTTTTTGCAAATTGACAATCAAACAAATGAGGGACATGAACATTGGAGAGGATATCTATAATGATCTAACTAATGATAGAAATATATTGAATCCCACTTACGATCTCCAAAATGTAGATAGCATGTCATTGCTTGTGATTAATTGTATGGTTGCAAAAGAAAATGATCTAAAGAAGATTAATCAAAACGTAGAGAATTTCAGTTTGGGTTGATTGGAAGCCATGAAGGAAAACTCAGAAAGGGAAAAGAGAAGAGGAAGAGAAAAAGTGATCCACCCACCACACTCAAAAGGGCTAAAACAAAAGGAGTGGATCAAGTTGAGAAACGGAAGAAAGTCTTTAAAAAGGAAAGGAAGATAAAAGACGTTGTTGATGTAAGAGTTATGGCAGGGTTTGGAGCAGCCCCATTGCAACAAGCTCATCCTGATTAGTTGGAGTTGATAATACCAACCCCATCACTCTTTATCGATAAACCAAGGAGGGCACAATTTACTTCATCTCCTTCTTTTGAAAGAATTCCCTCTCCTTAGAAGACACCAATAGGAACACCAATTTCCCATGCACTATCATCATCAATAGCACAAGAAAATGATGAAACAGAGACAAAGGTCACAAATAAGAAACTAGTTAAAAAAGTGGAAGAATAGTTGAAAAGGGGAGAACAAATCCTACAAACTCCTCATTCTCCTCCAAGTAGAACATAGTCTCAACACAAGACTATATCAATTGAGGATACAGGGGATGACAATGATAAAAAAGGGCGACAAGAAATATTTTGAGAGGTTTATCAACAAGTGCAGAGTCCACCAACTTCTCAAGATCATCAATAGAAAGTGCAAACTCCTCAGAGTCTCACACAACAACAACAACAACAAGTCCAAAGTGATACAACAATACATAATGTCCCTTAAGGCCCAACTTGGTTGAATTTGGATTTTGTAGCCAAAAGGCAAAATGTTCAAATAAAACCTATGGATTAGAGGTAGTGACAACAATGATTAGTAAGGACAAATCTAGGAAGCCACCCAAGATCCTCTTAGCCATCAAAATAAACCAAAATGGAGAAAGGATTGTTGAAATAGCAACTTCTATAGCGAATAAGGATGCTCAAGATATGACTCCTTGGGACTATCAAGTTACTTAGGTAAATTGTAGAAACCCTCGTTTCCCCACAATCTCCGTTACTGACTATTTTGATGATCTTCTGAAGGTTTTTAGGTTTTTGACCGTTTTTTTGTGAATTTAGGGTTTTGTGCATATAAGGCAATATGGCGAATTTTTTTTGAAGTAATTACAAATAGCTTCTATAAATTCATACAACTCAATAAACAACAAACCCTAATGCCAAATACTGATGCTAGATCATATATTATTCTTTTGAAGACAATTAGAAAGATGCCCAGATACATGCAATGTATTAAACAATGAATTTGCAATATTTTAAAAACCTGGGATCAGCAAATATGTCTGGAAATCTGGTACAGCTGAGAGCATACGTGTCTTTTCTCCCTCTATTATATGATGGCAACTTGATCCAGACCTTTAGGCGCTTCCATTGCTGAAGAGTGCATTCCCAGTTGAAGGGCGTTTTCTCCCAAAGCATGGACTCACCCCTTTACTGCTGGTACGGACTTTTGCTGCAGACTGTACGGCTGGTGACAACAGCAGTTAATTCAAATTAAATGAACAGCCTTTGATGAATCTCCAATAGTCTCTGAAATAGGCGCTTGAACTGGAGAAGATGTGAATCTAGAAGAATGGCGTTTCCCCTTTCCCAACCAAAATGTACAGCTTCCTTCTGTAGTACGGCCCAGTACAGATTGGTACGGCCAGTAAATGCACAACAGCAATTAAAGAATCCTTCCTTATGTTTTCAATACTAAACCTCTAATGAAACGATGCGCCTATGTGAAAGAAATGGATTCTGAATGGAAAACCACGCATGAACTCTGTAAGTATTTACTTTCTGAAGATCAATGGTACGGCCAGAAGTACCAAACAGCAAGTACCAAGTACGGCCATTTCACTAATCAATGCCTAAATCCTCTGAAAGGGTGCGCCTTGAAGAATGGATGACTTCAGGATAAAAACTAATGCTGAAGCTCTGTGAATGATAAACCTCTGGTGTTTAGATCGACTGTGATGTTCTGTAATTCCTCCTGTATGAAGAAATCCCACGACTGGCAATAAATCAGATGTTATTTCACATCCTCTGAACTGCTTCGAAGGAGATGGCTCGTTCTCCGACGATTTCGAGACGAAACCCTAAGGTCTCTGTGCTCTGGCAAAACTCGATCAATTCCTGATTTTCCAAAATGTCATAATGGCCCAGAAACCAAGGCAAAACCCTTATTAAGCTGAAAAGTGCGATTTCCACCATAATAGGGTTTTAATTAAAATATCATATTTTAATC
This sequence comes from Sequoia sempervirens, assembly GCA_007258455.2. Taxonomy (NCBI): domain Eukaryota; kingdom Viridiplantae; phylum Streptophyta; class Pinopsida; order Cupressales; family Cupressaceae; genus Sequoia; species Sequoia sempervirens. Next base: position 97,398,013 of record VDFB02000017.1, on the reverse strand, counting down.
TTTTAATAATTCAAAAGTCTCCAGCCAAAATATTTTATAATATTTTAATTCTTCAACTGGCCCCTTTCTGATGATGGGCGCACCCCTCAAGACAGGTAACTTAAGTTATAATTCATTATTATAACTTTACATTATAATCGTTAAATAATTAATATTTAATTAATATAATTAAATATTAATATCTTCCTCGTTACATGTCCGATAACTGTTCCGTCTGATGCTGACGAACTCTGAAATGAATCCGGACGCTACCAAAGTCATACTGCTAAAAATAGCAGTGGTCCCACTCTGCCTGCCAGAAACTGCTAAAAATAGCAATTCTGAAAAAGGTCTCCGATCGAGCCCAAACGAAAGCCAATTGATCAATACTGCCAATCTGACGCCGAGCCAAGCTTCGAAACGACCCTCTAACCACTCTGTCAGCCTACGAGGGTCTCATGATAGGCCAATCTCACGATCACTGATGCTCGCCAAACACGGGGACATGACATAAATCTAGGTAAACAAATGAGGGAAGAAGAAATAACTTCTTTGGATACAACTATTGAGTCCTTGAAGCTCAGAGTGGCAAAGGAAGAGAAGTCAAAGAAAGAGATCAAAGAGCAATTACAACTACTCAAAGACTTTATCAAAAGTTTGATAACTCCTTTTGCTTCTCAAGAAAGTACCTTGACAAATGCACCAATTTTTATCTCTAAAGCAAAAGTGGATACTTTACAAGAGATGAAACAAAAAGCACAGGCTTTAGATAGTTGGATAGACACATTTTTGGTTAAAGCATGTAAACAAATAGAGTATGGGTGCAAATTTCATAGACAAATTTATCTGTTGAATCAAAAAATGGGGAAACTTCTTGATCTCATGAGGAATCAGGATGATCTATGTGAGATAAATCTTCCTCGAAATAAAATCTCTCCACAATAATTGATATCCAGCAAAATTTTACAACTTGAGAACTCAAATTTTATTGAGAAGATCAAAAAAATGATATCCTTCAAGAGGGACTTGATTGCTTGGTACGTGCATACAATCCCCGAAGAGTAAGAAGAATTGAATAAGGTTAGAGATAATTTTGAAGATTTTATAAGTTCAGTAATCAATCCCAAGTTGGTTAATATGGAACAACATGAAGTCAAATCTGCAAAAGAAATCCAAGAAGTTATGAAAAGCAAAGTTGATGAATCAAGGAATGAACTAGATGCAAACTCACTGGTCCAACTTATGTAACTCAAGTTAGATTTCAAAAGTTTTAATGAAGACTTGATGGATATGAGTAATCAACTAGATTTTTCCCAAAAAATGTACGAGAATTTTAAGTTCAAGTTGGATTTTTTGCATTGTCCCAATAATGACACTTTGGATAAATGTTTGAAAGCTTACATTGGCTACAAACAAAAGCAAAAGGCACAAATAAATAAATTATTTTATTTGTAATTCAATAAAGACTTGATGTAAAATGGGTTCCACTTATAGCTTATAAAGTGGTTCCTATATTTTAGGCATAATCAAGTGGTCATTTAGAGTTATGCATGAGCTTGTATAATGTGATGCATGTGTTAATTTTGAAGACTAGAGTTAGAGAGCTATTTTTGGATTATGATATAAAGTTAGGAGTAATCGCATGAAAGTCTTAACTTCAAATAATGCATGATAATTGCATCTTTTTAGCTCCTCTTTTTCCTATAAAAGGAGGTATCATAGATTGTACAAGGGTTGGCTCTTTTGGTATTTATTTTTGTGAGACATCAATAGTTAGTAACATTTCCTTTTTTGCAATAGCTAGAGAAACTCTGGAAGGAGAAGATTGAAATTTTGGTGTAGTCAAGCTTGTTGGAATTGAGAAAGATCATATCTTCTTTAACTGTTTCTTGTCTCTTGAATGGTAGAGTGCACTTATCTGTTGTTATGCTTTCGGATCCGTGGAATTTGAGATCATTGAAATTGAAAATCTCTTATTGAGTTATTTAAATTTACATTAAATTTGCATGTGGAATACAATAATCTGATGAATATACTTTGGTTTCTCTAAAATCCTTTGAAGGTTGCACTTGCTTTGTTATTGATTGAACGATCTGTTGATCATAATATTGTGAGTTTAAAAAATTAACTTCTCATATTTTTTTGCATGAAAACTAGAGTCTTCAAATCAAACCATTCATTTCATTTTACCTCTTGGTAACCCAATTTCATTTGCATTTATTTACAATATCTTAGATTAGGTTAGAATAGAACTTTAAAAAACAAAGAAAAATCAGAAAAAACAGAGAAAAAATATTAAAACCCACAAAAAGAAGAATCATTTGAGGAGAACTTGTTCTTTAAAGTTTGTAAACAATCAAAGGCCCCTTGAACAAACTGTCCACAATTGAACACTGAGCTACCCAACACAATTGAGACCCAACTATAGAGACCTTGGAGATAATAAATCTTAGATTTGTTATCTTTTCAAGAGAGGTAGAGTAATCTTCTTTTACCTACGTTGAACCGTGTCAATTTGGCCATCAACAATGGTGCTACACATAAAGACATGGTTCTTGATGATGTGGCATCATCCCCACAAAAAGATGTGCTCCCTATTTCTTTAAAATTGATTGTGAATATCATACAAATGTCATTTTATCATATAAATGAGTATGCCATATCTTAAAAATATGCTCTATATGGCCTATGAGGTGATGCCATCCATTAACATTGAGATCCCTTTATGTGGCACCATCCTTCCATAGTAATGTGCTTTTTACAAAATAATATTCATACTTTATAATAAGTGGTGCTCCTCACATCCATGTTGGTGTAATATTTTATTCCCAAATATCATATCCTAAGTGTGATATTGCACCTATTTAATAAGTTTACTTAGGATCATTAGGATATTTAATTATTCTCACCTAAGAAGTTGATAATAGCATGTCTAGCTTATAAACTTGTGACTAATGGTAGTTAGGTGCCACCTCTATTTAGTCAAGGTCATCTCTATCTTGATCAATTTGAGTGAGTTGATCCATTGATTGACAATTAAACTGCTGATTTCTTAGTTAGACTGAGTTAACTCACCTCTCGATTAAAAGTCATTGAGAGTTAACTCGTACCTCTTAGACTCGTCATCTCCTTGATGCATGCATCTAGATGACCTATCTATATGCACTTCATCCATTTATTTGATGGTTGATTGGATTGATTTGATCTCATCATTGACTTCCCCTATTTTGGAATGGATCATGTTAATACATATTGCAATATTTTGTTTTATGCTTGCAACTATTATAGCTTTCTTCATGCACCAAGATTCAAACTCCTATAATTGGATTCCCATCAAATCTTACATAGTATTAGAGCTTTGTTGGTGATTGAAGTTTCTTTGTGTCCATTAAGGAAAGAGGATTTCATCTGGATCTTTGCATCAAAAGCTTCACGTCACTGAATTTTGAATTAGTTTAGAGCCTACAATCGTTTTCAAAGCAGATGAGAAACAAAGGTTTGTCTTTTGTTTTGTTCAATTTGAACACTTGGAAGTCATTTTATTTAAGTTTGTAGTTGCATATATTTTGGTGTCTTTGTGAATAGCTCAATTTTTGGAGCATTTTGGCACAAAACAAAGTGCACTATTGAATCTAGAGTGGCCAAATACGTACAAATTGACATAAAATTTGTTGAAATTGAAGCAAGTAAAAAAGACAATCTTTTTTAATCTAGGGATGTTGTATAGCCTCCCTGAGTTGCATTGTACAAGATTATTAAAAACAATTATTCTATACTTCTTTGAAAAAACTAAATAAAAAATTAAAGAATAGCATTAACTGCACTTCATTAAAAAAATTTAAAAAACAATAAAAATTCTCCCCTAGCTAACAACCACCTCCATTGGCAACTTAGCCAATCCACCACCCACCCTCCGTTGGACCAACAAGGTGTCCTCATTAAACCTTTTATTTTGGTACCTGATCTTTGCAAGCTTCATATGTGTTTATTTTTGCTCCAATTTTTGAGCCAGATTTTTTATTCTAGGCTATTTTTTTGCAAATTTCACAATGGTGCAAAGGGTTTTTGCTTTTGGTGTCTTGATTTTCTAAAAATTGCAGATTCTCATAGATGATGTTAAGTAGTTCTCCTTTTGAGAACTTCTAGGGCTCTATTCAAGATCATACAATAACATTTTTTTGTATAATTTTTTTTAAAAGTGCATAATTTTCCATGTACTTCTCATTGATGTAGTCTAATATATCTCATTTTGTATAAAGAAAATGTAGTTTCAACTTTATGGCCTATTTTGGCATTTATAACAAATTGAAATCAAGACCGCTTCACTGCTTTGGCAAGTGGCAACTATAATTGCACTAAATATAAAGTGTCATCATTTTAGATTTGTTGGGAAGGTCTCATAATTGAATTATTTCAAGGCATATTTATAAATGCACTCAATTTACAAAGTGCCATAATATCATGTACTTGTCTTTTGGAGGGGTTTACACATGGACATTTTGTAATTATTTACTACAATGTAGTTCTATCCTAGGGGGACTTTATGCATAGGCTCCTAGTGTTTGTACACAAGAAAACACAATAAGGGATGAGAATGTAGTCAAATGACATGCATTGTGATCCTACATCCTTGATGAAATCTCATATTGTGTTGCATCTAGATCCTCTAGTTCTCTCTTTGTCACATCTTGCTTATAACTTGACACATCGATTGAAAGCCTATTGTAAATGACCTTGAATCTTGCATCTAATTCCCATTGGATCACTTCTCAAATTGAGAGCCATTCATTATGGTTAATGTTCCTAAATGTTCATGGTACTTGCTCTTATGGATCGATTTTAATCTCAATTTAACATCAATATCAAGGTACACAATTAGCTTCCAATTCATTCATTATTCTCTCCTTGGAATAGAGTTTTTACTTATGGGTTTTCTCTTTCTCTTCTTTTGGGGGGTTTCTATCACTATACATGGGTAACTAATCAAGCCTAGTTGTTGGGAACCATTTTTCCTAAATTGTACTTATGGGAGATGTTGGTGTAATATTTTATTCACCTTGGATGTATTATATCCTAAGTGTAATAATTCACCTATTAAACAAGTTACTTAGGATATTTAATTATTCTCACCTAAGAAGTTGATGATGACATGCGTACACTTTGACTTGAAGTACACAAGCGCCACCATTACCTCATCAACTCATGATTGATGGTAGTTAGGTACCACCTCTATTTAGTCAAGGTCACATATATCTTAGTCAAGTTGAGTGAACAGATCCACTATTTGATAGTTCACTCTTGACTTCTTAGTTAGACTAAGTTAACTCATCTCTTCATTGAGAGTGATTGAGAGTTAACTCATACCTCTTGGACTTGTCATCTCCTTGATGCCTACATTCAAATGGCCTATTTATATGTACTTCGTCCATTCATTTGATGGTTGATTTGATTGATTTGATCTCATTATTGATTTCTTTTATTTTGGAATAGCTCATGTTATTACATAATGCAATATTTGTTATATGCTTGCAACTATTGTAACTTTCTTCATTCACCTAGATTCAAGCTCCTATAATTGGATTTCCACCATATCTTACACATGTGACTCTCAAATGTGCTATAATTTTTCTTGTCCATTATACATGAAAAAATGTAGATATATGGGAGTGAGGCACAAGTATACTAAGCGCAACCAAGCAAAGCGAATGCAAGATCACAACAAAAAACAACAAACAAAGAAAAAAGGTAAAATTACACATCTCCATTGAAGAACATGTATGCTTCACATACTTCTAGCATGATACAAGTCAAAGGCAAGTGCAACTCTCACACAAACAAGATCTTGATCTAAAGTATACAATACACCTCATAATTTTGCCATCTAAGCAAATAACAAACAATCCAGGAGATCCAAAACCCTAGCATGATCTAGCAAATTTCTACATTCTTCATATCTAGGTTCTACATCAATAAACTCATCTATGAACACAAAAACACCCAAAAACGTTCAAATACGAGTCATCTACAATTAACAACTCTTCAAAAAAAAATCTCAAATTTGATCCACAAACACACTCCACACAAATCTATCTCAATGACAAAAAACCAATTGGATACCAACAATGAAACCAAAATGTTGACCAATTTCCTCCTATGTGCACTCAAATCAAATTGGCCAGCATTAGTTGAAGCCAATGCATCAGCTTGCCTACAACAACAAACCTCAAAGGGTTGTCTTACCCAAAGTGCACAAGGATCCCAAAATCCAATGCTTATCCTACCATGGAGATCTCACACACAAATACATAGATGCAAATACCAAAAATACATTAAAATATCACACAATACTTGTAAGCTTCCATTATCACATCACAGTAGATGAATGAATCTTTACTCCTTTGGCATTCTAGCTTTCCTAAAACTCGTGACAAAAATGGATCAATCATCTAATCAACTCATGCTCTCAGGCGAATAGGAGGCTTTCTTATAAAGGTGCGAAAGACCCTCGCTTACAACAAATATTAAATGATCAAGCATTAATTACCTATACAATTATTAAATAATTACTTACAATGTTAAATGATTTTCCTAATGGCTCAAATATGATGCCAACACAACCAGCAAGGCTTCCAACTCCACAAAACTGGTCTCCTTGCACTCAAGTCTACCAAACAAGAGAAGAATTTGAAAATGTATATATCATGTCACTAGCCATTTTTTCCATATATGTATACATAAGCAGAAGGGCCAGAACAAATAAGGGACTGTGGCATACAACACCAAGTACAACTTTGGATACAGAAACGATGGATGCATCACACAATCCCCTTGAAAGGCTAAAGGCAGTTCTTGCCAAACAGCACCAGGAGATCTTACCAATGACAGCTCAAAGAACAATTCAACAAACAGTAAGAGGGCAAGAAATTGACTCGAGAAAGTTAATTCCCATCCAAAAGCAAACCCTAGGGGATGACCTGTATTACAACGTCAAGACTGATTGGATGAGTAGGTATGGTGGAATTGGAAAAGGTGATGGGGGAAACAATCAAGAGAATTGGGCAAGTTAGTCCCTAATATGACCCAGGTCCAAGCCTGCCCATTGAAAAACAACTTCGGGCCATAGTCTAGAACATGTTGGCCCATATGAGGCCCTCTGAGGAGCAACGACAAAAGATGAAAGAAGATGCCATTATGACCTATCAGACAGAACATATCACTTCCCTCCTCTCCCAACTTACTACATAGAGGTAGAATATGCAGAACATTGGCTATCTCTGCACAGCCAAATATATTGTTGTCAAGTACTTTACCTCTTCCCTAAGTCGGATGTCCAGAATAGTTGAAACTTGAAACAAAGGCAGAAATAGGCAATCTCAGAAAATAGTTGAATACCACATCTACAAAATATGATATATAACAGGAGCCAACTGGCACAGAAAGGAAGAGGTTATTGGCATTGGGAGGTGAATACAGGGAAAAGCAAGAAGCACGGGCCACCACCATTGATACGGATTAATATGAAAATTTAGTGAGACAAGAGAAATTGGAGAATGCTCTTGACATATATCAAACTTATCTAAGGGGCTTGAAGGAAAATGGGATGCCTGCCACGGTAGTATCAGCTTCTATGGAAGTCACGAGTCAAAGAAGCACCCTCAACAGCTTGATGCTAAACTGTGCAATTGGGGTAGAATCTGAAGATGATCATTCAGAAGTACAAGAGCATCCTTCCCTAGACACAGAAGAAAGACTGCTTCCAAGAATTTTTGACATTTTGTAAACTTTTGGATGGAGTTGTATGTCGAGTTTATCTGCCAACACTTATCCCTTGGAGAATCAGGATTCTTCATCAAATTAAATTGATCGGATGACACTGCAGAAGATCCAACAGTGCCACAGAGACGCGCACCTGCTGCAGTAAACTGTAAGAGTTTCCAACACAACGGCCAGTACTATCAGAGGTGATGTAGCATGCAAAGAGGCAACAGATGAAGATTGGACATGACCTTTGGATTGATATTGTATTAAGGTATGGTTCATGCTACAGAGTATGTATGATATAAGAGAAAGCACGTAATAGAAGGGTAGATAGAATAAGAGAAGAGGGATAGAGTATGCTTGTATAAGAGTGTATGAGATAAGAAGACATTCTAAAGGAGACAAAATAGTGCAAAATTATATTGAAATGTATATAAAAGAGAGATTAACAAGCATTGTGTCTGTGTCAAGGGTAAACGTGTGTAACCTATTCTTTTCTGCTGATTAAGAATGCAATTGACTCTAATTCCCCTTGCGAAGTGCTAGCTTTAACAAAGTTTGAACTTCTAACAGTAAGATCAATACCCCTCACTAATTTTATGTCAACATGGTGCAATTTTATCGCATAAAGCATTATCTTTCCTTGATGCATGATCATCATAGGGCTGGCATTCTAAAAGATATTGTGCACCGAAATGTATGGAACCCAAGAGCAGCTCCATGTTTCTACACCCGCCAAGGCCTAGATTATTCTCCACCCGGACACCCCAGGCAGGTACAAGGGTTCAAGTGGCTGACGAGGAGATGTGCTAACTGCCCTTGGCTAATACCAAAAAAACAAAACCTTCTTCTCAAAGACGACTTACCGCTAAGGGTTCCAGTTAATAAGTTCAATGTACTTACCGCTAAGGGAGGATCCGTCTTGCTGCTGCGTAGAATAATCCATAGAAACATGCTTTTAAGTTCATCTGTCCGAGACGATGAAATCCTACCGCTCAAATTACAGGGCTGCGCTATGGTTCCCATTTACAGCCAGCATACAAAGAGGAAAAAGGAAGGCGGGAATATTGGAGTTTGAAGTCAGGCCCCTTATGTAGCAAAAAAGTTGGAACCATTCGACTTGTCTCTCTTCCCCGACAAACGATATAATATAAATGTGGATTAATTAAGCTAGTATATATATTAAATACATCTATTTAAGAAAATGGAATGTGGATTAAATAATCATATATATATATATATTAGATTATTTATGGACTAATTAATCCATTATATTTTTATTATTATATTAGAACTAGTATATATTTTAAATATATTTATGTAAGAAAATGAAATGTGAATTAATTAATCTATTGAATTTATTGATAAGTAGGAGATATTTTGACTAGATGAAATATGAATCAATAAGTTTGACTCACCATATAATTACACACACACATATAAGATACAATTTGCATACTTATGTTTATTAAAATCTAAATAATTTTTAAATGATTATATTAAGATTTGCACATATATATTAAAAATTATTTTAAATAATTTTTAAAAAATTAAATAAATTCATACCATATATAAAAGTAAGTATACTAAAATAGGGGCGGTGGGCCTAGCTTGATTAACTAAAGCATCTTGTTGTAGGCAAGAGGTCACGAGGTCTAGTCTCTCCACCATCCTCGTGGTACCAGAGGGCATGTCGTGCCAGCGTCACCAATCACTATCTTATTTTATCTTCACTTTTTTATTTTATTATTATCATATTATTAGTATATTATTATAATCTTATTATATTATATTATATACATAATTATGAATTTTTTTACTAGGTAAGGGCAACTAAGCTACATAAATTCTATTAAAATGAAAATTTATTTGGATTTTTCCAAAATGATTGTATATAGTCATGGCTAAACTATTTGCTATACTATTGCTCCAAGGTAACACGAACTCGAGCTTATCAAAAAGAAATTTAGCTACACTTCTTATTATAGTACTAGCCTATCTACATATATTTTTTATCTGCATTCAAACCCTACGAAGCTCATGCATCTCGTCATCCATTGTTATTTCATCAAACTCTCTCAGCCTCTCCAAGTCATACATTGGCTCCAAATTGTTTACCCTTTTTAAATATTGACATCCTTTCTCCACCAGAGCACAATGTTGTATTAGGGTTTGAGTGTGAAAGTTCCCTAGGAATGGCAACTGTGGTCGCACGAAAATACGTGTTAGAAAATGAGCACCAAACAAAAGAATGTAGACAACAAATATAAACACCTTACACCTCAAGATTGGGCAAATGATTAACTTAACAAAAAAAATGGAACATTTTACCTTGTTGAGTTGTCCTTTGGTTGGCCCTTCGATCTTTGATGTAGTGTATGCTTCTTTGATGGCAAAAGATGCAAGTGTGAGATGCAAGATGAATGGAAAATAGGTGATAATGGATGCAAGTGCAAATATTTGACTAAATATGGCTCAAGATAAAAATTTGCAAGAGTTTGGCTAGCATAATGATCTCCCCCCAAATGAGAGAAAAGAGGGGGCTATTTATGGAGAATTCCAAAATTCTCTAGAGAAATGGATGGTTGGGATTAAAACAAAAAATCCAAGATGTAGGGCTATGGTGAGTTGAAAACTCACAAGCCCTCACATCTTGACATGTGGCATGTGAAGTGGCTTGAAAAAAATAATGTGTACATGAATTGGAAGGAGAGTACATGACATGGAGGTACTACATAGTACCTTGGAATTGGAACAAGATCTTCTCATAAAGGAGGTCCTTGTCCCCATGTGGGTGAAATGACATGCAAGGAATTAAAAATTCTTCAAATATTCACATGGGAATGAGAGAAAGAATTTAAAATTCTTTGAAATGCATTGGGGGATTAAATGTGAATTAAAAATTCACATGGGGAATGGAGTGTCTTCTCCAAAGGGAGAAAGCCTTTAATAAGGTTGACTTATGACACATTCCATAAATGGCATGGGGATTAGGTTGACCTAATTAAGTGATTAAGGTTGTGCAAGTATTTGATTAGACAAATTAATGACAGATTAGAGGCAAATGGGAGATTAGAAAGAGTTCAAATGTGACTTGATGTGACAAGTCAAAGATCACACGGGGAAGAGAAAAATGAATTTAATATTCCTTGAAAAGATAAAAGGAATTAAAAATTATTTAAGAGGTTGATTAGGCTAGTTAATGAAGGATTAGAGGAGGGTTAGGTGGGTAAGAGAAATTATAGGCCAATTTGCAAAAATTGGAGGATGTGACACATCTTAATCAAGAATTAGGCATGTGCACATCCATAATGGTGAAATTAGGAGAATAATTAGGATTAAGAAAAAGATGTAACATGTGAGGAATTAATTTGATAAAAATAAGGATTAAAGAGATAAGGTATTTATTTAATAATTAAATACCTTAGGGATTTGGCATAATTAATGATATTAATTAAATAATAACAATATTACTTAATTAATGCAAATGAGGGGATGCTTAAACGAAAGGGGATAAATTTGGATAAATGAAGTGTCCAAATTTAGGTGTCTACATTTTCCCCCTCTTTGAGATGGTGTTACGAAGTAGCATCATTTCAAATAATACTAAAACATAAAACCTAGAAGAAGATGGTTAGATTGGGAAAGATGCCTCAATCAGTCAAAGGAGTGACTAGGAAGGAAGATGATGCTAGTGAAAATGAGAGTTAGGGATTGAGGATGCCCCCTCGAGAGGACATGCGAGTTCAAGAGAACGCGGGTGTGCTCTCGAAATGGATGAGACGATGCAAGGGGAGATGAAGAAGATGATGCAAAGTGATGGGAAAAATAGGAGGATAAACAATAGAATATGGATGAAGCACAAATAGATTTGAGGACAAATATGATGTTGCCCTAGTCAAGGTACAAGCCAAAAGGGGTTGATGATGGATGGAGTATTGTCAATGAGGGAATGAGAGATCCTAAAATAACATGAGGATAGGTAAGGATACATTCCAATGAGTGGTATTGATGAGGGAAGGATACATCTCAAAACACCACTAAAGGATAGGGAAAAATACATCCCGATGATGATGAGGAAAGTGTTGACAAGGGAATGATACATCCCAAAACAACACCAAAGGGATATGGAATAATACATTTAGATGATGATGATGATGATGAGGAGGAGGATGATTAGATCAAGGCTTGTAACAAGACTGGGAACAAGACCAAGGATATGATTAGATGATTTGTGCTAGATTGAATAGGGGAGGGTTGGATTGGGATGTGAGATAGATAAAAGGAATAAAAATGATAATGGACAAGATGCTTAGAATAACCAATCTATATTATTCTAAGAAGATTGAAGAAATGATGATAAGAGATTGGATGGATAGGGTACGGAGAGGAAAGAAGGATGAAGGGATGGGGAAATTTTGAGAGATGAGAGGATGGAGATGAAATGCAATCCAAATGCAATTTGCCATCTTTAGGAGCACTAATTTTTAATATAGCATAAGACACGAGAATCCAAGGTACGAAGAACCAAGGCCAATTCGTGTCGAATGCATAAAACACACACAACAAATAAGAAGGCTATCCCAACATCCCAAAGTCACAAAGATCTTGGTAGGGCCAGGTATTGAGATAACCACAAGCACAAAAGGATGCCCCAACATAACACAAGACCTTGGGGATCTTGGTGGGTACTACATGGGACAACTAAGAAGACAATAATAGACATAAAAAAAAAAAATATGCCCCTATGTTGACCAATCAAAACACACCATAATATGATGGATCATGGTAGCCTTGACAAGTGATGATAGGGAGCTCAAATGATAAACAAAAGCCAAAAGTACCAAAAGATCACAATCAATTTCAAATGTCCTTTGCCATAGGATCAAGGAGATGGATGGGATTGATGAGATATGTTGGGAAGGATGCATTCTATTGAGACCAATGATAGATATTAAACTGAAAGACCAATATGACGCAAAATATTTGAGACCGATTAGATCTGATGATACAGGTGGATCTTGTTTGTTAAGAACTAGCTAGATAAGGGCATAGTTTGACGACACAACACAAGAGACATGACACAAGATAGGAGATTGACACATCCTAGTGACCTAGGGGCTTAGGGGATGATCAAAGATTAGCCTTGCTTACATGAAAGTGCGGAGCCCTTGTAGTTCAATAAAAGGCTAATGACTGACCATGATGGAGACTTTGATGGATGACATGATGGACAAAGAATAAAGAATGATGATAGATGGTAAAGGATTAGACAAACAAAGCAAAAAGATTGATGATAGACAATAAAGGAGCAGATGGACAAAGCAAAAAGACCGATGATAGATGATAAAGGAGTAGATGGACAAAGTAGAAAGACCGATGACAGATGATAAAGGAGCAGATGGACAAAGCAGAAAGACCGATGATAGATGATAAAGGAGCAGATGGACAAAGCCCCAGGGGCAGATCAAATGATCGACCTTGCCTATGTGAAAGTGCAGGGGCAACGTAGTTCGACGAAAGGACCAAAGACAAATGATGGATAAAAGATGATGAGATAACCCTAGATAAAGGGATAAAATGATGGGACCAATACAATGAGACAAGATAGACCTATTGGATTGGATAGGATGATGGTGATCACGAAGCTCAAGGATGGTATAGTTATCCAAATAATCAAAAGATGAATTGGGAGGATAACATGATGGAGAGATGAGGGATGAAAAAGGAGAGGAGATTGAAAAGATGTGCAAAATAAGCAAAAGTGATGACGATAAGATAGATGGCATTGGATTGCGTGGGGAGTAGCCTATAGCTAGTTACCAATGACAAGAGATTATGAGATGGGATGAGGATAGAGTATCGGGGGAGGAAAACGATTGTTTGATGGATTGGATAGATGGATAAGGAAAAGGTTACCAGATGGATAGATGAAAAGGGATGTTATGATGGAAGGATAGAAAGATAAGGATGGGGAGATGGACACAAGGATTGTTTGGAGGGATAAAAGATAAGGATGGGAAGATGGGTATAACAATAAGGAGACAAGGATAGGGAAATGGAAAGGATTGGTGTGATGGAATGAATGATGTCTCCAACAATTATATCACAAAGGAAGATAGATGCCCGCACTCTAGATATGTCATGTGTGAGGAGGCACGAAGGATGCAATAGAGAAGGATAGGAAAATAAAGGAGTGAGATGGATGAAGATAGGTTGCATGGATAAGGAAGGGAGACTGAAGGTAGCATGATGGCTGGATAAGGAAGGTAAAAAAGTGCAAATGAGGATTATGATAGTGTGCAAATGAGGGGAATGTATGCTAAGAGGTGTCCAAAGCATTTTTATATGTTTTCCCCTATCGCTATCAAGATCACAAGGAAGATGGAAGGATTGGGATAAATGAGATATGCCAAGTAGGATGTGTAAGATAGGTAGGATGGAGGGGATGAATGAAAATGATGTATAGCAAGAAGATGGGTGCATATATGGAAGCATAGGGGATGAAGGGAATGCATATCAGGAAGCTGGGCCCCTAAGTGTAGATGGGGATTTACGCATGATGCCTATTTGCCATGTTTTCATCATAGTACTTATCTAAGGTGCTTGTTTTCCAGGTTTTCACCACTGGACGAATTATTTCTTTTTACAATTTTTTTTTATTTTTTATTTTTATTTTTTTGGATTTTTTGACTTTTTTGGATTTTTGGATAGCAAGGGGATGAAAATGGGTAAGGATAGGGATGTGGATAAGGGAATTTAGAAGATAGGTGATAAGGATATGGATGAAGGACTCAAGCATCAAGTTCTATACAAGGTATTAAGAGCCCATGTTTGAACCGACTGTTGGATGTTGGTACAATCTTATTAGGATAAATGGATTATGCAAGAGGATGAATTAGAGGGATTTGATGAGGGAGATATGTGGGGGAATGGGTGGGATGTTGGAAAGTGTATGGATGGAATGATGGGGTGGATATGTGATGGGGATATGTGTTCAGGACCAACATTGGCACATGTGGTAGTGGATGTGAAAAGATAAGATGATTAATGGATGAAGAATGTGGGGATAGTGGAGGAGATGGGATAGTGAATTTTGGGACATAAGGACCCAAAATAGATTTAGGAGATGAAAGGGGTGTATGATTAGCTTTTGGATTATCAACTTTGGATGTTCTTACATATTTTTCATTTGATGGCATTGCATCTTTTTTCTTCAAGATCCACATGGTTTTGATCTTTTCTTTGGTGGACCTTTGCGAGCTACAGATTTGATTTTGATTTTGGATTTTATTTTTCTTTTCTTCAACATGTTGCTTAGAGGGGAAATGAGGAGCTTTAGGTTCATGTGTATCTTTAGATTTAGGCATTTTTGCTTTGGTATCAAAAGTGATTTTTCTAGTAATGGGATGGGTGTGAGGAGATGGAGGATGTGGAGCGATGGAGGTAGGATTATGAGGATTATGTGTAGATGGAGAATGTGTAGGTATGTGCCTTTATTGATCCTGATTAGGGAACATGCAAGAGGGATGTTTATGATGGATGACATGGATAGATGTTGGATGGATGAAAGGATGAGATGGAGGAGGTGATTTTGGGATAAACAGACCCAAAGCAGACAGAGTGGGTGGAGGGACATAAGAACCCAAAATGGATGGAGTAGATGAAGGATGGGAGATGGTGGATGGAGGAATGTAAGGACCCAAAATGGGTGGAGCAAATGAAGGAGGAATATGGACGGTTGTTTTGAGGTGATACAATAGAGGAGGAGGGATGGAAGTATATGATCTGGTGGAGCAATGGGAAGAGCCAACATGTCTTTTGGAAAAGGCTCGTTGAGGACATCTAGAGGTTGTACCAACATCTTTAGATTGTGAGTCTTGGGAAATAGGTCAAATACCTTGCATGTAGATTTGTTCTTTGACTTGGATGGGCTCTAAAATACCCTTCTCTTAAAGGCCTAGACCTTTTCCTTGATAGTTCATTTTCTTGAGCATGCGATCCATGATAGGATTTGTGTTATTTTGAAAACATGATGCGAGTCCATTATTAGGTGGAAGATGATGGATGGTATATACACTGTGTTTTTCTTCTGCAAGGAGGCCACCATGGAAGAATGTGAGAGTACCAAGGGGATATGCAAGTGGTGTGGGGATAGTAGTTTTAGGCGATGATGGGGGATCATGAGAGAGAGATGATGGGATCACAGCATGTGGATGGGTGGTATTAGGAGCGGGAGTAGGGGATATGATAGGATCTGCATTTGCGGTAGTGGGCTCATGCGATGGAGATGGAGATTGAGCGGTGGAATCTTGAATAACAAGGGGATCATGGGATGGAATGGATGGGGGATTGTGATCTTGAGGTGGATTAGATGGGATGGTAGGATATTGATCTAGAGAAGGGGATATGTTGGCATGCTTTGGATCAGGCTCTTGGCATAACTCATCGTGTGCGGGAGGCATGATAATGGAGTCTTGGTGGGACTCTTCAAGTGGGGAAGATGGAGGGATGGAGGATTCATGGGAATGGAATTTAGTGGCACTAGGAGTGGAAGAAGTGCATTGGATTTGGGTGTCGTTGATGGGTTTGACGACTCTCGGAGTAGGAGGTGGGTGTTCAATGGATTCGGTAGATGTGATGATAGGAGATGGGGGATCAAGGGTGATCCCACAATAGTGGTTTACAATTTTTGGCCAAATTGGACACTAAAATTATTATTTTTAACTAAATCTCCACTTTTAGACACCTATAGCGGGTAAATCGTGAGGAATTTGAAGATGATGCAAACTAGAGTTTCGTGAATTTTGCTTGTAGATTCTAAATATATTTAAAAAAAAAAAATTAGAATCATATTGTACTTCTTTTTCTATCTCCCTTAAAAACTAGTTTTTTTTTTTTTTAGAAAACAACATTTTTAAGAAGTGACACTCACCGTATAACGCATAACTTTTTTTCGATGAAGGATAAAATTCTAATTCTTTCAATTTAGATTTGTAACTTTGATATCTAGTGCTTCCACTTGGTTAGGTAGTATTTTATTGAATATTTTTTCTTTAATCAAGTTTTGAAGTCAAACCAATCACAATTCAGACATAGCCCAACAGTATAATGCATAACTTTTTTTGTATGTATCAAAATTCAATTTTATTTTTATTTTTTTGTTGGATCAAGGACTTCAATATCTAGTGCACTCATATTTTTATTTTATTTTTTAAATAATATTCTATTTTTCCACATGTGCTGAACATAGAGCTTGATTTTCGGTAAAAACCCTACATTCACAAGAAAAAAAAAATAATAATCAAATTTAATTTAATTAGAATTGTACTTTTTTGGAAGCTTATAATAAGGAATACATACTTACAAATAATAAATTTTAAATGAATTCATTTGATCCCCAAAAAGTAAATCAAAAGTGGTTTTTTATCAACATTTTGATAGGTGTAAAGGAGACTCTGTTATAGGTATGGTTTAAAACTAGCGGGGTTCTATCCAAGGGGGCTTGGTCTAAAGGGGTTTGATCAAACCCTCTTTAATTGGAATCCTTTAAATGGAACTTTTCAAGGCTTAAATCATTATATTTTCTAAAAATATGTTATTTTAACAAAAATTAGGATCTCCCAGAAAGTGTAAACCACTATTGTGGTAGCACCCTTAGTGGATTCAGAGGGTGTGATGGTTTCGACAGTTTGAGTGGTGCCATGGGTGGTATCATTAATGATAGGTGTTGGGTGGAGAAGAGTCTCATCACTAATGACTGTGGATGATGGGTTGGGATGGCATGATTCCTCAACTTCAAGGTGTGGAGTGGGAGATGTCTTCTTTGTTATAAGTCCTTGGAGAACTTTTGGAGTGAGGAACTTGCATACTCTAGGTTTGGATGGTGAGGTAGGAGTGAATGAAGGATTAGGGATTGGTAAGGGATTAGGGTTATGGATTGGTGGACTAGGATTAGATGGGGGAATGGGATTGGATGAAAGACTGGGAATAGATGGGGGATTAGAAGTAGATAGAGTGTTAAAGTAGGGATATTGGTATGGTGAATTAGGATAAGGGGACATGGACGGTGTATTAGGACAAGAGGATATGGGTGGTGGATTGTAGTAAGGGTATTGGGATGGTGGATTAGGATGGGATGATTGAGGTGGCAGATTGAGATAGGGAAATGTGGATGTTGAATTAGGATAAGAAGATGTGGATGTTAGATTAGGATAGGAATGTGTGAATGGATGATTAGGGTGAGCAGATTGGTATGGAATATTAGGGTAGTGGGTATATGCAGATGAAGAAATGAGATAGGAGGATGTGGACGAGGGATTAGGATAGGGGTATTGTGATGGCATACTAGGATAAGAGGATGTGGGTGTTGGATAAGAGGATGATGTAGATGCAGGATATGATGGATATCCCTTATCAAAGGTAGCATAAGGAGAATGATTAGGCATGGATGAAGACATAATGAGATAACTCGAAGGGGTGATTAGATTTTGGAAATCAGGTGGAGAAAACTTACTAGCAATGATAGTGTTAAGGGGATCTATGTCATATTCTTCTTGGTCAACAAGACTTTCGTTATCATTGTCAACATAATTAGGGTTTCCCTTGACTACTATTGATGGAGGATAGGGATTCATGATGATGAAAGGATAAACAGGATGGATAAAAGATTTTGGATGGGAACGGACTAAAGCTCAAATCAAGATTTAGGTTAAGCTACATCAGGATTGGATTAAAGCTCAGATTAGGATGATTGTATGATGTGATGGGGTTGATTCTGATGATTGACACTGAATCTTCTTCGGGATGGAAGTAGATTGATTGGGTTGAAGGTGATTGGATAAGGATCCAATTGGATTGAATTGGATTGGATGACAAAAGGGACTTTAAACCTCATTCAGAGATTATCCTAGGTGACTTAGGATGTTGATTGGTCGGATTAAAGGATAAAAGGATGATTGTGGCACCAGATCCACTTTGAGATTGAAAATGGATTAATTGGGCCAATGATAATGATTAACTTAGGATGGATGACAATCCTAAGCAGATTTTGATGATGACGATCAGATCAGACACTTAGGTCAATTTGGATAATAACCTGAAATGAAGTTAAGAGGATTTGGATATGGAAAATGATGATTTTATTGGAGAAACAAATGATAAAAATGGATGAATGAATACCCAAAACAAGTAAACGATTGACTAGAATGGATGAACGACTACTCAGAATGAGTAAACGACTGCTCACAACAAATGAATGATTCACAGAACAAGGAGAGGAAGGTTCGAAATAGATGAAAGATTACTCAGAACAAGTAAACAATTGATCGGGATTGTTGAAAAAGAGTTCAAAATGATAGGAGGGGGTTTGAAATGGATAAATGTTTACTCAAAATGAGTAAACGAATGATCGAAATGGCTGAACGAAAGTTTGAAATGATAGAAGGAGGTGTGAAATGGATGAATGTTTACTTAGAACGAGTAAATAGATGATCAAAATGGCTAAATGAAAGTTTGGAATGATGAATGTTTACTCGGAACGAGTAAACAGATGATCGGAAAAGTGGGAATGAATGTTCAAATTGGATGGATGAAAGGTTGAAATGAGTAATTGATTGATCAGAATGAATGAACAAATGCTTGAATTATGAGGCTGACTTGTGGAATGGATGAAAGGTCGAATAGGATGAAATTGAAGAATATGGAGGAAGGGATCTTCAAATTTGTTTCGATATCCAAAGACCTTGACTGTAGATGGACTAAAGCTCAGATTAGGGTTTTGGTTAAGCTTAGATTGAGATTAGATTAAAGCTCAGATTAGGATTGGATTGAAGCCTAGAATTTTTGGAGGATGTGATGGGATTGATTCTACACCAAGTTTTGGGGTTTAAAGACATAAGGTGTTGACAATAAGATTTTTTCAGATTTGGCAATTTTAAAAAATTGTCAAATTTTGCCATTTTAGGAAACTTCACAAGCATACTTTTGAGAGTCCAATTTTTTCCCAAAAAATACCCAAAATTAACATAGGATGAATTTCCAACTAACATCCCAAATTTGAGATATGCATTCTAAGTTATTAATGAAAATGATTTTTCAAAAACTAAGAAAAAACACTAAATTACAATTTTGAGGGTAAAGATGAAAGTTTGAGGCCCCGAAAATATGGCGAAATGGGGTCCAAGCCACCTCATAATGCAACCACCGATAAAATTTTAGCTCAAATGGACACTCAAGTCAAAAGTTATGGCCCCCAGAAGTTTTGGCATAAAAATCAAAACTCTCGAAACAAAGTCTAGTTGATTGGGATGGATGATCCGATGATGGATATGGACTCTGATGATGTTCTAAATAGCACTTATGTGATTTTGGTGATGAAACGATGACTCACGGGAAAGTGTTGATGACAGGAAAATGGGTGCTCGAAACGACTAAATGAAGGGAAGAATGATGTTGTTTGAAGGGCGGGTTCGCCCCTAGATGAGGTCAGGTCCGCTTGTCCAAGGGGGGCAGGTCTGCCCCTGGAAAAGGGTAGGTCCGCTTGCAGGGAAGGTTCACCTATCCAAGGGGGTAGGTCCACCTATATAGGGGGGAAAGTCCACCCCTAGAGGGCACGTCTGCCCCTGGGTGAAAGCGATCAAAAAATAGTTGTTCAGACGCACAAAATGAGGAGATGGATGCTCATAATGGATGGACAAGTGCTCGAAACAGATGAATGACTCTCAGAACATGGGGAGGAAGATTCAAAATGGATGAATGAGTACTCTGAATGAGCAAACGAGTGCTCAAAATGGATAAAGGACTCTCAGAATGAGGAGATAGAGGTTTAGAATGGATGAATGAGTAACAAGAACGAGTAAACAATGATTCGAAACGGGTGAAAAACTCTCGAAATAATGAGAGGGAGGTTTGGAACAGATGGATGTTTACTCGAAATGAGTAAACGATGACCTGAAATGGACAAACGATTCTCAAAACGAGGAGATAGAGGTTCATAATAGATGAAAGATTACTCGAAATGAGTAAATAGATGATCAAGAGGGATGAACGACTACTCGAAACAAGTAAACGACTGCTAAAAATGGATGAATCATTCTCAGAATGAGAAGATGAAGGTTCAAAATGAATGAAAGATTACTCGAAGCAAGTGAATGATTGATTGAAATGAGTGAATGAGAGTTTGAGATGATAGATGAAGGTTTGAAATGGGGGAACGTTTACTCGGAACAAGTAAACAAATTATCAGAATGATAGAACAAGAGTTCAAAATGATAGAAGAAGGTTTGAAATGGGTGAATGTTTACTCGGAATGGGGAAATGAGTGATCGAAACGAAAAAATGAGCGCGCGAAATGATTAAACAAGCATCTAGAATGATGAAACAGATGATAAAATTGACTGGTCAAGGGTCAAGTCCACCCCTGGAGGGTAGGTCCGCCTGTCGGATAAAAAATGGTCAAAATTGGCTAAAATAGGCTTAAAAGGGCTGGTTCAAAGGTCAGGTCCGCCCCTAAAGGGCAAGTCCGTCTATCAGAAAAAAGTTGGTCAAAATTGGCTAAAACAGGCTTAAAAGGGCTAGTTCAAAGCTCAAGTCCGCCCCTGGATGGGTCATGTCTGCCCCTGGATGGGTCAGGTCCACCCCTGAAGGGCAGGTTTTCCCCTAGACATGTTTAAACTTGAGTTTTGAAAAGATGACCAAGACAAAGGACCCAAAACATAACAAACATCAATCAAAAGAATACAACTAAGTCAACCAAATAGAAAATTACTAGTTTCACACAAAGAAGACAGTTCAGACAACACAATCCTAAGACTAGTAGAAGGTGGATGGCCGACAAAGTACTCTATTCTAGGATGAACATGGTTGCTAAGGAGTCATCGATATACACTTAGTACGTGAGGCCCTAACCATGAATACCAACTCGTTACAAGCGTGAGTCGGGAACCTTAGCGAGATACTAGAGGCTCAGACCAACTCTTCACGTCATCCCGACATTTCTCCAATTACAACATGATTGGATTGAGGTACAACTTTTGCTCTCCCTACCTTATATACCTCATCGGTATGCGTGGTTGGAATCGTCCCTTGGGGTGATGAAATCCCCAAGAAGGTCCCACTAAGAAAAGGAAAAAGAGGGTGACTCAAAAGGACTTGGTAAGCTACAATTTCTCATCACCCAGGATCTCCAAATGGTGTAAGGGGATTGGATATGTCAGATAGCTTACCAACAAGCATGAAAAACAAGATTAATTGACACCCCTATTTAAACTATGTGCCTAAGTTATTCAAAACAACAATCAATAATTGATAAATAGATGACCCTGTAAGGAAAATTTGTTAGTTATTTTTCTCCTTGTTGCTTGCCAAATGTTGATTAGATGCTTGAACAGACACAAACAAGACACATTAGGGGGTTAGAAACACTTAAAACAGCCAAAAAAAGTGCTAAGTACTGAAATTTCACCTTTTGAATAAAGTTGTCCAGGTCAGGTCCGCCTGTCTAGAGGGCAGGTCTACCTATTTGTGAAAAGTTTACAAAAAATAAGTTTCTAGAGTCTGTGGAGGGCAAGTCTGCCCCTGGGCAAGGTCGGGTCTGCCCCTCTGCAACCTGCACCTGCAAAAACTGAAAAAAATAGCAAACGTGAAAGATACACACCCATTTGTGGGTCCCATCAAGCATGCTAGAAATGTGGTCGAGCAAAAATATGTGTTAGAAAATGAGCAACAAACAAAATAGTGCAAACAACAAATATAAACACCCTACACCTCAAGATTGGGCAAATGATTAACTTAACCAAAAAAATAGAAATTTTACCTTGTTGAGTTGTCCTTTGGTTGGCCCTTCGATCTTTGATGTAGTGTATGCCTATTTGATGGCAAAATATGCAAGTGTGAGATGCAAGATGAATGGGAAATAGGTGATAATGGATGCAAATGCAAATATTTAGCTAAGTATGGCTCAAGATAAAAATTTGTAAGAGTTTGGCTAGCATAATGATCTCCCCCAAATAAGAGAAAAGAGGGGGGTATTATAGAGAATTCCAAAATTCTCTAGAGAAATGGATGGTTGGGATTAAGGCAACAAATCCAAGATGTAGGGCTATGGTGAGTTGAAAACTCACAAGCCCTCACATCTTGACATGTGGCATGTGAAGTGGCTTGAAAAAGATGATGTGTACATGAGTTGGAAGGAGAGTACATGACATGGAGGTACTACATAGTACCTTTGGATTGGGACAAGATCTTCTCATAAAGGAGGTCCTTGTCCCCATGTGGGTGAAAGGACATGTAAGGAATTAAAAATTCTTCAAATATCCACATGGGAATGAGAGAAAGAATTTAAAATTCTTTGGAATGCATTGGGGGATTAAATGTGAATTAAAAATTCACATGGGGAATGGAGTGTCTTCTCCAAAAGGAGAAAGCCTTTAATAAGGTTGACTTAGGACACATTCCATAAATGGCATGGGGATTAGGTTGACCTAATTAAGTGATTAAAGTTGTGCAAGTATCTGATTAGACAAATTAATGACAAATTAGAGGCAAATGGGAGATTAGGAAGAGTTCAAATGTGACTTGATGTGACAAGTCAAAGATCACATGGGGAAGAGAAAAATGAATTTAATATTCCTTGGAAGGATAAAAGGAATTAAAAATTCCTTAAGAGGTTGATTAGGCTAGTTAATGAAGGATTAGAGGAGGGTTAGGTGGGTAAGAGAGATTAGAGGCCAATTTGTAAAAG
>VDFB02000017.1:97196580-97374434 GCA_007258455.2 Sequoia sempervirens | reverse complement strand
TACATAATTTTAGGTATGTCCAATGAAAGATTAGGATCTAGGGTTCATAAATTTCAAATGCTTTAGTGTTGAGGGTTTAGATTTTACAGTTTAGGGTCTAGGGTTTAGCAAACTTAGGGTGAAGTTTGGGTGGCCCTTGGCATAATTTATACTTGCAAGTTAGTGTCAATTGGAATCGATTGAACGGGCTTAGATTTACAAATTTGCTAACTAAATTTGCAAACAAACAACAAGATAAACTTTATGAATTTTAACTATTCTTTAACATATTGATTTCTAATCTAATTATAATTTAACATTGAAACTAAAGTTTAATATATATCGTTTTTTCCATACAAAGCAAATAAAATTTAAAATATTTAAGCAATGCAAATGAATTTTTTTGAGCTCGAAATTACCTAGTTTTCAAAATCAAAATGATTTGTTCGATTCCAATTTAGGGTTTTAACAATTTCTTTGTTCCAATTCAATTTAGGGTTTCAATTTTAAGCAATTAGGGTTTTTAATGCAATTTTTTCGTTTCAATTCAAACTAGGGTTTTCAAAATCCAACTTTTTATTTGATTTGATCTCAAAGGTTTCAAAAAAAGTTTGATGTGGATTTGTAAATGCAATGTTTTATTTCATTTCGATCTCTAGGGTTTTGAAATGCAATTTTTTTTGTTTTGTTTCAATTAGGGTTTTCAAAATCAATTTTTTTGGGGTTTAATCGAACAATTTAAGATTTAAAAGTTAAAATTTGTTTCTAAAACACAACTAAGGTTCATTTTTTCATTTTATTAAAACCTTCGTGTTTCATTGCATTTTTTTTGTCTTTACAATTATTCATTTCTAGTATAAATGTTTTAAAAAAATACTTAAAACATGGAAATAAATTAGAAAAAATAAGTAAATTCATTTATTTTCTTCAAAATTTCAATTCAAATAAAAAATGCAAAAAATGGCTCCTCAGAGGAGTGTAATCAGAAGCTAATTGTGGGATCACACCAATACCGTGGTCTCGCTCAAGAAACAAATGAAATGTTTTAAAAAAAAAAAAAAAATAGTAATACAAATTGAGATCCTGTTTTTTAGTAATCGGGATCCTGTTTCATGAGAATCAGGATCCCGTGCCTTTTCCATCAGTTCAGAATCTGATAGGAAACAAGATCCCGATTTTTAAAAAGCGGGATCCTGTTTCGTCTCAGGCTCGAGATCCTGAACCATAACGGGATCCCTATTTTTAAAAATTGGGATCCCGTTTATTAAAATCGGGATCCCGTTACCTCAATGCCGATTTCAATTTTTTGGTTAAGGCAAAAACTTCCACGTTTCGTGGATTCAACTTTGTGCACTTACCTGAACTTAACATGTAAACATGACCTAGATAGGTAAAACACGTATTTACACCAACACCCCCCCTTAAGTACAACTTAGGGAGTATTTATGCAAATGACACAAAGATGGGTCTTGGCTACGAGGCCATGTTAGGTACCCATGTACAAATGCAATTGCAATCTCTCACAAACTGAGAAAAATGAGAAAACCTAGTGGGACAAAACTCTTCCTTAAAAGAGAGATAAGATACGATAATTCTCTCTATGAATAATGAAAGGACAAAACCCCATTCGAGGAAAAAGACCTCCCATAAGAGAGACAAAGAAGAGACCATTCAACCCCCTCTTAATGAAATAACCTATGAAAAAGAAACATTGGAAGCATAGTGGTGGAGTAACATTGGAATCCTTAATTAAGCAAGTAAAGGAAAGATAATTCTGATGCTAGAAACCATATTAGAGTCACTTGAGGACTTAAGTTGGAATCATGATAAAGTAATAACAAACACAATCCTAAGGAATAGTAGCACACTCTTGATATGGTGCAACTCTAAAATCTATATGAAGTAACATGAGATAGAACATCATTCTAGAATTGAAATGAAGTGCAAATATCAAAATTACACCCTCCCAACTATCAAAATATCTAAGTAATCTCCAAGACACCCATCGAGGAAAGAACTAAAATACTAATCAACCTGGGATATAAATAGAAAAAGTGCATGGTTGGCATGATAGATCTCTTAATACCTTTCCAATGTCGCAAGAAACATAAAAATTAGAAATCGTGGAAAAAAGTTGAGTTCGAGAGCCAAAAATAAAGATTTAACTTCAAGCAGTAGTAAATACTGCAAAACAACAAAATTATTAGAAAAAATTGTACCATTGTAAAACTAGAAAAGATAGCTTTCCAATGATATCTCATTGAAAAAAATTCACCTCCTGGATTGCAAGTTATGTCAAAATGGAAAAAGGCCTTACTAGGGCATGTGTAGACTAAGTAGGTGCAAAATAAAGCCCTTTTGGGGCTGGCGGTTGGTTTGCCATATGACCAAGTCTGTAGGAATTAGAAAATTAAAGACTTGTTGCCCCAATAGCATTGGTGTTGCTGAGGGAGGTAGTTGGGAGGCGGTGGGCTACAAGTCGTGTCGCCCAAGGCTTAGCTCCCTTGCTTAGGCATACTTGAGAGCTTCAGCCCCTTACAACTTTGTGCTCCATAGTGGGTGATAAAAAAATATGTTTAGCATCAAACATTTTAATAAACAAAAAACTTGTGGCATAATAAATATCCTTTGTACCACAATGATGATGTATTGGTGATGAAAAAGACAAGGCATACCAATTGACAAAGATTGTAGAGTACAGTGAGGTGACTTGCCAATGAACCAACAACCACAAAAAGGAATGTGCCAATCAGGTACAAAATATGCTAAATTTACCATAGAGTTAATTGTAGAAGACAACCACTAACAATGTTATACTAGCGGGTCATATAGTACAATCAAGTACAAATCTGTACGATCATACAATAGCTAAAAATTTTCCTAAGGCCCCATTAAAAATTGTTAAAAATAAAAAATTTGACAATTGATCCTTAGGTTCTTGGGCCTTTTGAAGGAAATAGTGAGGTTGGTTTTCATCTAAACTATTCTGAAAATCAGCTACCCCCCAAATCTGGCAACTAAAACCCTTCCTTCAACCCTTGTAGATCAGTTAGAACATGGTGACATTTGATGAAACAAAATCCAAAGTTGACTTTCTCCGATGCCCTAGATTCAATGGAAAGGTTAACAAGACCCCAACTTACACTGAATAAATATTTCATGCCAAGATAGGTCCCTTGGATTTGGGAAGAAGTTTGCAACACTAAAGCTTTGATACCATGTAGGAATTTATGGTGAACTCCTCAACACCCTATGATCACCTACAAGACAAAATAAATTACACAAGAGAAAAATGGAAAAAATATCATGTTATGATTAAGGATGCAAGAATTCCAAAATAAATATGATTGTTGTTAATATGAAGTCTTGCTTACATAGGCAAGGTGAAAGATAGGATTAGAAAAGATCATGATAAGTTTTTTAATCCTATCACATGAGACAACTAGCTCATAACTACCTACGACACAAACATTAAATTAATTCCAACTAGATAAGATAATTGACAACTAATGCTTAACTAGAAAGATTCCTTCCTAGGACCTAAGTGGACTTAACATTTAAATAGGACCTAGATAGGTAAAACACCTATTTATGCCAACATTTTTTTCCATTATTTATGCTTCATTATTCATCCCAAGTTGGAACTATGGGTAACTTTTTTTTGTCATTATTGTCCCTCTATGATCTCTAAAGATGCATCTAACACCTAAGAGTCTTGAGTTCCCCTTGGATGCTTCATCAAAATTTAATTTTATCCACCCTTCCTCGAGCATTCACCACACTATTTTGTCTCACACAATCTTAGCCTTAACACTTGCTACCCCATTAATGATCCATAAGCAAGAGAATTTACTACAATTTTTATTTTGATGCGGTCATGATTTGAATAGGCTTAAAATGTTGTTGGATAGAGCACTCTGCCAACACAACTTAGCACAAATCCACCTTCAACATTCCTGTGAAAATTAGCAATCAAGGAGTAGGTGGTCTACCTCCTCCTCCCAAAACTTGCAAAGAGGACACTAAGAAGGGTTGTTGTGGCCTATTTTTATGAATCTATTTGTTGTAAGAGTCTTATTTTGCAATGTTGCCAATGTGAATGTTCCAAACTTTGAGAGATAATGTTTGCTCCAACAAAAGTGTATAGGAATACCAGTTGCTTATTCACTGTTAGTAGAAATACTATAGCCATCCTTAGAGTTTTATTGCCCAATCCTTGCCCCATCCCATATTAATATATATTTCCCCTTTTGAATGTTATGTTCTTGTTTCCCATAATACTTCCAAGGACCTCCTCCCCTAGTGAAATGTTCACCCCTTCCAAACTTTTCCATACCCAATTACTTATCCCTTCCACATACACCTCCTATAGATAATCTCACTTTTGAACCCCAATTTTGGGTGAGGTAATGTTTAGATTGTTCAAGGATGCCCATCTAATCCAAAGGCGAGTAACCTCCTCACGAGTCTTTCTAAAAGAAAGCCTCTTTCCCTTTATGGATATACCAAGTTAGATGGTTTGTAATTAAAGATTTACACCTAATCATATTTAAAGTTTCATATCTTGGAGCCTTGAGGGAGACTTTTAGTTGTCATTATCTTGATTGGATCATTATTTTTTAAGGATTCTTACCCACTTCAATTTTGGTTGTTTGAACATTTTCCACACCAGTTTTTCCCCTAATGCTTTTTTTGGGGCCAATTTGTTTTTGATGCCTACACTCTCTCCTTTTTTGATTTGTAAACCTTGTCCCTTGGAATCAAATCCAATTTATATATATATGAGGATCCTTGCCAGAATAATTTCCTCATCATTTGATTTAAATTTTGGTTTGTTCCGCTTGGCAAGGCTAAGAATGACATTAAGTAGATAGGGAGAGCTATGATTTTAACATTATTATTCTTCCTACCGAAGAGAGCCATCTTCCTTTCCAAGTTGTTACTTTGTTGGAATTTTTTTCTAATAGAGGATCCCATATATTGCATGGCCTAAGTCTAAGGGCTAAAAGTAAGCCAAGATAAGTATTCAAGAAATTATCTTGTTTAGAGTTCAAAACTCTTACTATCTCATGTTTTTTCTTGGTTGGAGTTGAGAGAAAGAAGATCTCAAACTTCAGAGTATTTATTTCTTGGCCTAATGTCTTTGAGTATGCATTCAATATATCCTTCATATTTTTGCCTTTTTTCCTTTTTTCCACCCTGAAGATCATGTTGTCATCAGTGAACTATTGGTGGGTTACTGGAGTGATGTTGTTGGTGATTTGGATTCCTTCCAATTTACCTTCTCAAGATTTATTCACCATCTTCCCTAGCGCTTCCTCCATAATAACAAACAAAAAGGGGGATACATGATCCCCTTGTCTGAGCCCTTTGAAAACCTCAAAAAATCCTTCAAGTGTGTTATTTATGAGGATTGAATATCTTGGGCTTGCAATGAAATTATAAATCCAATCCAACCATTCTGCTTCAAAACCAAAGGCCTTAAGGACCCCAAAGAGCAACCTCCAGTCCACTCTATCATATGTTTTTTTATATCTAACTTTACTAACATTTATTGCTTACTTGTTTGTTAAGCCGAATGAATAGCTTCTTAAGCTATGATTACACCATACAATATTGATCTTCCCAGCACAAACCTTGTTTGTTCATCTACTATTATATCTAGGAGAATATCCACTAGTGGATATGTCTTCGCTATGTTTAAAAAAAGAATTGGTTGGATGAGTGAGCAATAGGCTATGGTCACTTTTCATCTACTGGCAAAGTTACTCATGCTTGTAATAATATAGCTTAAGAATTTGTGTTCAGATGTGGGGTTAACTCCAAGAGCTATTAAAATTCTATGTGATAGTAAAAGTACCATATATCTAGTAAAGAACCCAAAATTTCATGTGAGGAAAAATATATTTATGCCCAATACCATTTCTTCATGACATAGTAAAGGATGAGAGGGTGATGCTAGAGAAAGTTGATAATTTGCAAAATATTATAGATGCATTGACAAAGTAAGTGAGCATAAAAAAATTCAAGTAGTGTTATGAGTCTAGGGACCTCTTAGCCTCAAGTAATTAGTTGATATTTTTGGTACACTCTTTTCTCTTGAAAGGTGTTTGAAAAGTGGAACAATGTTAGGAAATTTTTCTTAACCTTTCTCCTAATGTAATGAATATAAAAAAGCATAGATTTTGGGCTATAGAGGTCATTTTAAGCCAAACATCACTCCCTATTACTTTCCACATAGATCTCTTTGAGATTTATAATTTTAAAAAAGTCTCAAAAAACTCTTGGGTCGAAATTTATGGCAAGGTCAAAAGTTGGACCTCCCACATTGGAAAAGTAAAAATGTCTATGGCACATAAAAGAGCTAAAAGAGGGAGTTACACTTGTTGAATAACTTATGAAGCATGTTATGATGCATTGTAAGGTATCTTTTAATGGAGATAATGCAACAAAAATGATACACCCAAGTTGGTATGTGGATTATGAAAAAATTATAGCAAGTGGAAGGAATATGCTATTTTTATCCTATGTACTCATATTCGGATTTAAATGTTGGAATTTTAACTTGGGATTTGAGTGTCAAATTTTGGGTGGTTTTAGCTCATGGTTTCTTAATAACCATTTGATAGTTTCATGTATTTTCTCTCCTATTTATTGGGTGATTCAAATGGAGGTTTTTTTTGTAGGTTTTTATAGGTATTATTATGCTAATAAAATTACTCTAGATATTTGGTTGGTGACACTATTCTAAAGGCTTAGACTCAAAGTGTATTGTAACCTTTAATTATTAAGTAATACATTGAGTTGCTTTAGACTATGGGTTTTTTTTTTAATCTTGAAATGGTTTTCCATATGTAAATATTTATGTTATGTATATTAATTTTTTGTTTATTTCTTTATAAATGTATGATTAGTTTATTTTTGTACATAGCCCCTCATAGATTAGTGTACGGATCATATTCCACACATTTCTTCCTTTCACCTTGGGACATGTTACTATTATTGTACATGTTCCCAAAAATGAAGAGGGAATTTATTATCACATTAGCCCTACTTGTATTTTTTTTATCCTTGATTTCCCTTGTATTTTCAATTCAATGCCATTCCTCCTCACTACATCAAGGTATAAAATTTGTACACCAGGGAAGGGTGGTTACTATTCCATGCTTACCCTATATTTATTTATTATTTTTTATGAACCCTATAAATTTAATTTTAGATCTAAATTTTCTATTGAAACCTTCACACATGTCCCGAATAGTAAGCATATTAAATTTTTCTATAATGATGTAACATACCAACCCTTCACTGAAGTAAAAATTTCCTAAGTTTTTACCGTGCAAGTAAATAAACTATGTAACAATCCATTGCAATAAAAATTTTCTTTTCTTTATTGAGAATATATGAACAAAGATTCCATAACCATATACAATAAGGATTCTAATAAGAAATAAAACAAGCAACACACAAGCATGCACGATTTGATGTCGAGGTGAGGTC
This sequence comes from Sequoia sempervirens, assembly GCA_007258455.2. Lineage (NCBI taxonomy): Eukaryota > Viridiplantae > Streptophyta > Pinopsida > Cupressales > Cupressaceae > Sequoia > Sequoia sempervirens. The sequence goes on along the minus strand of VDFB02000017.1, from coordinate 97,366,955 downwards.
GAAACCATTTTGAGCCATGGCGGTCATTAGGCACCTTCAAGTGCCATGGAGGCAAGGATATGGACAATAGGATGGTTCGAGCCATGGTGATCATTAGGCACCTTCAAGTGCCATGGAGGTAGGGATATGGACAACAAGATGGGTTCAATGGTTAGGGATGGGAGGATCCACACTGGAATAGAAATGGTCCTCTCCCTCAACTTAGAAACTCCTCTCACCGCCCTCGCTCTCTGAGATGGGGTTATGGAAAGATATTTTCTGGGAACAATTAGAAGGTTGAGATATTTGAAAAGAAGGTGTGGAAACCTGTCACCCAAACGAATGAGCCAAAGAAACAGGTAAGCATTCTATTAAACGATATAGGGTTTTGTCATTTGAAATAGGAGGAAAGGAATGGGTAGAATCTGTCAAATCCCTCTGTGAAAAGAATTTCTTCTTGAAATGTGTTGGGGGGCTCCCTTCATTTGCACGAGTCACTGAATGGTGTGAGCAACATTGGGGATTTGGTTTTAAAATTTCTTCGCTACCTGATGGTTTTTTCATGATAAAATGTGACAGTGAGCACTCTAAACATTGGATCCTGTATAATGGCCCATTCACACTAGATGTAATGGGGGTTTTCATTAAGGATTGGAAGCCAAAATTCAATCTACTCATTGATTCAGTAAATGAGCTTCCTGTGTGGATCCATTTACCTAACTTACCAAGGGAACACTAGGACCCTGCAACACTCAGGGAGATAGGTGGTCAATTGGGAACCTTCATAAACGCAAAGTAGGATTTTTCTAAAGAGGAAAACGACATGTATTCTAGGATTTGCATCAAATGGAAACCCTATCCCTCACTGCCAAAGAAATGGAGATTCGCACCAACAAAGGCATATGGTGACAAGGAATTGAAATAGACTCTGAAGTGAATACCTATGCTAGGTGTGGGGATATAAAACATGCCGAGGCAAATTGTCCTCACTCAAGTAAAGGGAAAGAATCTGTAAATGATTCTATGATTAATTTGCATCGGCCAAATCCTAGAAAAGAGTTGTGCACGAGTGAGGCCTCTATTGGATTGGGGCAGTCACTAAAAGTGGTGGAGGAGATCGAAAATATAAAACAGTTTGAGAAAACTAGCTCATCGCTGGGGGTTGTTGTTGAAAAGGATAGCAACATGGGGTTGGATTTGTGATGTGGTAGTTCTCTGCAGGGAGTAGGAGAAAAAGCCTTAGAAAACCAAATTTCTCTAAAGGAAAAAGTTGAAATGCATGTATCTTTAACAAGTGCGAAATCAAAGTTGGGTTAGAAAGAATCATCAAAGTTGGAGTGCGACGATAAAATTAATATGGATGATGGTGGGAAGACCAAACAAACCAAGTTTGTTGATGCCTCTATAGGAGTAAATATAGAAGAAGAAGAACAATTGCAAGCGAAAGGAATTTCACATATTGCAACCCCTCAGAATGCTTTGGTGTGATCGAGCTTTGCAACTAACAATGAGTTATTAGGGTATGTAACTTGTGTAGAATTCAACTTGGAGACCCCAATTTTTATGGAAAAGGAAGCTGTTGGTAGTGCCCTTTTAGATGATGATTCCACTTTGGATGAGGATAGTGAGGAAGGTATTTTGGAGATTAGATCAATAAGGCAAAGCTTGTCGGTGGGTGACAAGGTCAAAATTGGGGAAAAAAACAAAGGGGCCAAAAATCTAATAGACTAAAGATGGAAATGGCAGGAAGTGCAAAGGGTCAACATAAACTTAGATCCGGGAAGGGCTTGTCCCTTCTCAAGAAGAATTGAAGGCTCTATCTTGGAATGTCAGGGGTTACAATTCCTTTGACAAGAGGCGTTTGATCAAGAGATGCCTTGATCAAACGCGACCAGATATCATTTTACTTTAGGAAACAAAGCTAGACAGAGAAATTTTGGAGGCCCTCTTGAAGAAATGGGGGAGATGGCAGGGTAGTTTTGTTGAAGCTACGAGCACTTCTGGGGGTTTATGTGTTTTATGGGATCCATGGAAGGTAAGAGCAGAGGATTTGGCACAAAATAGACATTGGAAAGTGGTGAAAATAAGTCATGATCTTTTCAAAATTCCAATCATTATCATTAATGTATATGGTCCTATAGGGACAGGTCTTAAAAGAGCAACTTGGTTAAAAATAACAAAAGTTATTCAATCATTAGGGGATGTATTATTGTAGGGGGTGACTTTAATGCAATGCTGGACTCTTTTGAGAAGTGGGGTGGGAGCAATTGTCATAGTATTGTACAAATTGACTTTCAAAAATTTGTGCTCCATAATAGCTTTCAGAAAGTGTATACAAAGAATGGGAAATTCACCTAGACAAATAAGAGAAGGGGTTTCACAAGTATAGCAAGAAAACTTGATCATTTTTTTATAGCTAGAAAATGAGAAGTACAGTCTGTGGTACATTTGAGTCTTCGATTCTACCCTTCTCGAGTTATGACCACTACTCCATAACTTCATCTATTATGAAAGATGGTGTGCCTCCCAAATGCCCTTTTAAATTCAAAAATATGTGGCTATGAGATGAAAGCTTGAAATCATTGATAAAGGTATGGTGGAATCAGGCTCCACCCATTGAGGGTACCAAAACTTTTATATTTTTTTAAAAATTGCAATTTCTAAAGCTTATTTGCATGAATGGAATCAACAACATGTCAAGAATATTTTTGATAAAAAATTGTGCCTAGAAGAGGAGTTAGAACAATTACATGCTCAAGTTCTATCACAGGGCATGAGCGATTTGGATTTTGATTGTGAACAACAATTGAATAAATAGTATTCAGAAGTGTTAGCATGTGAAGAAGTTTTTTGAAGGAAAAAGTCTCGGGAATGTTGGCAGAAATAAGGGGATTGAAATACTAAGTTTTTTCATAGTTTAGTAAAAGATAAATGAAGCAGAAACACAATATCTAAAATTAAATGAAGAGATAGACAGTTGATTTCAAACCAAACTGATATAAACATGGAAGCTGTTCAATTTTTTCAAGATATTCTTAATACTTAAAGCTCATCTAGAAATTCCCAAAATGAGGATTTGTTGAATGTCATCCCAAGAATTATCACAGAGCAACACAATCAAATTCTAATGAGATTGGTTTCTATGGAAGAAGTAGGTCAAGCTACTTTTCAGTTAGGGAGGGACAAAGCCCTGGGTCCAGATGGTTTCCCGCCTAGCTTTTTTCAAGTGTTTTGGGACATTATAAAGGTTGATTTGTGGGAGTTAGTGGAGGAATCGTGTGATCAATCTTATATGTTAAAGGATTTAAATAACACCTTCCTTACTTTAGTACCAAAGAAGAAATATTTTAATTCATTTGATGATTTCCGTTCAATTTCATTATGTAATACAACTTATAAGGTAGTTTCTAAAGTGATGGAAAATAGACTTAAATAGTTTCTCAAGCTAATCGTCTTAGAAGAGGAAAATGGGTTTGTTCCAAAAAGTTCAATTGTAGAAGGGATCATCATAGCGTAGGAAGCAATTCACTCTATATAGAAGGCCAAGAAAAAAATGTTCTTTGTGAAGTTGGATATCAGGAAGGCATATGACCAAGTCGATAGAGGCTTTCTTCTATGGGTGCTTGGAAAATTTGGCTTTTGTTCTGCTTGGATCTCTTGGGTGAAGAGTTGTATAGAGACCCCCTGTTACCCAGTGCTAGTGAATGGTAGCCCTCAGGGATTCTTTTCTACTAAACAAGGATTGCGACAGGGAGACCCACTGTCCCCTTTTCTTTTTATTATAATGGAAAAAGTCTTAGGCAGGTCCATAAGAAAAATGCAGATTAAAGGGAAATGGAAAGGTGTTAAGGTGACACACGAAATTGAAGCTGTTACACATTAGCAATTCGCTAATGATACCTTGTTGATGGGTGACTCTAATTTGAAGGAATCTCAAGTGATGAGGGAAACATTAGATAAATACTGTGTTTCCTCTAGTCAAAAAATAAATTGGCACAAATCAAAATTATTCTTCTTTAACACAAGTCTGAATCAACAAAGGGCAATAAGCAGAGAATTGGGCATTAAGGTTGGGAAATTGCTTGGTAAATTCCTAGGAACCCCACTTTTTGAAGGTGCTTGTAGGTCTCATCTTTGCAATCATTTAGTGGATTGTTGCTTGGGAAGGATGGAAGGCTAGAAAGAACTCTGGTTATCTTCGATTGGTAGAATTTCATTGCTCAAATTTGTCATTTCAGCAGTTCCAATATTCTCAATGATGTGCTTAAAATTGCCAACAAAAATTATTTCTTCAATAGAACAACAAATGATGATTTTTTTTTGGAATGGGAGTCAAGATCAAGATAAAATCCCACTCCTAGTGTGGGATAAAGTGTGTATACTGAAATATATTGGAGGTGATGGTTTAAGAAAATGGCATTTGATGAATGAAGCTATGGGAGCAAAGCTAATTTGGAATTTATACAGAAAATCAGATAAAAAATGGGCTCGTATATTACAACAGAAATATCTCGATTCTCTAGACAAAGAGAGAATATTTACAATTCAAAACCCTCCCAAAGGTCTAGCAATATGGAACTTTATGATTTCTTTTCTGAAGGTAATCACTAAACATCTTACATGGCAAATTGGGTTTGGGGATCAAGCCCTTTTCTGGGATGACTCATGGGAGGGATTTGAAGCATTGAAAGGTGATGATTGATTGGTGGAAATTCAAAGAATCACATAGGACAATTGGGGTGTTAGAGTGAGTGATTTTTTGGGAAAAAAGTGGGTTGATGGACAAGAAATGTGGGGCTGGAAAGATGTAGGGGAGCTAGATTTAAGCATGGAACAAAAAGACTTATTTCAATTAGTTCTTAAACAAAGAAAAATCATCATTTCTAGGGGTAGAGATAAGGTGGTGTGGTGTGGTTCAAAAAGTGGAAATTACAATGTTAAAATAGGCTACAAGTTGCTAGAAAATTCTTGGGTGTTGGAGGATTGGCCAATCTGTTTGTGCTAGGATAAATTTTTCCTCTTGAAAGCTAGAGCCTTCGTGTGGTTAGCTCTTTGTGGCTAAATTCTCATAGGAGAACATCTTATGAGGATTGGGTTTAAAGGCCCCCTCTAATGTGTGCTATGTAAACAACATGAAGAGTCAGTGGACCACTTGTTATTACAATGTAACTTCTCAAATTAGTGCTCGAGACACTTCCAAAAGAAACTCAATTGGCATGCCCCATTTCCACCTTCACTACTAGCAATGTTTCAAGGTTGGAATGCTCTTCATAGGAAATATGCTTTTTCTAGCATTTAGAAGGTGAGTCCATTGATTATATGGGAGCTTTGGAAGGAGTGAAATAGAAGACTCTTCCAAGGAAAATAACTTAGCATAGAATTGTTGGTGTCTAAAATAGAGGTTGCTATTTCTGAAGTGGTAAATATGGCAGTTGTGAGTTGCAAGCCTAAGAAGTGGCAATTTTGTATGTTAGATGGGTTGATCCAAAGATCATGGCCAATGTTAAAAATTCTGACTATATATGGATCTTAGGTTAGCACGTCTCCTACAACGAATAAGATGGTGGAGTGGTCTAAACTAGATTAGAGGTGGCTAAAAGTAAACTTCAATCGTGTAGCAAAAGGGAACCTTGGTCCTTTTGGGGCAAGATGTATTTTAATGGATGATCATGGGAACGTATTGGGATTGGGAGCTCAAAAAATGCCTGATGGTACAAATAATGAGGTGGAAGCTCAAGTAGCATTGCTAGCAGTTAATTTAGCCACTAAAATGGGGGTTCAAAAATTGCAAATAGAAGGGCATTAGAAGATTATTGTAAATGCCATTGCAAATGAAAGTTCTTAGATTTGGAAGATTAATAAGTTTATTTCAATAATAAGGTAGGAGTTAAATGTAATGAGAGACTTCAAATTAACCCATACTTATAGAAGTGGTAATGGCGCAGGAGATTCTTTAGCAAATTGGGCGGTATCTTCATTGTCTTCCTAGAATCTGCCTATGTTTGAAGATTTTTGGCATATCACTATGGAGCCAATGGATGGATCAGAGGTACTAGGTCTTTTAGCAAGGTAGGAAGTAGGGTAAGATTGATTAAGAGGTGGGGGGAAGTGTTTTCAGAGAACAAAGGATGATGAGAAGTTTAATAGGATACAATGTACTCTGCGGGCTAGTGCAACAATCTATGCATTGTTGTCAAGGACGAAAATTGGTGCTAGGGCTCGCTCAACTGGGTAAATGATTGGTTCATTTTTTTCTCCATTGGATCACAATCACTACTATGATATGCCAATTGTAGGTAGAATGTTGGCTCGTGGAAGTACATGGCATGTTGTCTAAAATGCTTCGAATAGGAAGGATTTAAAATGATATAAATTCATGGTTTTTAATAAAATTCATTGCAGGTTCATCCTGCACTTTATTGATAAAAAAAAATACATACAATAAGGATTCCATTTCAATACAATAATCTCACGAGTTACAATATTACAAGAATGTACATAGTTACATACATAGCTAAAACAAATAGTTATAAATGGTCTAGGATCCTCCTTTCAAATCTCAGTCTACTGTCGCCTACTATGGAGGAATTGAACATATACCTGCATCCACTAACATATGCCCAAGGTAGTCAAATATTTAACAAAATATGCACTTCATATAATACATCTCCAAAGTTAGAATAACAATTCAACAACCATCCATTTCACACATTTGCATAACATTAAATGAGATAAAATTCACACATTTAATGCATCGATAACAAAGTGCAAGCATAATTTATTCATCTCCAGAATTCACATTACATTCATATTTACCCTACATAGTAATAGTAAATAGTAATTACACTATTGAGGTGTAACATACTCCCCCCTTGTGAATCATCGTCCCCAATGATTTTATGTAGTAACATAAAATAAGCAAACAACAAACATTATATTATTTTTAAGCATTCTCAAAAGCATCTAAAACATGAGGAAACTTTTGTTGAATCTCAACATAGTCCTCCCAAGTGGCTGAGTATTTTGCATACTAGTCCCATTGGACTTTGCATTGCAGAACCTCCTTGTTACGTAAGCTAAGTTTACATGTTTTGAGCACCTTGATAGCCTTGAGAGTTACCACTCCAGGTTCATGCACCTATAAAGCAGTCCAATCAATCACATGATTATCACCTAGTATATACTTCTTGAGATAGGACACATGGAAGACATTATGGATTTTGGCAAGAGCTGGTGGCAATGCAATTCAATAAGCTACTAGATTCACTTCATCTAGAATCTCAAAAGGTCCTACATAATGCGGGGCTAACTTGGAAGACTTTCCAAATTTAATGGAGCTCTTGTGAGGTTTCACTCTCAACAACATTTTGTCACCTACGACAAAATTTTGAGGCACTCTATTGGCATCATCATAGCTTTTCTGTCATTGTTAGCTTCAACCAACCTTTGCTTAACAATCTTAAGTTTCTCTTCCATTTCCACCAACATCTTTGGCCCAAGACTTACTCTGTCTTAAGTCTATCCCAAATTATAGGATTTTGACACTTTCGACCATATAATGCTTCGAAAGGAGCCATTTTTATCTTGAAATGGTAAGAATTTTTGTAAGAAAATTCTACTAAGGGTAAGTAGTCTTCCCACTTGTACTATTGATCCATGCAATATAGGTCTTTCTAATAATTGAATCACCCTTTCAGTTTGCCCATCCATTTCTAGATGATATGCTGAGCTAATATTCAGTTGAGTCCCTAGTGTAGAAAACAAGGTTTTCCAAAACCTAAAAGTGACTCATGCATCCCTATTTGAGATTATCTTTTTAGGAATTCCATGTAACCTAAACCCTTATTGCACAAATTTACTTGCTATGACTGGTGCTCCATCAGTTAGATTTTTGCGTATGAAATGTGCTACTTTGGTAAGCTTATCTACAACCAAAAGAATGGCATTGTGCTTATTTCTTGACATAGGCAATCCTTGCACAAATTCCATACTTATGTCTTACCACTTCCTCTCTGGTATATCATGGAGGTATAACAAGCTTGTAGGATGATGATACTCCGCTTTCACCCTTTGACACTAAAGACACCTAGCCACAAATCTAGTAGCATATCTTTTCATTCCTTCCAAAAATATAATGGCTTCACATTTTCCATCATTTTTGCCACTCCAGGGTGTCTAGAGTATGGTGCTTCATGTACTTCCTTCCATACTAAATTTCTTAACTCTTTTACGCCAGGTAAATACATTCTACCCTTGTATCTAAGTAATCCATTAGGTTCAAAATGAAAACCTTCATACCTAGAATCTTGTGGATTGATAGTGAGTGCTTGCTTGACTTGCAAGTGTTACTCATCTTCCTTACATTTCTGCAACACTTTCGCTTTAAATTCAGTTTGAATCATTAGTATTGAAGCAATATGACGTCTTCGACTCAAGGCATCGACAACCCAATTTTCATTCCCTTTTATATAATTGATATTAAAGTCATAATCAACTATTAACTCTAACCATCTTCACTTTCTAGCATTCATATTAGGTTGAGTGAAAAGGTACTTTAATCCATTATGATCAATTTTCATCTCAAAGGGTTTCTTTAACAAGTAATTCCTCCACATTTGTAAAGCATGAACCACAACTACTAATTCCAAATCATATGATGCATAATTAGCTCGTAAAGTTTCATCTTCCTAGATTCATAAGCAATTACTTTCCCATCTTGCATTAATACACCACCTAATCCCTCCCCAAAAACATCTGTGATAACAATAAGTTACCCTCTGGATTTGGTACTTTCAAGATCATTATGGTGGTCAATTTCTCTTTGAGTGGTCAAAAGCTTCTTGACACTTCTTAGTCCACTCAAATTTCTTCCCTTTCTTCTATAAAGAAGTAATTGGAAAAGCAATCTTGGAGAAGTTTGCAAAAAAATTTCTATAATATCCAGCTAGACCCATGAAACTTCTTACCTCTGACACATTCTTGGGTACTGACCATTCTAGTACAACATTGATCTTAGCTGGATCTACTAAAATTCCATCTGCCAAGATCACATGCCCAAGTTAATGTAATCTCTTTTGGAAGAAGGTACACTTAGAAATTTTTCCATACAACTTATGTTCTCTAGTCATTATAGGACTACTTCTAAATGCTTTCAATGTTCCTTCTCATTCCTAGAATAAATCAGGATGTCATCTAGAAAAACCAATACGAATTTATCTAGGCAATCCCTAAATGCACTATTCATCAAGTTCATAAACGTTGCAGGTGCATTTGTTAAACCAAAGGGTAAAACTGTGAACTCATAGTGTCCATATTTGGTTCTGAACATAGTTTTAAAGATGTCTTCATCCTTAATCCTCAATTAGTGATATCCAGATCTCAGATCTATTTTAAGGAATATGATGGCTCCCCTCATTTGATTGAAAAGATCATCAATGTGTGGCAATGAATCTTATTCTTGACCATAGCTTTGTTAAGTATACGATAGTTGATGCACAAACACAAAGTACCATCCTTCTTTTTCACAAAGGTGACTGACACTCCCCAAAGTGAAACACTTGGTCTTATTAACCCTTTAGACAACAATTCATCTAATTGTGCCTTAAGTTTCATTAGCTCAGTGTTATTCATCCTATAAGGCACCTTGGAAATAGGTTCATACCGTAAAACTATATCTATAGATAATTGAAATATCCTTTTTCAGTGGAAATCCTAGTAACTAATCTAGAAACACATCCAAAAAATTTCTCAATATTGGATACTTCCCCATGTCCAATTTTCTAGTTTCATCCATTTCACCATCTTCCATCTCTTGGAAGCTCTAGGATTCTAAGTTATGAAGATCTTCTTCAAGTTCTTCTATCTTAATGACAAAGAGTTTACACCCTTTCTTATTAGCTTTTAATAGTTGCATTGTTGAGATTTTACGAATCTTGACCTCTCTAGGTATCCCTTGAAACTTTACTTAGTTACCCAGATCATCTAGGAATTCAATAGTTTTTGCATGGAAATCTACTTTAGCCCTATGTCTCCACAACCAATTCATACCTAGGATAACGTCATATGATCCTAAAGGTGTGACATATACATTTACTTTTGTAGAAAAACTAGGTAAGCCTTGAACAAACATTGTTCCACCTTTGCTCTTGTCTGGTTTGCATACTCTACATCCCAAGACATTTCCATGTATCCAACCTTCCTAGATAATTTCTTAGCTACTCTAGGTGAAATGAAATTCTTAGTTGCACCAGTATCTATAAGAACATAAATAGGTAAGCCAAACAAAATACTTGGCGTTTCAATTAGAGTTACTTGATACTCTGCCTGACGATCATCCACAATTGCATGTATCTTTTGTTGAAACCTCGCTTGCTTGGTAGGTAACGGATTACCATATGGTTGTGACTCAAAAGCTTTATTAGGACACTGATTAGCATAGTGGTCCCCTCCACATGTATAACATCCCATAGCTGATCCTCTTTTCCTTGCGAGTTCTCCAAACTTGTTGGTATTTTCATTAGTTTTGTTGGTATTACCACCACTAGGACCATTCCTTTTTCGCTCCCTTCTAGACTCTTTTCCATCATTGCGGGATCCTTTTTCCCTTTGCCTTGGTACATTTTGCACAACTTCCACCTTCTTTGGAGCTAGCTTATCAAGAACTTCCACAACTTTCTTATGATCTGGGCTTTCTTAATGGGTGGAGATAGCCTTGAGCTTTTGCTCCTATTTTATTGCTTTCTCACATACAAGATCCATTGTTGTTGGACTGTGCATAGCCACCTCTCCTTCGATCTGATTGTTAAGTCCCATCATAAATTTTCTTATGCAGAAGTGTTCATCTTTATGATATATGGGAACATAATGCAGAAGTTAGGTAAATCTCTCCCAATACTCGTTGACTGTCATATTACCTTGTCTCAAAATCTAGAAATCTGTGAGTTTTTGGTTACAATAGAGTTGGGGCAACCATCTCTTACACAAAATCTCAACAAATTCACCCCATGTCAGTTTCCATGAGTTAATATTGAGTTCCAACTTTTTGTTCATCCACCAGCTAGAGGCTTCTCCAACTAACTGGTATGCGCTCCAAGCGGCTTTGGTGGTCTCAGTGTAGTTTTGAATTTCGAAATACTTTTCCATTTGGACAAGCCACACCTCAGCTTCATATCTGCCAACACTTCCCTCAAACTTGGGTGGGGTAATCTTCTTCATATGTCTAGAAAGTTCATAAGCCACACACTTCTCATTTCTTTCCTTAGATGGCGTAGGTGATTTTTCCCTCTCGTGATCATGAATTTCATCATGCCCATGAGAAGAGTTTTCTCCCTCATTTTCATTATGTGGAACTTCCTTCTCTACCCTAGCTGTTAATCTCCCTTGCTCGAGGTTTTCCAACCTTGCCAAGATTTGGTCAAGTCTAGCTTCAAATCCTGTAGGTCCTTGCCCAACTTCTTGGCTTTCACAAGGATTGGTTCCTGTCCTCACCATCTTCATAAGAATGGATTTTTACCTAAATGTTTATCCATGTTATATTTAATTGTGTTATCAACTATCTTATGTAAAACATTGAAATGAAATTCATATGCACATAAAGAATTTCACATAAGATTAAGAATATTCTTTTGATAAACACATGCCTTTTATTCATTTCTCAAGGATTTCAATATCCTTTTGTTTACATGGAGTGACTATTCAGATAGTCAAGTGGAGAGTATCCCTCAGATTCAATCTTTGACACGTAACTTAATGGAGTATATCCTACAAATTGAGATTGTTGCTCATCTCTCATTTTTTCATACCTATCCCAAAATGGATAGTAGCCTTCAGATTTATCATCTGATATAGTTATAGGTACATATCCCTCATATTTGTTACTCGAGGAAATTACAATTACTTCTACCAGCAGAAGAACTCTAGGGTCCCTAAAGATAAATGTTGGACCAACACTTCCTTTCGAGGGCATATCCTTGGAAAGTGATAATGACTCAAACTTTTCTAGTGAGATGGAAGGTAGGTAGTTGTACATAGCCTCCATCTTCATCTTTCTCTTCACATCATTGATCTGAGAAAGTGTGTGACTGAATGTTTCAGTGTCGCTTAACCATATGATATTGTCAAAATTGGTACCCTCAATTGTTCTAACGATGGTTTCTCTTTCCTTCTTGGCCTTGAGGTAGCGCTCATTTTTTATTACTAAATTTTGAGTCATTAATTTGATATGGACCATCTTGACACAAGAATTCCAAACATTAGGTAACATTGGACAAAAATAATGATGAGCTCATAGGTTCTAGAGCTAAACCTGGTAGCTCTGCTACCACATGTAACATACCAACCCTTCACTAAAGTAAAAATTTCCTAAGTTTTTACTATGTGAGTAAATAAACTATGTAACAAGCCATTGCAATAAAAAAATTCTTTTCTTTATTGAGAATATATGAACAAAGATGCCATAACAATATACAATAAGGATTTTATTTCAATACAATAATCTCACAAGTTACAATAGTACAAGAATGTACACAGTTACATACATAGCTCAACCGAGCTTTGAAACAAATAGTTATAGATGGTCTAGGATCATCCTTTCAAATCTTGGTCTTCTGTCGCCTGTTGTGGAGGAATTGAACATATACCTACATCCACTAACATATTCCCAAGGTTGTCAACTATTCAAAAAAATATGCATTTCATATAACACATCTCCAAAGTTAGAATAACAATTCAATAACCATCCATTTCACACATTTGCATAACATTAAATGAGATAACATTCACACATTATGCATCAATAAAAAAGTGCAAGCACAATTTATTCATCTCTAGAATTCACATTACATTCATAATTACCCTACATAGTTTAATAGTAAATAGTAATTACACAATTGGGGTGTAGCAATTATACTTACAAAGCTTGTATAGAAAAATAATGTCAGAAATATGCATTATTTCTAGATGAAAATTTCTATACCGATGGGCATCATAATATGGAGTAAACCCCCTTTAGAAACTTAATCACTTTTCTCTAGAACCACACAAGATTCTCGACCACCTCCTCCTCCACAAAGATAGATCCTAAACCAAAACCTTATAACATAATAAGTGATGCCTCACCACCATGTTCTCACCCTAGATATAATGTTGTTCCCACTCTACCCACTCTTCCTCTACTTATTCCTACTCCTAACATCCCTCCCAAAAAAAATGGTTCTTCTCAACTTTCAAAGTCACCCCCACCACCAAATATAAAGACTAATCTAGAAACCTCTACCATCCCTTATAAATCTAATATATATATATAAATCTTTGCTTCCCTACCCTCCCTCCCCTACCTACCCACCCCTCAAGATCCCACCTTCTTCTTCAAACAAAAAAATCTCAACCATATCTACCTACCTCTAGACCATCATTACAATTTATTTTATACCCTTTGATACTAAAAGGGAGATAAAAATAAACCAATTTTGTATTTCCAAACCCAAACCTAGTATTCCTCCTCTTTTAGCCATATTCATATTAGGCCCTCTTATTATCGATTTAGCTACTACTTCTAGATATGAATATTTCATGACTAATATTAGCTCATATCTTTGGAGTACTTTAAGGATGATAATTCCTCGAATAAGAGGCACACACTAACTATATCTCTCAATCCATTTATACCTCCTCAATCTTGTTTCATTATTTTATGTGTTGTGCTTTGTTTTGTCACTAAACCCTGATAGATGATGAAAGTTCACACTTGCGGGTGCATGTTAATGCATAATGGTTCACAAAAAAATATATTTATTTGTCCCCCCCTCCCCCTTTGTAACCTTCTTGTAGGGAAAGTGCAAGTTAATGAGGGATACAAATGGTATTAAAGTGGATTATTTTCCTAAGAAATAAAGTTAACTATACCTATGGTAACAATTCAATACACTTGTAGATAAAATATGAACATGGTGTATGAAGATGAAATATATAGTTATGTTTTTGGGATAAAGTTTAAAACTGTCATACTTTTATAAAGAAATCGACCAACACTAATCTAACTTTTAAACTTGAATAACTAGAAAGTAATATATTTTAAATTTTGAAAAATATGTAAACTAAAGGAATGTAGATCTTTTAGTGTAGTTTATGTTTATATATTTTTAGAAATTTAAGAAAAAAATCAATATTAGTTTTTATAAAATTGACACTATAATTTAATTGTTGATAAAATATTAAAAAATGAGGTTTAGTTTGATACTACTCATTATATAGTAAAATTTATTTTTTTCCTTCAAATTTTTAAATTTATTTATAATTTTTTTTTTAAGATTGCAGGAATCGGTCAGGTATCCTTCCCCCTATAAACTGCAGTGCACCTAGTAAACTTTTTTCACATGATCGGTGATGTTGGTGCAACACACCCTTCGGTACCATGGGTTTGGGGGGAGACTAGACCTCATGACCTCTTTCCTGCAACAAGATGCTTTAATCAATTGAGCTAGGCCCCCCGCCCCAAATTTATTTATAACTTGAAACTTTAGAGAATTGATTAATTTTTTTCTCATTTCCATTTTTTTTTTTTGAATAAATCTTTAAAAAATTGTATATTGAAAACATAATCATTTTAATGAGATGTCAGTTTTTGTTTTATCTTGACATGGAATATCTTCTCTAGTGCATCATTTTTGTAGTTAACATTAGTATTTTTTGATAAAATAATCGACCTTATATTTTGGTGCTAACAACCAACTTTTAGGGTAAATAAAACATAAAAATAAAGAATAATTAAACTATTTAAAAATCGTATCTTTCAAAAGATCTACAAAAAATATTTATTTAGATTTTAAAAATGTTATTTACATGAATAGGAGTTGTGAAAACATCAAATTTTTAATAATTTTACTTTTTTAGTAAATTGGCTCCAAAATGATGCTACATATGTATTTAGTGGATAGTTCTAATTGGAAAAGTTGTGGCCCATATCTAGTTCATATGTTTGACCAAAATTGAATTTCACTTACAAATGATTAAATTCACTTTGTTGATAAATTGGCCTAAAGTGTGACAACTTTGAATTTTCATCATTTTATTTTCTAAATATGTGATTTATTTCAATATTCAAATGATAAATTTGGTTAAGTAAAAGATGTAAAAAAGTGAAAAATTTCACTTGGATGAAATGCAAAAACATATGCATGTATAGATACTTAAAAAACTAGTAGATATAAATATATTTGAAAATACTTTGGTCAAACTATATCATTGATAGCGAGATATGATGTGGATGTTATTTATAATTTTATATTATTTTTATTAATTATTTTATTTATGATTAATGAAGAAAATTGGAACTCCTTGTATTTGACCACCTTAAGTTGACCTAAAATAATTGTAACATAACACTTTTTAAAAAATATGTAGATCATGATGTCTAGATTAGGCTCATATATTTTTAAAAATATTTTTTTAATAAAAAGTTATTAAAAAAGAAGCATGTATACCTTTTCAAATTTGTGAGACACATTGTTTGAAAAATAAATAATTTATAAAATAGACTAAAAGTTTGATTTTTTTTTTTAAAAAGTAGACATGACATTCCCCTATAACAATATGAAGTTGTTAGCCATATTGATTGAAGTGTCTAGTTTGTTAATGAATTTTATCATATTTGTAGTTACATGTCCAATCCTTAGGTTTGGCATTCTAAACATAAAAATAAAGCCAATAAGAGAAAATTTCAATTTACAAATTACACTATGACCAAATATTTGCTAAATCAATAGTAGATATATAATTTATTTTGGGTCTCCAATCCTAGAATTAGATTTCTAGTTTCACTATAATTTTTTTGAGTACCCACTCACTTCCTACATTTTCACCCTCAACTTTGTGAATTTACCCTTTATTTGTGTGATTTTCTTATGTTTTCAAAATAATACAAGGTTTTGAGAGTCCCTTAAGAATACCCCAATCATTTTTATAAAAGTGTGTCCCCTCTTATGTCTTCATTCTTTTGTATTTTGTATTTTATATCATTTCCTATCAATTTAGGGATGGTAAAAAGTATCTAATGGGCAAGGTCATTGATGTCACTTGCATCATTTAATATTTCAATTATCTCGAACCGGGTGTGTCTTAGAGCTATATGCAATAAGGATATCTCCACAAATTGGGGGTTTTTGCACTGTAAACAGTGACTTTTGGTTTCGATCTAACTCCTTCAGGAGCTCTCAAGAGTGGAACTTAACAACTAATTTCTATCCAATTCTAAGGACTTAATCCTAACTTATTTCTAACGAATGCTTAATCAAACTCTAATAACTTAGTTCAGACTCCACCTAACTTAATTGTAATTGATTCATGGAAAATTAAGTTATAGCCAAATTCACCCTTAATCTAAAATTCAAAATTAAAATTTACTTGAAAAGAGAATCTATTTACGTTTGCAAGAAAATAAATATTAATCTAGAAAACAATAACACTAAATTCCATGAATGAATTCCAAACAAGTTTCAGTTTTATCTTTCCACCAGTCATTGTTATTTCTCCCATTAAAACTACATGCATTTGAAAATAATTATTAAGTCCAATTCCTATGAACAATAATTAAATCTACAGTAAAAAAATGAATATTAATCTTCAGTAAAGCATGATGAACTATCTTGAGAACACAATAAACTTAATCTAAGAGTATAAGTAATTGCAATTACTAACAATGATTAAACATAGATAAACATTCATAACTTTCCAATTGATAAAAAATGAACAAAAAATAATTGTAACGCCCTGTCGTGCGAACCCCCAAAGGACAACTAAAGCAACAAATACCGTACAATTTTTTAAAAAAATTGAAAATAACATACATAAGATACACCTTAAGTTATGACATGAAATTCATTTAAACAAATTCATTAACACTTACGTCCCTTGGGGTACACGATGTGACATTACGAAACTTAAATCCATACAACAATGATAAGGAATGAAAGCCAAAGATATAATCCATAACAAAGTAAACATTTACAAATGTAACACATACATGAAAAATCATTAGTAAGAAACCATCCACGAATATATATACAAAATATACATGATTAACTCAAAACTCAGAATGATAAACTCTCAATCATCATATAAACTCAAGGGACATATTTCCACATATACAACATATCAAATAACAACTTCCATGGATCAAAATCCGCACAAGGTTTATCATTACATTTCATTACAATGATCAAGAGTAAGAATGATACAACAAAACAACAAAATATAAAATATCATAACTGGCTCCAAGATGGAAACAATTATGGTATCGCCGCAAATGACACCAATCCACACCTCTCAATCCTCAACTAGGGATCCAATGGGGTGCTTAGCACATTCCACCTGACCACGTGGGTCCGAAGACCCACCTCCCATGCTAGGAGTTGACAAGAAAGAATCCCCAACCCAGAACATCCAAGCATAGAATCCACAAGACTCAATGTCATACAAGAGTAACAAGAATGCAAGGAAATTCACAACATCAATAAACCATGACCAGAAACATGCCATTTGAACATGACGTCAATAAATCACTTCAAAATATTACAACAATAAGTCACAAAACATTCTACCAATAAATCTCAAGTCAATATATCAATAGACCACTTCCAAAGGATTTCAATAAAACAACACAAAAGGGAATGCTAGAGGAGAGTGTCATTGCATGGCCTTACATGGATTATCCAGACAACCTGTCTCAAGGTGTCACCTCCATCTATACATGGATTATCCAAACAACCTGTCTCAAGGTGTCACCTCCATCTATACATGGATGATCTAGACAACCTATCACCAGGTACCACCTCCATCTATGGTTATCCTGACTACCTATCTCAAGGCGCCGCTCCATAGGGTTACTCATGCGGAACTATTAACCTCTCATGGAGATGAGGCAATGATTATGCCAACCACGAGATTCTTGTCCCACCTTTAGTCTACAAAGCCCTAATAGGCAGATGAGGCATCCATAATTATCTTATTAATGTTTTACTACCCATCCCCTAATTAATTAATTTGGGATATCACTTTTTACTCTAACTCTATGTGGGTTACCCAATCCCTTCCTCCTATTTGAGGTGTAGACCCCCATGAAGAGCCAATCTCCCTAGAGACCCTGAACATAAACCGAAATCGAAGGGTTGTACCAACAAAGAAACATAATATCTAATCTCAATTGAAATACATGCGAGGCATTACCCATCTTGCCAAAATCACAATACAGAATTCCCATTTACATGTTACAACCCTTCCAAAACAATGATGCCAAACCACTTGCCACAATAAGAGCAAATAAAAGATAAAACATCAACTAACACTTGTCTCAAGCCTTTGGAAGACCAAGGAGAACAACTACCCAAAAGAGAAGGTAAAAGAAGCAATGCAGTTCCAACACAAAAACTTTAACATTTGAAAATATCATCAACCAAAATGACTCAAACGGAAAACAAAATAATAAGGAACCATCGTCATCCTTTATTAATCCAACATGATCTTAATGACTAAAATCACCTCTAAATCCAAACAACTCAAGAGGGTAGACACAACGAAATGACACCATCAAACCAACCTTTGAATGCACACAAGTACACTCAATGAAAAGCCACTAAAGAATAATTCATCAATCAAAACATGGATTTATACATCCCTTTTAAATCTTAAAGCAATCAAGGAACTATAAATATAAATATCAACAAAACTATAAAACATGTCCCAAAAGATCAACTTATAATTGTAACTTTAATACATACATATATATAAATATATTTCCAATTCAAAAGACCATTGTTAAAGAATCCCAACAAATCCAATAACTACAAGGGACCATTTTAATACTCGTTTACATTCTAATAAATCAATACATATTTACCCCAACCAATTACACAATCTTAACACAAAAATTGATCCATTCCAATAAAGGAATCAATCAAACACCAATGCTCTATGTAATGATCCATATAAAGAACATACAAACATCCACTGAGTGAGTAGAAGGGAGATCAACATTCAAAAGATCATCTAATTTTCCTTTCATTTACCTAACATAAGCACACAATTGATCAAGGCAACCAAAACATGCAACCCTCCACTTTTCATGATTTTCTAATTTAACCATTCCACTTGTAACTAACCAAATTATGAATAACCTAATCCATCAATATTTACACAAATTATCAAAAATTAGCACAAAGTAATCCCTCTCACAATTCATTTTACTAACCTACTCATTAACACTTCCTATTTAATTTTAAAACTTAGTTACTATACTTGCTTCTATATATTAAAACTCTCATTAAAATGCCATACCCAATAAATTTAGTCACTTAGATTACTCTTCTATTACTTAATCATTCTTCTGCTACACATACATGCCTACACATATTTGTACACATCATTATAAATAACTATGTCCAAATACAAATATACATACATACAACTATACATTCGAGATATAATTGAATCTTAAACATATCTAAATCGTTTTTCCTTGGTTAACCATAAAATCTTATTATTATTATTATTCTAAACATAAAATTATTATAAATAACTATGTCCAAATACAAATATACATACATACAACTATACATTCGAGATATAATTGAATCTTAAGCATATCTAAATCGTTTTTCCTTGGTTAACCATAAAATCTTATTATTATTATTATTATTCTAAACAAGTACTTAAACTCTATTTTCACTATTCAATGCTCTATCCCTACTTATAATGGAACACATTTGTATATCTATTCATTCATTAAGGAATAATCCAAAATATCTAAAGAAGCTATTTGAGCACATTGATAACTATCCCAATAAACTTTTTTAAGATTTTACTAAGACACCTATAGCATACCGTTTCAAGGAATGTTTGCATCTTCATTACGTTTTCCTAAAGACAAACTATTACGAAGTATTTTTAATAATCAATATATGAATAATACACTAATTAATACATAGGTATTAATAGATGTCATATCAAAAGGTGCAATGATTGCAAAATATGCTCAAAACAAACTTTTCCAGGAAACTCTCAAAATCTTTGAATTAATGAAGCACTCTGGAACACGTCTTAATCATTGTAAGTTTTGCTAGTGTTCTGGGTGCGTGTAGTCATGTTGGTTTAGCGGTTGAAGGCTGCAAATACAACTATAAGTAGTATATAGGATGGCATCCAAGGATAACTGCCACTGTCAGCAAGAAAATAACGGTGTGATAACTTTCATTGAATCTCTCAGGAAGAACGACGGTAAGGAACAACAACATCAAAATCTCCTGATCAAATACCTAGCGTAGGATAGCGATTAGAATTTCCCTTTTTCCATTCATGTTGTAGGATAAATGGGAAATGACAAGACCAAACTTTGATTTACAGAGCATTGCATTACCAGACATACTATAAAAATCTAATAAAGGCAACCGTGGAGGAAAACGAAATTATGGATGATAACTTATCAAGCACTCCTCCCCTATGCCATGATACCCTCCCAGGATTTATGCATGGCCATACATAGAGGCATGATCCATTGTTTTATTTGAATACAAAGCAGCAAACTAAAACTAAAATGGAACTAAAAGTATCATAAAGAATTCTACCTCATAATAGCTGGAGCAAGGAGTTTTTAAACTGACTGAGGAAGTCAATTCGAAATCATGATGAATCAGTATCCAATTGGAGCATTTAGAAGCACAATTGATTCCACGTTGTTAAATAGAAAGTTTAACAAATCCACCACATGAAGTAAGCATTTGATCACCTAAACGAAATCCTCAAAGATAGAATGCTATTATGACAACAAAGATTTCAAATTGCATAATCATTCCATCATTAACATCATTAAAAAGCAACACATTTAATGCAAAAAGTCATTTCTAATACATCCTCAAATTAGTTAAATATAAGATAAAACAAACAAACATATAAGTATATAATCTAACGCTGGCATAGTTAATTAACAACATAATAAAGTCTCTGTAAACATAAAATGATCAATTAAAGTGTCATTTTGAGCACTCATCAGTATCAAGGTGTTTTGTCTTCATCATGTTGACACAAAAGCATGCTTTTATTTTTTATGATTATCTCGTGCTATAATGTTTATTTATTTTTGTTATTATTTGATTTTAGATATTTTATAGAGTGTGACGGTGCTTCACATTCATCATGTTGACTTGGATTTATAGTTCCTTAGTTGTTTGGTCATCATCTCTCTTCCTATGTATTTGTGTGGCCTTATAAGTTTGGGGATGATGCAAATAATCAAAGTGATATGTACTTACCCTTTTTATATTGACCCAAAAATATATAAACTCCCTTGATTATTTTATGCTTTGGTCATTTTCTTGCATGATATTTGTTGTTTTGGTTCTTTTTTATTACCTCTTATTTCCTTTTACCTTGTTGTCTATTCCATAAATTTTGTTATATTTTATTTTTACTTGGTCCTATTGTGACCGTGATTATTATATTTTCCTCATTATCTTGATAAAACACTTAAAAACAAGAAAACTCTTTATATGTAATTGTTTTTATATGCTTACATCTCTTACATTACCCATTATTTATACATGAGTGAAAACTTGAATGTAACATCTTAAGCCAAACTTCCTAGATAAAAAATTCTCAACATTCTTATTATATCTTGACCTTATGCTTTAAATTGATAATCTATTCATATGTATTATTTTATGCCATCGTACATCTATCTTAACATAGTTTATTAATCACATGGACACTTGCTTTTTATATGCTATATTTTAAGTTTTATCTTCTACATAAAAACTATAATGCACAACACTTGCCCTCACAAAGGGGATAATGCTAGGGGAAATAATTCTCGTGTCTCCCCACTATTATAAGCCTACATCATCACAAGCTCTTCCCCATAACATTTAGGACAAAACACTATTTATCTGACATTCTCACATTCATACAATCTTCACTCACCTCAAATTGATTACATCACATCATGTATAATCAATTTGAGGGGGGCATATATCCTCTTAACATTACAAAAGGATTGTGTGATGGTTAAAGTTACTCTTCATGAATCTCACATGAAACATTCTTAGTTAAGTGGCTCTTTGTTGAGTCCTAAATCATCTTAGTTAAAGTGGTCCTACATAGATCATACACCAATCAAGTTTATCATGGAGGCCAACTTAGTTAAAACAACCTTGAGATTGTCACATGTTGTGGAGGAGGGGGATCGACTGTTATGAGACTCTACGTCATGAGAGAGTCCTAAGCAACAGGGTACCTTGATCTTCCTCAAGCTTGCTAAATGATTTGGAAAGGTTAAGCAGTTAAGTTCAAAAAGGAAGAGCAATCAGGCTGTTACCATCCTTCTGCTAACCCAATTTTTTTGAAGAGTCAAATGAGATGATTTCTAGAGTTCAATATGTGGCACAAACAACTCACTGCCCAAGGATGGTAGCACAAAATAGAGAATCTAGTGCAGACGTCTCAATGGGGTGATGGTGTTCATACAAATAGAGGACTTTTGATAGATTAAAACATTAAAAATGCAATTAACAATCTGACTAGTAGATTTTTTATGCAATGATAGAATAGTAAGAAAGTACAAAAAAAATACAACAAGAAGAATACTTTAATTAGCTATGCTTAAATTGACAAAGGAAGTGAGAAAAGTAGACCTTTCTATCCAAGAGTTGAATCTTCAAAGAGCTCCACATGAGAGTACCTACACACACAAGACCAAGGAAAATGTTGGGGCTATTTTTAGAGGATTTCCTTAGTCAGTCCTCATCTTTGGTGTTTCCACCTCCATAGATAGCCATATAGCAACAATGTAGAAAGATGATAAAGAAAGTGTATTGTGTCATAACTCAATTTTTATTGCATTTTAAACTATAATATGATAAATTGAATTATCAAGGAAATTCAATATGTTGAATGAAAAATTTAATATTCTTTGAAAAGATTGAAAGAAGTCTATTGATAATGTTTTCTGCACAACAACAACTCAAAAAGAATATGAAATCCTATCTCTCTTGAAAGGTAAATCTCTATCAGCAAGCCTCAAGAGATAACCCCAAGGTCTCTAGTGTCAGGTCTTGAAAATGCATAAACAACTCAGTGATAAATGTGAAAATGCTAGTAATCACAATGGGACCTTACTACAAGCAAAGACTGAATCTTCAATTTATCAGATCTAGCAATATGATGATACTTTTAATCTTGAATCTAACTCAGCTAATAGAGAATAGCAAAAGATTAGGGTTCAAAGAGATTACTAAGACTAATACTACTCTAAGATTAACAATGCATATGATGAAATACTTGAAATGGACCAATCCCACACAAACCAATTCCTACTTAACCCAGACGAATCTGCAATCTCACAAGAACAGTGCAATCTTCTAAGGTAATAAGATTTTCAGATCATGAAAATTCATCCCAGACAACCCTAAGGAAATTGAAAGGAATAAATCTTCACAATTGAACTAAGCACAATAAATATATAGTCCAGGCTAACTTTGTAAAGAAACTAATAGTCAGCTAGTTGCAAAAATTATGGACTAGGGATTGCTACAACACTTTAAAGGTCAAACCATAAGCATCATTGAATTGAATCTAATCCTAAATATTAAATATCGATCTTCCTCAAAGCAATCTTAAGGATATAATAACAAGAACCATGCAAGATAAGAAGAACACAAGTATGGCACAAAATCACAATGTCATTACTTGCATCAAGTTATCCACTGCAACAACAATTCTAGCTTTCTGTTACAACATTTGCTTGAAAGCACAATTTTCTAACTTCTACTTTGCTTAATTCACTTCAATACTAGCTATCTCTATGTCTCTATTTCTTATCTATCTCTTACAAATGAGGAAGAGCGCCATATTAATAGAAGCCTCAAAACATGTTAGCCTAGCCAAGGTTTTACAATAATAATTGGCCACAAGACAAGTCGACCAAGAGAAATTCAAAATAAAATAAACTTTGCATTAAATGATTGAACTTCATCCAGGTTGACCTGGGATCTTCAATGCAACTTGGACCAATGCAAGAAAAATAATAGGGAAGCACAAATCTCGATGTAGCCCAACATTAACTTGCTTCCCCCTTTATCTTTATTTTGATCAATCATCTCATGCACCTTCAAAAGGACCCTGTCAAGGTCGGCTGTGGGTGGAAAAGGAAAAATATTAAGTTGGCTTTCAATTGATGCAATAATTTCTTTGGAATGTTCCACCGATTTGTCCCACTCAACCTTATATGTTAGATATTTATCAATGACAACAATGTAGGTAGCCGCATCATCCAATTGGTGCTCAGAAACAGGATCATCGTTGACTGGAACATAAACCTCATGCCACCATTTCCTTAGCTGTTCTAAGCTCAAGTTCTTGGGTGAAATTTTCCTTCTCCTTGTCATTATCTCAAAGAAAGCAATGCAACCATTATAAAAACCAGCTAGGGTATCATCAATTTTCCTCCTCTGCTTATGGATCTTCCTCAAAACCTTCTGCCTAATTTGCAAGGCCTCAAACCATTCCCAAGGTTCAGCAGCTCTGGAGGAAGGGAGGATTCCATCACTTACAAGTTTATCCTTGGTATACTCCATGATAGTTTTAGTTTTCTGTAACAAGAGGTTTGTGTCTTCTTTATCTTGAGCTAATACCTCTTTCAGCCAATTTTTCACCCTCATCGCATCTCCTCTAGTTGAGAGAATGTCTTTGATAGCATCATTTCCTTTGGACTGTACCCCTTGTAACCAATTGACAGTAGCAAGAGTGGTGGCTTTCATCTTTTCCAACTCAGTGATAGTTTCCTTGGGGAGGAGGTTTGTAGCAGAAGATGAGGAGCCAGTAGACTACAAGGGTTTCATTAGATCTTCTAAACATTTCCTAAATCTTTCATTTTTTTTCTTGAGCTCATGTTTAGTTTGAACCTCTTTCCTTAATCTCCCCAAGATAATTGCGCTAGAACCCTGATATTCTTCAATGTATTGCTCCATGGAGGTGGTCCCTAGGTTGATAGTCTACAAGTTGTAATCACTTCCAGTTACCTCATCTCTGTTTTTATCTGGGACAAGAGTGGCAATGTGGAATACTCTATTATTAGCCTCTTCTCTCTCGATCTTTGAAATCACCCTAGCCTTCTTCTTTCCCTTATCCTTGCTGATCTTTGCTAGCAACTCATCACAATTGGGTGGGGCATCCTCCACTATTACCTATTTTCTCTTTATTTCCCTATCTAACCATTCTAGAACAGTGGACTCCAATTGCACGTCGCTTTGTCCTACTTCCTCCTATTGATCCTTAGGCATATCTTCATTTAAATTCTACCTTTCAGGAACCTCCTCGGCCTTGTCCTTTTCTTAAATGTGCTCCTCTCTTTGCATAGGTGATGGAACTTTATCTAATACTTCCTCTTTGTGAGGGGAGCTAACTTCCTAAATTCTAATGGGTGAATCCTCATATGTAACCAAGGGAGACTGTATTACTCTTTCAATTTCGGCCTTTGCACTATAAAGGTCACCCTAATGAAATTCTTCTCCTTCAATATCTTGACGCTCCTTAGCCTTCTCAGATTCACCTAGTTCACTTTGAGCCTCATGGGAAGAAGGAACATCATCTTGTTGTTCTGCATGAGAGGAAACCGAAGGAGGATCCACCTTTGGCACACTATCCATAGGAGAAGGAGTCCTAGACTTCCTTGTATACACCTATGTCTTTTCCCCTGAACTTTCCACATTTACCACAGGTGGAGCAACTTCTTCCTCATCCTTAGAACCTACCTTTTGTGACAATCTTATGATCCTTCTCCTTTTAGGAACAGGAGTCCCAACCTCAGAATATTGCATTTCAATTTCTTCTACTCTAGGCCCTTTAGTCCTTGAAGTATGCCCTCTTTTCTTAGCAATTGGCTTCCTCTGCTTTTCTGCTTCTTGGGCCTTTTCCGTTTGAATATCCTTAATCTTGATTTTGAAGGGGGAGCTCACCTTGCCTTTGCCTTTAGGATCCTGCTCCAATGATTCTTCAGAAGAAGAGCGAGGGTCCAAATACCCCATTAGATCAAAGGTGCACTTCACTCCTTCATTTTCTAACTCCCATATTTTATGTTTTAGCCACATCCTAATATACTTGGTGACTGGACCCATTATCTATCCTAATTATGTCTTTTTCTTCTTCTAGCCATTCCACATCACCAATTGGCCTATCTTTAACTGCTTCATAAGCATGGCCTTGAATCAGGTCCCCATCATCCTTGAGTTGATCTAGAACTGCTTTCATATTAAACAATCTGACTGATTCAACTGGGAGCCAAGAAAACTTCTTCTTCCTAACCTCATACTCATTGCTACAATTAGCCCAGTAATCTTTTAACTCAACCTTGTGGCTATATTCTCTACTAGCCCTCTTTTGAGCTTCACTTGTTATGTCAAACCTTGATCTCTTGGAGTGGAAGGATAAACAAGAACACTCATCTCCTCTTCAGAAGCCTGGGCAGAGTTGATGGAAGGGAAAGCCTCTCCAGTGCCAATCCTTAAAGGGAAATCTCCACCAAAACCAGTTTTGTGCTTGTCCCTCTTGACAATGACATCAAAATCACATATCTATCTAGTTACCTCCAGAAGTAGGATGTGATCAGTAGGATACCTTGGAAGTCGGTAAGGAGCCCTTTGACAACCATCAATCCAGATGTATGAGAAAGTTGGGAACTGAATAAACCAAGCCCCATACTTCTTGATGAGCTCCTTAGCTTGGTCTGAAATCCTTACATGCTCCGCACCTTGAAGCAATTAGGTGATATGCATGGTGAATACATCATTCACCCTCCTATAACTCGAGCTTCCTAAGTGCAATTGAGGGTAAACCTCATAAATAACATCTTGTCCAAAGATCCCTTTCGTGCTTAATCCTTTGTAGGGATGAAATCTTGCAAGTGCATAGAATAAGTATGAGGTCATTGTAAAGGTCTTGGTTTGCAACACATTGGACAATTGTTCATGAATCACCCTACTAATCACACCTGCCCAATGATAGTTGATATTTTCTTGTTCCATCCTCACAATGACATGGCACATCCAATTTTCAAACATACCTTCATTCCTTAATCCAACCACCCTGCTAAGCAATGTGATGGCATCACAATATTCCTTCTTGAACTTTGCTCTGAACAACTGCTTAGGTAGTTTAGAATAATGGGACTTGGGCTTCTCCAGCCAGGAATTGATAAGTTGTAATTTCACGGTCTCCTCTTCATAATACTTCTTAGTTGCCTCCATGTTGAAGGCCACCACATGGGATCTATCCGGCATATCAAAGGTCTAGGCTATGAAAACTGGATTTAGATTTTCCACAACTCTTCCTTGAGGACCAATAATTCTTTGTGTATCTTGGTCATAATGTCTGGCACACTCAAGGAACAAATCATAACACTGGACTGTGGAGGGAAAACTAGCTACATGTGCCAAGCCTGACTTCATCATTCTTCTGGCCACCACAAGAAGATCATCTGCTGCCATCCTACCCTTGAAATCTTCCTAATCCCACAACCCAACATTCGTGTTTGTCACCTTTGACTAGATTGATGTAATTTTACTCTTTGGGATCCTGCTCTTGATATCCATTTTGATTCTTTCTGCTTCAAATATTGAAGATCCAACCACTGTCTTGCTAGACTCAACCTGCACTCAACAAAGGGAAGCATAGTAAGGATCACACATAAATTAGTCATAGAAAACATCTTCATCCTTAAAACAAGCCCCAAGATCAGCAAGGTGCAATTAGATCTCATATAGAATGATCATATCAAAATTTGGGTTCCAGGTCCACCCGCGGAATCCAAGCTAGGGAGGAATTTCGGGAAATTTTGGGCTAGAAAAATTCTAGTGGAATGAACATGAAAACACCTATAAGAAATTAAATCCAATCATTATCAATCAACAAACAACATGTGAGATATTAAGATAGCATGAATTAATCATAAAATGCACAATAATCCCTTAACAAGTTATACTATTCATATTTCTTCATTTTCCAACAAATTCTAGGAAAATCCACACGAGAAAGATTTTCATGAAGGAGGAGACACTCTGCCAAATTTTGAAAAAATTAGGAAACAAGGGATTTTGGGAAAATCCAGAGTCAAAGGAAATCCGTGAAGAAGATGAAACTCCGAAAACAATAGCGGATTTTGGGAAAACGAAGGAGATCGGGAAAATCCGCTAGAGCCAGAAAATCCTGAGATAGGTGAAAAACCTGAACATCGGTCTCTAATCACGATTTTGCCTAGATTGATGGATCAATCATAAATTCCAAGAATCTAAGCTTGAGACAAGTTTTGATATGGGCCCTCTATAGATTTTCTTTGCATTCTAAGAAAGCTTAAAAGAAAGATAAGGTGAAATGGTTATGCCCTAGATATCAAACCCTACAGTTCTGCCATTAACGCACATGCAAGCTCAATATTCAATCAGTTCAACCACTAAATCGCTACTAGGGGTATTAATGACTCACAAGCAAGTTATCTCATAATGCAAGCAAATGAACAATGTCAGAAACTACTTGGGAGACTAGAAATCAAACCATATCATGCAACCCTAGCATCAAACTTTCAAAACCACGGAAATCTAAACCTTGAACAACCAAAAATGTCAAGGCACTGTTTACATTCATCAACCAAAAGCAAGGCCATCATATACATACCATTATGAAGTGGAAATCAATCTCAGAAACAACACGAGTTTAATGGTGCTCCGCGAAGACAACGAAAAAAATGCATAGGAAATCACCACCAAAACCCACAATTTGTAAACTCAATGCTCCAAATCAAATCCAACACTCCAAGAATGCACTCTGCAGCTCAATAGAACACAAATGACAAAGCATAATAGCACAAGAACCTAAGAAATTGGCCAAATATACCCCTTACAACAGTACAAATGTCATTAATGCCGCCGACAAGACAAGTTGGAGAAAAATCTGGGAACTTGACGACAGGACAAACTTCAGAAAAATCTAGCCCACATGGAATTCCGCGAAGA
Source organism: Sequoia sempervirens (assembly GCA_007258455.2). Classification (NCBI taxonomy): domain Eukaryota; kingdom Viridiplantae; phylum Streptophyta; class Pinopsida; order Cupressales; family Cupressaceae; genus Sequoia; species Sequoia sempervirens. The sequence goes on along the minus strand of VDFB02000017.1, from coordinate 97,337,934 downwards.
CCAAAAATTCTCGAACCATAATGTTTAGCTGGAGTCTGAGCAAGATCCGGGAAAATCTGACTGGGGTGGAAAATCCCAGACTCAGGTAAAAACCTGAATTTTTCCCATAACTCAATATTTTCAACATGTAACTCAGGGGAATCACCTAGGCAAGCAAAATAAACATTTAAGCACATGCCAAGGCATGGTAATCCTCAAAATTGAAGGGCCAAGACACCAATAGGGAAAGAAAAAGAGGGTCCTTGCTTTTAGTGGGGCGTGTGTGCAAAAAACTGCACAACAAAGTTGACCATCGTTGACTATGTGATCTTTTGAATTATCTTATATTTTATCAAGATTGAATGTTATTGATAAACTGTGTGAATTGCATGATAACAGGATGAAGGATGAAAACATAGTTGAAGTAGGATCATTTAACTGGATCAAATGGTAAGCTTGATGGAATTTGGGTGCACACACCACAAATGGCATGATGTTTGCATTTGAAAATTAGAAGAACTTATTTACTTGATTCGAATTGATCCAATGATTAAAAACAAAAAGGCTTGTGGAAAGTTAAATATATGATTTCATGTTCAAATTGTCTATCTTGATCTTGTGTGTGTTCGAACTTGAAAGAAAATGATAGTATGATTAAAACACATATGCATGTATTCAAAAGATATGATTAAAGAGATAAGAATTTCATTTAGATGCTATCATATGAATAAAATAAAAGTCTAATCTTATTAAAATAGTGATATATGTACTAATACAAATATATATATACACATACAAGTATATATGTAAATACACACACACATATATATGAATGTACAAATGTGTGTAAATGTATACACACACACACACATATTTATATAATTGTATTCCATATAAGAAATAAAAATGTGGATTGAATTTATTAAAATTGTACATTGCTGATTTGAATAAAATTGAATATGGATGTAATGGGTGAAGTGGCCTGTATTTACATTATGGCCAAGTAATTAAATTTAGATAAGTGGGGCAGAAAATTAATGCCCCATAATGAAAGAATCTACCCCATATTCATGCAAACAAGAAGAAGGAGAATTCATTTCATTTTTTAAAGATATCACTAGCAAAAATAACAAATAGTGGAGACAGGAATCCATGGAAAAAGAAAGAAAGAGGTTCGGTTGTGTTGGGAAAAAGAAGAAAAGTTGAGAGAAAAGCTCAAACTTGAGGTAAAAATGAATTATTGTTTGATATTATGTTTAATTTCATGGTTGTTTCTATTCAAAAATCTTGCAAAACTTCATTCTCAAAATGTCGATTTTGTTAAAATCGGTGATAGTAGTACATGTTTGTAATGTTATTGTTCTAGCGCTAGTCATATCAAGTAAGATCAACCATGTTTTCTTGACTTGAATGCCAAGGCCTATCGGCCACCCCTTTTGCATGTTATATTTTGTGCCCTTTTCGCCCTATCGGCTTGCTAGCCGAGTAAGGCCGAGGCAAGGATGTCGTATTATTATTGGCTATAGTTGTAGCTCCATGCATGTGAGTTTCTTTCCATTCTATGGCTATCAGATTATATCTGATTAGCAGTGTTGTGTTATTTGAAAATGATGTGGAAAAATCACTTATCGTTCCCTTAGGGAATAGTAGTATTATCTTTGTATCTCTTCTTTTACTATTTGATTTACATATCAGTTAGGCCAAATATTGGATGTTGCACCCATAGGGTGTTAGGAATAAATTTAAAAACTTAAGCAATAGAAACTCATTGCTATAGTATAAATGAGTAGGCATTGTTCATTTTGAATGATGGAGGAATGAAGATAACATTCCTTTTTTCCATTATATGAATCGATCTGTAAGATGGACATGCTACATATTAATGATCATAGGATAAATCCTGCATATATATGTGTGTATATATATTTAAATGCCATTAAAAGACATTCTTTGAATTCGATCATTGATATTTTTTAAGGTTACATTAAAGCATTCCTTTAATTGAAGGTCGTTTCCTAGAGCAACGAGTGCCTTGATCATTTATTCTTTTCTCGTTGTAGGAAAACACATGTTTTTTTCTAAAACCTTGGAAGTAATGAATTTGTTTCAAACTCTTATGATTATTTGGTTTCTAAATGACAAAAATGTTCCATACTTTTATTGCATAGAGGAAATTAGTATTATTTATATGTGAATACCACATGAGGGAGAATTTAATCTTTAGTATATAGTATAGAGTAGCCTAAATTTGTAAACAACATTGTTTTGTTATAAACTTTAATTTTTTAGTTGTAAACAACATCATTCTACTATAAATAATATGTGTTTATTTGTAAATAGCACCATTTTGTTATAAACTATAATTGTTTAGCTGTAAACAACATCATTCTATTATAAAAAATACATGTTTACTTGTAAACAACATCGTTTTGTTATAAACTGTAAGTGTTTAGTTGTAAACAACGTCATTATGCTATAAATAGTATGTGTTTATCTATAAACGACATCATTTTGTTATGAATTGTAATTGCTTAGTTGTAAACAACATATTTCTATTATAAACAGTATTTTTTTAGCTGCAAACAACATCATTTGATTATCACAACTTGGTTTTGATACAAATGACACAACATTATGCGGGAAACTGTTAAACAGACTTGTTCTAGTTCATTTATTTCTTGAATTTATGACAAACAATACGTCAAATTGTAACATTATTTGAATGATAGCAATTTGATTTAATGGTTTTTATTTCACAATGTATGCACAAATTTATAACTTAAGTTGGCACATATATGTGTATGCACATAGACCTTCGTCTACATACATACACATACTTGTGACATACCTTCTTTTGTTTCTTATCTATTTATTCTTAAATGAATATAGAATTACATTGAATGTAATCATGTGACATATGATAGAAATGAATGGATAATGTTATGAACAACTCCATTGAATCATTTTTCTAATTTTTATTAAGATAAGGAAATAAGTAGACTGAATTACTTTTCCGTAGATATGTAAGTAAAGAATATTCCCTTGTTTGAATAGAATAATAGCACCTAAGTAGACTAGAGCACCTTAGGGTAGATGTTGCTAGAGGGTAGATAGTTGCTATGTGATAACTGGTTGTTGAAAGTTACCTTCTGGGACAGGTGCCGAAATAGAGTTCAAAGAGTATAGGTTTTTGCTTTAACCAAAACCTATTATTTGTTGTTGCAACATTATTCTTATGCTTGGCCAAGCAATTATCCCATTATAAATGTATGGAATTTGTGATAACATTCTCTGTCATTCCTAGCATAGATCTTGCATTTTTCTAACTCATAGATAGAGATGCATGTTGATGTTTGGGCACGCACCAGATTCCACCTTGCAGATTGTTCTCTTGCTATAATTTTTGTGCAAGGTCGGGTATTCTTCAAGTTGGAAGAATTTTGGGGAAGTGTAAGCTTCATGGTTAGGCGAAAAAGTGCTTTAACCATGTTCTTGTCCACCAGTGGAGGCAAGTGCCAAGAGGAGACCTTGTATATTTTCAAGACTATCTTGGTCTATGATGTAACCTTGATGTAAAACTTGTATATTATATTGACTTTGTGGCCTATGAGCCAAGTCAACTTGGATATTGTAATTGACATTGAAATTGAATATATATATATATATATTCAATTTCAATGTCAATATATATATATATATATATATATATATATATATATATATATATATATATATATTTGACTCATTTTAATTAGACACGTGTTGCTATGGTTGAAAATAACTACTTAGTTATGTATTTTTAAAATTAAATATTCATAATGTCATTTGCAATAATATAATTAAGTAATAATTAGAATGGGTTGTTACATTTGGTATCAGAGCTTAGGGTTCAACTCTAGGCCCTTTGTGTCTACCATAGCAATGACTAGGGAATATTTGATGCTTGACCACATTTAGTTGTCCTAAGAAATGACCAAACTTGGATTGAATGCATGTATGGGAAGGTCTAAGGCAAGATGAAAGAAAGGGAATACCGTTAGGACCTAAAGCAAGAAAGTCGTAATGGAAGAAAACACTAAGATTGAGGTTCAACTTGAGATTCTTCCGCAATCATAGATCGGTTTCTAGGGTGTGGACCAAACACACTCTTGCTAACTAAGGAGGAAAAGGAGAGCCTGCATGCTCAACCATCCTCTTCTAAAAAACTTGATATAAATTCTGACGAGGACCTAGAGGAGTGTCCTCTTTCTAACAACGAGAAAAATGATTAATGTAACAATAAGCTTATGTAAATAAGGGTTCATTGACCCACACCTAATATAAATAAAACAAGGTGTAATTTTTAGTGTGTTCAAAATGAAGAACTCCAAAATATGTTTTCAATGCATGAATGTGTATGTAATGTGATGTAGAATAAGAATGTTTATTCGTAGAGCCCAATGTTAATTATGATATACATGAAATGTGATGTAGGTTGAGTGTGAGTCAGCATGGTGACCACTAGGCAAGAGATGGGTGGTAGTGGGTCGAACAATGAACCAAAAAAGAGGCTAGAACAATCTAAAGATTTTGAACAGGCAAGAGGCTCATATGGATCACATAGAACATGAGATCCGAGTGGCACATGAGGAATGGGTTCATAGGAATGCAAAAGTTAATAAGGGGAACAATGGTCCAAGAGAAGTTCCACGAGTTCGAATTGAGGAAGAGCTTAAAAATATCTCAAAAGAGTGGCACCACCTAAGTTTGATGGTAAGGCTATCAGAGTAGGAGTAGAGGCATGGATCATTGAGATGGAGGATCACTTTGGTCTCTGTAACCTATCCGACCAGACTAAAGTGACATGGGCTACGTATCAGCTTTCAGGTGAAGCAACCATATGGTGGGACAATGAAAAGTCAGGAATGAATCTGTAGCCTACTGAGATTACTTGGGAACTCTTCCTCCAATATTTTAGGAAGAGGTGGTTACCACAACTCTTTTTCAACAAGAAGGTGATAGAATTCCAAAACCTAACTCAAGGAAGCATGATTGTGATCCAATATTGGGAAAACTTCACCAACATACTAAAGTATGTGCCCTAGTATCAAGGAGATGAACATTTTCATATGCAAAAATTCATATTGGGACTTAGGGCCCACATTGGAGCAGAAGTGGACATGCATGATCCTCTCACCATGAAATTTTTTTTCTTAAAGGCCACCAAACATGAGTAGAAACTCTAGCATTTATCCAACTACCATAATAATGCAAATCCTAAGTCATGGTTTGGTAACAAGAAGTTTCATAAAAGAGACAAGAACCATTAGATCCGTAATCTCAAGAGGGGAAGTGAGTCGTAGGAGCAAGGTGAAGATGGTAATGGTGGAAAGAGTAACAAGACAAACAAAAACAAAGGAAAATATGATGAAACACATAAGGGCTTCAGAGAGGACAAGCCAAGAGGTCACAAAGGGCCTCACGATGGGTGTTATACTTGTGTAGGAAATTATTATGCCTCAAAATTTCCACAATGATCAAAGTAGTGAAAGGAAGGAAACTATCAACAGACTCAAAATCACTAGATCCACAGTATAGTGGATAACAAGCAAGTAGAGTATTAGGCCTCGCCAATTTAGCTGACGGGTAAGCTCTATGGCCAAACTATCTCTATTTTAAACTATACCAAAGTTACTGAATGTTTCATAGATCCTAGAGTAATATCCAAGATACCTATTAGACCTGGATACATGGAAAACTCATGGACAATCCAATATGGAAATCAAGCAGAGCGGAGGGTAGATACCTATCTCTTTTGCAGCAAGTTAGAACTTCCAACCTTCCAAACCTAGGTCCCCTATATGTGGCACCCTTAGGCTCATATGATGTAATTTTGGGAATAAATTGGTTAACTAAGCATAAGGCTATAGTGAATTGTGAGGATAAGGTAGTTAATTGTCTGGATGATTATGGGAACCCATTTGAGATTTGTGGAATGCAAAGTCCCTTAGAGCTTAGACAAATTTATGCTATGTAGCTTAAAAAGGCTCCTCATAAGGTATGTACAATTTATGTTGTGCATATCAATAACCATGACAACAAGAAACTATATTTAGATGACTACCCTATTCTCAAGGAGTTTTGAGATGCATTCCTTGATGAACTTATGGAGTTACTAGGAGTTGAGCCTCAATCCAAAGCACCTTATCGAATGACCACCACCGAACTCTATGTGTTGAAGGATTGAACAAAGGGCTCATAAGACCTAGTGTGTCTCCATGGGGAGCACCAACTATCTTTGTGAAAAAGAAGGATGGACCCTTGCGTCTGTGTATAGACTATCGTATGTTGAACAAGGAAACCATCAAGAATTGATATCCACTCCTGAGGATTGATGAGTTGTTTGACCAAATGAAAGGAGAGACAATGTTCTTCAAAATTGATCTTAGGTTGAGATACCATAAGTTGAGAATAAAAGAAGAAAATATTCCGAAGACTGCTTTTCAAACTCGATATGGAAATTACAAGTTCACCGTAGTACCTTTTGGTTTGACCAATGCACTTGTAGCTTTCATGAACCTCATGAATAGTGTGTTTTGAGACTATTTGGATGAATTTGTTCTAATTTTCATTGATGACATCCTAGTTTATTCAAATTCTATTAAAGAGCATGATAGCCACTTGAGGATATTTTTACAATAGCTAAGAGAAAAGAAACTCTTTGGGAAGCTATCCAAATGCCCATTTTATTGAGATAGGGTGCACTATCTAGGCCATATTATTTCAACTGAGGGAGTCTCTATAGACCTTGAAAAGATCAATGCAATCATGGAATGGACAGTGCCTTAGAATGTGTTAGAATTTCATAGCTTTATGGCCTCACAATATACTATAGGAAGTTTGTGCAAGGGTTCTCCCAAAATGAATCTCCAATTACATTAGTCCAAAGGAAGGGAACACAATTTGAATGGATTGAGAAGTGTGAACAAGAATTCCAATTCTTGAAGGAGAGGCTCACGATAGTACCAGTGCTGATCATCCCTGATCCTAATGGAAGATTCACAGTAATCACATATGCTTCAAGAGAGCGATTGGGAGTAGTACTAATGCAAGATGGATAAGTGGTAGCATATGAATCAAGGAAGCTTTAAAACATGAGGTGAATTATGCATTGAATGATTTAGAGTTGGCCACAATAGTTCATGCCTTACAGATGTGGAGGCATTACCTCTTAGGGAAGCCATTTGAGCTGAAGACAAACCACTTGGGATTGAGATACATATTTACTCAACCAAACCTTAATGCATGACAAAGAAGGTGGTTGGAATTCCTTAGTGAGTATGACTTTGAAATTGAGTATATAAAAGGAAAAGAGAACAAAGTGGTTCATGGTCTTAGTAGACGAAGACATCTAACAATCATGATCTTTACAAGGTCTAATTTGAGACAACAGGTGATACAACTTTTTCCAAGGGACGAGCACTATGAAAGAGTGAAGATCGCTCTAACAAAGAATCCTTTAGATCATCGGTTCGATGGGTATGAGATTGAATCAGATGGAATTTTGAGATATCAAAGAAGAATGCATATACTAGACTCTGGAGAGCTGAAAAAGTTGGTTTTAGAAGAGGTTCATAATGCACCTTATTTAGGACACCCCAGAGTATCCAAGATGATTGCAGAATTGAAAAATTTGTACTTTTGGCCTAAACTCAAGAAGGATGTAGTGGAGTACATAGCCAAATGCTTAGAGTGCTAGCGAATAAGGTTGGGAATGCACATCTAGCTGGGATATTGTATCCTCATGACATACTTGAGTATAAATAGTAGGTGATCAGTATGGAATTTGTACAAGGGTTGCCTTTGAGAAAGAATCGACATGATGTTATCTTGGTTGTGATTGATAAGTTGACTAAGGTGGCACACGCATTCCAGGAAACCTTAAGGATGAATTGTTGACCCTGGCTAAGAAATTTTTCCAAGAGATCTTCTGCTTGCATGGAGTGCCATAGACTATCATTTCTAATAGAGACAGCCGGATGACCTCAAGATTTTGGATGATCCTAAACACTAGATTGGGAACCAAGTTAAATTTTAGCTTTACTTATCATCCTCAAACTAACTCAAGCAGACAAAGAGGGTGAAATATGTAGTCAAAGACCTCTGAATGTATTATATGGATGAACAATATAAGTGGGAAGAATATTTACTATTGGTAGAGTTTTCTTACAACAAATCTTATCACACATCTCTAGGTATGGCACCATTTGAAGATATTTATGGGCGAAAGTGTCATACACCCATTAGTTGGGATAGATTGGAGGACAAGATCATAACAAGACCTAATTTTTTTAAGGAGATGGAAGAACAAATAAGAGTCGTTAAGAGAAAACTAAAGGAGGCGGTAGATCGATAGAAGAGCTATGCTGACAAGAATAGAACTCTTAGATAGTTTGTGGTTGGGGATAAATTTTTATTAAGAGTTAGGACACATAAAATTTCTATTGCTTTTGGAAAGTATTTCAAGTTGGCCCCAAGATATGTGGGTCCGTTTGAAGTATTGGAAGTGATCAACCTAGTTGCTTATAGACTTGCTCTACCACCTGCTCTAGCTTGAATTCATAATGTGTTTCATGTTTCTTTGCTTAAGCCATATCATCTTGATGTAGCTCATGTGCTTGATTGGAAATCCTTGTAGGTACAGGATCCAAGAGTGGTGCTAGTGGAGCCCATTAGAATCCTAGATAGATGCAATGTTAAGTTGCGGAGTAGAGATATTGCTTAGTTAAAGGTCCAATGGGATTAGTATTCAAAAGACAATGCTACTTAGGAGGATGCAGAAGAAATAGAACACTCATTTCCACATTTTCTTTCTTAGAAAGAGATTTTGCTAAATTTTGTTTGAAATTTTTGGATTGAACATTATAGCGTTTTGGCTTGAAACAATATGACATGATATGATGTTGAAATAGACATATATGCTTTAAATTTCGATTAAATAGACATCGGGACGATGTCCCTTCCAAGAGGGGAAGGATGTCATAACACAATTTTTATTGCATTTTAAACTATAATATGATAAATTCAATTATTGAGGAAATTCAATATGTTGAATGGAAATTTTGATATTCTTTGAAAAGATTGAAAGAAGTTGACCATCATTGACTATGTGATCTTTTGAATTATCTTATATTTTATCAACATTGAATGTTACTGATGAACTGTGTGAGTGCAAGTGTGTGAATTGTAGGATAACATGATGAAGGGTGAGAACACTATTGAAGTAGGATTGTTTAGCCAGATCAAATGGTAAGCTTGATAGAATCTGGGTGCACACACCATAAATGGAATGGTGTTTGCATTTGAAAATTTTAATATAGAAGAACTTATTTACTTGATTCAAATTGATCCAATGATTGAAAAAAAAGGCTTGTGGAAAGTTAAATAAAGGATTTCATGTTCAAATTGTCTATCTTGATTTTGTGTATGTTCGAACTTGAAAGAAAATGATAGTATGATTAAAAAGCATACTCATGTGTATTCAAAAGATATGATTAAACGTATAAGAATTTAATTTACATGCTATCATATGAATAAAATAAAAGTCTAATCTTATTAAAATAGTGATGTATGTACTACTAAAAAAATATATACATATATACAAGTATATATGTAAACACACACACACATATACATATATGAATGTACAAATGTGTGTAAATGTGTGTATATATATGTATATATATATTAATTATATATATATGTAAATATTATATATATACATATATATATATATGTATATATATATATACATATATATATATACATATATATATATATGTATATATACATATATATACATATATATATATATATACATATATATATATATATATACATATATATATATATATATACATATATATATACATATATATATATACATATATATATATATATATATATATATATATATATATATATATATATGTATATATATATATATATATATATATATATATATATATATATATATATATATATATATATATATTCATATGAAATTGAAATGTGGATCAAATTTATTAAAATTGTACACTATTGATTTAAATGAAATCAAATATGGATGTAATGGATGAAGTGGCCTATATTTACATTATGGCTAAGTAATTAAATTCAGATAAGTGGGGAAAATAATTAATGCCCCATCATGAAAGAATCTACCCCATATTCATGCAAATAGGAAGAAGCAGAATTCATTCCATTTTTGAAAGATATCATTGGAAAAAATAACAAACAGTGGTGACAAGAATCCAGGGAAAAAGCAGGCAAGAGGTTCGGCTACATTGAGAAAAAGAAGAAAAGCCGAGAGAAAAACTCGACCTTGAGGTACAAATGAATGATTATTTGATATTATGTTTAATTTCACTATTTTTTCTATTAAAAAATATTGCAACTCATTCTTAGAATGTTGATTTTGTTAAAATAAGTGATAATAGTACATGTTTGCAATGTTATCATTCTAGAGTTGGTTGTATTGAGTAAGATCAACAATGTTTTCTTGACTTTAATGCCAGGGCCTACCAGCCACCCCTTTTTCATGATATTTTGTGCTATTTTCGCTCTATCAGCTTGTTAGCTTAGCAAGGCTGAGGCAAGGATGTCATATTATTATCAACTACAGTTGTAGCTCCATGCATGCAAGTTCCTTGTCATTATATGGCTATCAGATTATATCCATTTAGTAGTGTTGTGTTATTTAAAAATGATGTGGAAAAATCGTTTATTGTTCCCTTACGGAATGGTAGTATTTTCTCTATATCTCTTCTTATACTATTCGATTTTCATATCGACAAGGTCAAATATTGGATGCTACACCCATAGGGTGTTAGGAATAAATTTAAAAACTTAAGCAATAGAAAATCATTGTTGTTGTATAAATGAGTTGGCATCGTTCATTTTGAATGATGGAGGAATGAAGATAGCGTTCCATTTTTCCATTATATGAATCGATCTATAAGATTGACATGCTACATATTAATGATCATAGGATAAATCCTACATGTCAATATGTGTGTGTGTGTGTATTTTTACATGCCATTAAAACACATTCTTCGAATTCGGCCATTGATATTGTTTATGGCTACATTGAAGCATTCATTTAACTGAAGGTTGTTTCTTGGAGCGACAAGTGTCTTGAACATTTATTCTTTTCTCACTGTAGGAAAACACAAGTTTTTTTCTAAAACCCTAGAAGTAATGAATTTGTTTTAGACTCTTATGATTATTTTGTTTCTAAAAGAAAAACATGTTCCATACTTTTATTGCATAGAGGAAACTAGTATTATTTATATGTGAATACCACATGATGGAGACTCTATTCTTTAGTATGTAGTATAGGGTAGCCTGAATCTATAAACAACATTGTTTTGTTATTGTGATAGGTCAAAATTAGGTGGTAGAAAATGAGCAGTAAAAAAAGTAGTGCAAAATACCACTAAGAACAACCTACACCTCAAGATTAGCCTAGTTGGAATCAACACAAAATAGAAACAACAAATGAAACCTTTTACCTTGTGTTGAATCAATCCTTTGGTTGGCCCTTCGATCTTCGGTATTGTGTGCTCCTTAGATGGCAAGAGATGCAAGCTAGATGATGATATGAAGGTGGATGCAAGTGAGTGCAAGCATGAAAATGGCTAAGTATGGATTCTAAGAAAAAATTGCAAGAGCTTGGCTACAATGCATGATCTCTCTAAAATGAGAGAAAAGATGGGGTATTTATAGAGATTTTGGAAATCCCTAAGAAAATGGACAATCAAGATTGAGCCACCAAGATCAAGATGTAGGGCTAAGGTGAGTTAAGAACTCACAAGCCCTCACATCTTGACATGTGACAAGTGATATGGCTTAAAAGGGATGATGTGTACATGAGGTGGAGTGGTAGTACATGACATGGAGAGGGTACATAGTACATTGGGATTGGGACAAGATCTCCTCATAAAGGCTGTACTTGTCCCCATGTGGGTGAGAGGACAAGTGGGGAATTAAAAATTCCTCAAATATTCTCATGGGGAAGAGAGAAGGAATTTAAAATTCCCTTAAATGCATTGGGGGATTAAATGAGAATTAAAAATTCACATGGGGAATGGAGATGCCTTGTTCAAAAAGAGAAAGCTTTTAATGAAGTTGACTAAGGACACATTCCATAAATGATAGAGGGATTAGAGATGATCTAATTGGATGATTAAGGTTGTGCAAGTACTTGATTAGACTAATTAAGGACTCATTAGAGGCAAGTGGGAAATTATGGAGGATGGGACCCTAATGATGATTAGGGGTGCACACATCTTAATCATAAATTAATTATGATTAAGAAAGAGGGTTAGACTGCTAAAAGGGATTAGAGGTCAACTTGAAAAATTTGGAGGATGTGACAATGAGAGAGAAAATAGAGAATTTAAAAATAAATTTAAAATTCTAAAAGATAATATGACTAAATTAAATAAAGTGATACATTTATTTAATTTAGAGAGGAAATAGGGGAAAAGTATTTATTGAATTAAATACTTTAGAAAACCTTATGCAAGACATAATATTAATTAAGTGAATGATTTAATTAATATCAGCAAAGAGGATAATTTCGACAGAGCAAAGGGATGATTAAGAGTACGAATTTGACCATATTGAAGTGGTCAAATTTGGATGTCTACATTTTCCCCCTCTTCGAGACACTATTAGGGTAATAGGGCTTCGAAGAAAAATAACACAGATGACTCTATGGAAGAAGTGACTGGAAAAGAGATGCCCCAACATGGGAGAGATTATGAGCTACCCTCGAGGGAAGGCTTATGACAGAAAATTGGGAGAGTATGGTAGGGTATGCCCCCTTGAGAAAGGGACGAGGTAGAAAAAGGGGGTTCTGTGCAACTTCTTGAAAGGATGAAGTGGTATATGTCGATGGAAAGAACACGGAAAATCAAGAAGATCGGCATTTGAACGGAAGAAAATAGGTCTACAGTGTGGAAATGGCAGCCCCAGCAAGACAGGGGGGAGGGGATTAGTTGAGGCCCAAAAAAGCTAAATAAAAGGAAATAATTTCTTTCACTTTAAAAAGAAAAAAGGGGGGGAAGGTTATAAAAGGGAATGTGGAGGTTATTTCTCCTCATTTGGACAACTGTCAAGTGAGGAGAAGAGGAAGAGGAGGAGAGAGCAAGACAAGGAGGAGACACGATGCTAGAATATGATTCAGACATTATTCATCGAGGGGATGAGAGACGAAGATTTTTTGAGGAGTGTGCTGTGCCACATCAGGTTAGGCCGAAACCCCACTTTGTGTTTTCGTTTAATTTGACTAATTTTTCAAAAAAAAACCAAGATATGGGTTTTGTGGGGGGGGGGGAGGTCGAGATGAAAAATGGGTTAATGGGTTTTTTTTTTTGCATTTTTGAGGAGGGGGGGCGAAGGTGTGACGGGGTAGGGGGGAGAGCCGGGTGCAGGTGGGTCTGCCCGTCTAGGCAGGTGGGTCCGCTTGAGCATGGGCAGGTCTGCTTTGGCGAGGCAAAGCGCCGCCCAAGTGGCTCGAGCGAGTCTGCCCCAGCTCAGGCAAGTCTGCCTGGGCTTGAGGGCGGGTCCACCCATGAGTGTGGGCAGGTCCACTCAGACTCGAGGGTGGGTTCGCCCGCGACTTCGGGTGGGTCCGCCCGGGATCAAGGGCGGGGCCGCCCGAGCTCGGGGCGGGTCCGCCCAAGGGGCTAGGGCGAAGCTGAGAAGACCGAATAAAAACAAAAAGAACAGAGAAGGGTGAAGGGAAATCTTGAGGTCAGGGAGGGAAGGTTTGAAACCCATAGGACAAGATGACATGAGGAAAAAAAAACATAACTAACAAATTGTCATGGTGGTGGATGCAGAAAGTGGAGAGTTTACGGATGCGAAAGAGACGGTCCCAGGTTTTAGCGAGATGCGTGGCATGGATGACATGCGTGGAGCACGAGAGACTGTCAGAGGTAGGACTATTGCACATGCTATCCTACCCAATGATGAAGGCCCATAGGGCCATGCTGACATCACTTATAGAGCGCTGGGACTCGGAGACATTGACATTCCATCTACCGATGGGGGAGATGATAGTGACCTTAGAGGATGTTTGGTAGATTTTGAGGCTACCTATAGTAGGGCTTTCGATTAGCAAGTGCTGGTCAGAGGGCAAGGTGCTAGATGAGTCCGTGCACGTTGTTTTCGGTAGTGATGATCTACCAGTTCAGCAGGTTCAATTGGATGTGGATAGGATGTTGTCGTGCAGGGGGATGCCAGTTTTTTTCTTATACTTAGCATGACTGATTAGTGGGATCCTAGTGTCAGAACGAAGTGGTCAATTCTTGCATTTCAGATTCGTCGAGGTGATTCAACATATCATCAAGGGCCGAGAGGGGGAGTTCATGTGGGGGACATGCATGCTAGCGCAGCTATACCGGGACATGCATCGGGTATGCTACCAGAAGGCATTGAGCGTGGCCCATGTCACACTACTATAGGTTTGGGCATGGGAGCACATCAAGGTTACTAGACCGATCATGTACAGATTAGGAGTGTAGGATGACAGAGAGGCCGTAGCCTGGGGTTGGGGGGCAGAGGCAGGAGTGATACTGTGGTATCGAGATGTGAGAGATGTGGATGTGTGGAGGAGACAGTTGGATGATGTGCGAGAAGAGATGATAGTGTGGCGTCCCTATATGTTGCGGCGCTTTAGGGGTTGGAGGGATGATGAGGCAACACACAACGGTTATTTCTTCATGTGCTGTTATATTATTAGGCAGATTCCAATTATAGTGGAGCTACATAGACCTGATTGGGTGACACAACAGTTTGGAGTGAGACAGGATATTCCCAGAGTGCGGGTGAGATTCTGACAAGTGTCGCGGGAGCGGCCATGGGGGGTTCAGCTGAGCTAGGAGGCAGTGTGGGAGGATCTAGAGACATTACAGTTTATACCATACCTAGACAGACGGGAGGGGCAGAGGGATGTGGGGGTGACAGATCGGTATCGGTAGTGGTTTAGGCGACATCCATCGCTACAAATTACCCTAGTTGTGCCAATTGAGGGAGCACTAAGGTTCAAGTCAGAGGATGAGAGAGGGTGGAGGGTAGCGGGACCAGCACACCGAGGGCGATAGAGAGGCGGTTAGGCGAGGGGAGGACAACAGGTGGTGGGAGCAGCTGATGAGCCAGCGAGGGCAGCTAGGAGAGGGAGAGAGGAGGCTCTTGGAGCAGCTGAGGAGCCAACAAGGGTAGCCAGGAGAGGGAGAGAGGAGGCTCTTGGAGTAGTCGAGGAGCCAGCTAGGGCGGCCAAGAGGAGGAGGTAACGACGCAGATTGAGAGGAGATGGAGGGGAGGAGGGAGATGAGGAGGTCAGGGCTACAACACAACAAGATAGGGGGGCAGAGATCCAAGGAGAGAGGAGCTAGGAGGCATGTGTATCCCCAAGAGGTCAGCAGCAGGAGAGAGGGGAGGAGGCTGAGACTAGCAGAGCACGGGAGGGACAGGGGGCAGACACGACAACAGGAGGGTATCAAGGATAGAGATAGGAGGAGGGTGAGGCTAGTAGAGCACAAGAGAGGATGACATGGAGAGAGATCCCCTTCAGTGATAGATGTGGATACGATGGAGGCATCGGCGGAGAGCGAGGGATATGAGCCATGAGAGATGGATATTGATATGGATGTGTATGACCTCCGACCATTGTCGATAGTGCCACCCAGAGGAGAGGACCCCACAGTGGTACTGAGAGGGACTATAGAGAGACTGCACCTTAGTGAGCAATGGCTATGGCAGACAGAGGCAGAGCGGGTCAGGTTAGAGGTAGCACTGAGCGAGCTATAGAAACGGTTCTCCTAGGGTGAGAGAGACTATTTAGCCCTGGCCATATTGGAGTCAGATGCAGAGTGGAGACTGACAAGAGAGAGAGACGAGGCACTAGATGAGGTAGTTGATCTATGAGCAAAGATTGAGGTTTTACGAGTGGAGGTGGCCGGAGAGCATGAGGAGGGAGATGTCGTGAGATGGGAGCGAGACCGCTTGGTGGCAAAGGTGGTGATACGATAGGTTGTTGGAGGGGGGATAGGGCAGGAGCTATCAGAGATTGGGATAGGGACTGTCGGGGATACAGAGGATCTACAGAGACAGCTACATCAGTTATGGAGGGAGAGAGTAGATTGGCATCGAGAGCGGGGTGAGCTTAGAGACAAAGTAGACTGTCTAGAGTAGACAATCGGGGATATGGGATTGATGCAGCAGAGGGAGGAGACAAGGAGAGAGATGCATATGCTACGGTCAGAGAGGGATGTGGTACAGGTACAGGTGCAGGTCTTGGAGGGTGATAGGGATTTGGCACAGGCACGTGCTGAGGCGACTAAGAGTGATAGGCTAGTGGCTAAGTCAGAGGTTCAGTGTCTCTAGAGAGAGAGGGATGCAATGGTGTGATAGGTGTCAGGTCTACGTTGGGAGCGAGATTTAGCCGAGTTGAGACTACAGGCACTTCAAAGGGATAGGGACGCAGTAGAGGCTCGGGTACAGGCCACGCAGAGAGAGAGAGATGTTGTAGAGGCACGAATGTAGATGCTGTAGGGGGAGCAGGACACCGTAGTGGCATAGTGGTAGTTAGTGCCAAGCAGTGTTGTGATGGGGACAAATACACAGGGATTATAGGGGGAGAGGGATGTTGCCGTGGCTAGGGTAGTGGTTGCTGAGGGGATGAGAGATCGGGTTCAGGCCGAGATGGCACAGTTACGACTATCCCAGGAGGCCTAGAGGAAGAGAGGAGACTGATCTCCAGAGATTGGGATAGATATCATTAGGAGCAGAATTTCGCTCAGATTCAGGTTGCTGAGCGAGAGGAGAATGCGAGGGAGGCAGGATTTTGGATGGCTGCTTACTACCATGCAGTTCTAGACCTAGCCTAGCGGCTGTTCCAGTACACTCGATAGGCACTACAGATGCCAACGCCATCCCAGTCACTGGGGACATGGACCAGAGGTTACAGTGATTCACCGGGTGGCACTCCAGGCAGGAGATCAGTACTTGTTTCACCGCAGAGATTAGACGCGGGTAGCTCATTCGGGAGGTGACAGGATACCAGTTTTTGACAAGTATAGGATGGAGTGTGTAGCGCTTATCGATATAGATTAGAGATGGTCTACATCTCTATATTTTGTACCTTATTCGATGATGTATGAGGGCCATGTGATGGTTATATGATAGATTTTGATGTATGATGGACATATTACATACGTTGTATTATTTTGATTATGATATGGGATAGTCCTTATTGATACTATGCCATATGTTTCCTTCCGTGATGTATGCACATGTATATGATATTTCCTACTTATGTGGATGGATACTTTGGTTTATTTATGCATGTATTTTATGAGATTGCATGCTTACGTGGATGCATGAGTTGATTTATTTATGCACATGTTTATGGATGATTGCATGCTTACGTGGATGTATGAGTTGATTTATTTATGCACGTGTTTATGGATGATTGGGTTCACATATTTATGGACTATAGATGATCTTATTAATGCAAATATTCTCATGGCGATATGATGTATGCATATGTTATATCTATGATGACTTATGTGGATGGATGCCTAGTTGATTTATTGACATATATGTATGTGATGGATTTTGTATGAATATTTTATAACAAAGATTTTATAAGATACTTAGAATACCAAATCTATATTATCCTAAACAACTTAAATGATGATATGATGTACGAGATGGGTGAGGTGGATGATGTGAGATGCTATTATTATGCAATGGATGATTTATGCAGATGCTTAGACTAACATATCTATATTATGATGAGAATAGGTTGTGATTATGCAACTGTATGATTTATGAGATGCTTAGAATAACAAGTCTATATTATCCTAAACAACTTAAATGATGATATGATGTATGAGATGTATGGGTTGGAGGATATGATATGCCATAATTATACAATGGATGTTATACGTAGATGTGTGATGTATTATGAGTCTAACATTTTGTGATGTAGGTGGCGATATATGTGTGGTTCTAACACGTTGTGATGCAGGTGGCGATGTAGGTGTGGTTAATAGAATAAACCTAATATGCGATAATGCTCTTATAATTTATAGTGAATTAATCATGAAAGGAAATAACACATGGTCATAAGTGTCAATAAGAACTAACATGATAATGGGAGATGGGTATGTAGTGGTTTATGAAAATGGGTGCAATGTGTCATCTGTCAAAACCTTTAGTATCCTGAGAAGAATGGGAGAGGGCTGGATAAAGTATTTGCACAACCAAAATCATAGGGTGAATGCAATGCAATGGAGGGTGAAATGCAATCTTAATAGGAGTCATGATCTTTGGAGCACTGATTTTTGCTATAACATAAGATGCTAGATACCCTGATTATAGACCAAGGTGAGTTGGCATCCAATGCATGAAACAAACACAACAAACAAAAAGGGCTATCCCAACACCCCAAGGTCATGATGACCTTGGTCAGGCTAGGTATTGGGATAACCACAAACAGACAAGGATGCCCCAGCATAACACAAGACCTCAGGGATCTTGGTGGGTATTATGTGGGACAACCGAGAAGACAGCAACAAAGAAAAGACCAAGATAAACTCCTATGTTGACTAGTCAAAGCATACCATGATATGATGGATCAAGGCGACTGTGACAAGTGTTGATAGTGAGCTCAAATGACAAATAAATTCTAAAACATCAAAAGATCACAATCAATATCAAAATGTCCTTTGCCATAGGATCAAGGTGATGGATGAGGTTGATGAGGTTTGCTAGGAAGGATGCATCCTGTTGAGACTGAAGATGGAAACTAAATTATAATGACCTTGTTTGATGCCAGATGTTTTTCATTGACCAAATCTCTTGATAATAGGGGAGTTTAACTGAGAATAATGAGCCAGAAAAGGACACAGATTGACATATCCTACAGACCTAGGGGCTTGGGGGCCGATCAGAGATTAGCCTTGCCTATGTGAAAGCGCAGAGCCCTCATAGTTCATGAAAAGACCATGGATAAAGCAGAAAGAGGGTGATGAAGGCAAATGATAGATGACCAAGACGTGATGGTAAAAAAACCCCGAGGGTAGATCAAATAATCAGCCTCGCCTACGTGATAATGCAGGGGAAACGTAGTTCGACAGGTGCGCGACAGGATGAGATCTAGATGAAGATCAATGCGACAGATGAACCTATGTGATAATTCAAACCGAATTTTGATGAGATGAATGACATAAGCTTAGAGTGGGATACTGAAAAGCTCAGGATAGGGGGATAGGTTAGATGGGTCATCCAATGCTCAAACAAAATATACCAAGAGGTCAAGGATGGGATGGATGAGGATGATAGTGTAGATGAAAGCATAGAATAACTAGGATTCTAGGTAGATAATGATTAAGCCCTCTATAGATGATGCCTGTTACCAGGTTTTCACCACCCGTACTTATTCAAGGTGCCACCAAAAAATGGTTTTCACCATAGGATGAATTTATTTCTCTTTACTATTTTTGGATCTTTAGATTTTTTTATTTTTTGATAGGTGGGGTTACCAAGTGGACTTAGGCGTAGAACTTCTTGAGATGCATTATGTTGATGGGTTCGTTAAGGGGATCTCCTTCAAGAGTAGTCAACCTGTATACCCCACATCCATATTTAGTGGCTATGATAAAGGGCCCCAACCAATTTGCCTCAAATTTTCCCTTCTTGTCTCAGTATTGCTGAGTACGCTGATTCTCTTTGAAGATGAGTTCACCTACCTGAAACTATCGAGGGCGGACCTTCTTGTTGTAGTGACACTTTAGGCAGTTCTGGTATGCTTGCAGGTGATCGTAAGCTTTGATTCTCCTTTCATCAGGTAACTCCAAGTGTGCAAGTCGTGCAACGTGAGCATCCTCCTCACTGATAAGATTTTTAAGGGAAATTCTCAGTGATGGGATATCAACTTCAATTGGCAAGATGGCTTCAGCACCATAGACCAAAGAATAGGGAGTGGCCCCTGTACGGGTGTGAATGGAGGTGCGATATGCCTAGAGGGAGGGATGAATATGGAGATGCCAATCTCAACTAGTGTTATTGACAAGTTTTTTAAGAATGTGGATGAGGGTCTTGTTGGTTGCTTCTGCTTGACCATTACCCTGGGGCTAATAAGGCGTTGACCAATGATGCTGGATGTGAAAGGTCTCATAGAGGTGTTTCATGGCTTGGTTTTTGAAGGGTTTTCCATTATCAGAAAGGATGGTGGATGGGATACCATATCTGCAGAGAATATGGTACAAGATGAACTTCGAGGTCTGAATACCAGTTATCTGTGAAAGTGACATGGCTTCCACCCACTTAGTGAAGTATTCAGTGGTAGTTATTATGAATGTATTTCCGTCGGATGATGGTGGGTAAATCTTGCCAATCAAGTCGAAACCCCATTGAGAGAAGGGCCACAGTGCTAGGAGGGGCTGAAGATCTTGTGCTGGAGTGTGAATCAAATCTGCATGTTGTTGGCATGGAAGACACTTCTTCACAAATTCACAAGCATCATGTTCTAGTGTAGGCCAGTAATATCCTGCTTGGAGAATTCTTTTAGCCATAGCCATACCATTTGAGTGAGCCCCACAAACACCACCATGTACTTTTGTTAGTGTCATGCGGGCTTCAGTCTCATTCAGACACTTGAGGGGGATTCCATCATACCCACGATGATAAAGCGTATCACCGAAAATGTTGTATCGAGAAGAGCGATGAACGAAGGATTTGCATTGATTGCATGTAAGTTTTGGGGGTATGATATTATCATGGAGATAGGTATATATGTCATGATACTAGGGGGAGGCGGTACCTATGATATCGCACACCATATCAGTCTCAAGAAAATCATATGCTGGGATTAAGAGTTATTCAACAAGGAACTCACACTCCGTCTAGTCCTTAAGCATGTCAATCAGGGAACCGATAGTGGCCATTACATCTGCTGCTTTATTCTATAGCCAAGGAATTTTGTCAAATTGTATGAAGGTGAAATATTTCTTGAAATCATCCACCATGTGCTTGTAGGGTAACAACTTATCATCCTTTGTGAGGAATTGATCATTAACCTGCTTGATGACTAATAATGAATCTCCAAAGACTTTCAAATGAGTTATATGCCAATGTTTTGCAATTCAGAGGCTGGTCAGGAGGGCTTCGTACTCTACGATGTTGTTGGTACATGGAAATTCTATCTTGAATGATTTTGGAATGTAGTCACCTTGATGGGTAATTAACAAAATCCCTGTGCCTGATCCATTATGAGTGTATGAGCCATCAAAATATAGTGTCCAAGATGGTGCTTCTATAACTGTATAGACTTATCTGTCTAGGAATTTAGTCTCTAGAGGGTAAGCATCTACTAATGGTGCCTCGTCCAATAGATCAGCTATGATCTGTCCCTTTATGGCTTTCCGTTCCACATACTCTATGTCAAATTCACTTAGGAGCATGACCCACTTGGCCATGCGGCCAGTTAGAGTGGTTCTAGATAACAAATACTTCAGTGGATCAATTTTAGCGATTAATTTGACTAGATGGCTGAGCATGTAATGTCAAAATTTATGTGTGCTGAAGACTAGTGCGAGGCAGGCCTTTTCCATGGGAGAGTAGTTTAATTCATAGTTGACTAGTGTCTAACTGATGTAATAGATTTCTCTCTCTTTAGATGAGCCATCATGTTGTGCCAACAATGCCCTCAGCACGACTGAAGTGGCAGAGATGTAAAGCAAGAGGGGTTTCCCTGAAATAGGTGGCATCAAGATTGGTGGATGAGCTAAATATTCCTTGATTTTATCAAAACCTATCTGACACTGTTGGTTCCATTGGAAGGTGGAGTCTTTCTTTAGAAGATGAGTGAATGGATGACACTTGTCTGCGAGTTGGGCTATGAACCGACAGATGGATTGCATCTTCCCCTGGAGGCTTCTTAGCTGCTTTAGATTGCGTGGAGGTGGCATGTCCAGAATAGCCTTCACCTTGGTGGGATCAACTTCAATACCCCTTTGGGAGACTATGAAACCCAACAGTTTTCCTGAGGAAACCCCAAAGACACATTTTTTTGGATTTAGCCGCAACTTGTAATGCTCTAACCGTTCAAAAATCTTTTTCAGGACAATAGGATGTTTAGCTCATGTTCTAGATTTCCCTAACAAGTCATTGACATAGTCCTCCATGATTATGTGGATGAGGTCATGGAAGATGACTGTCATTTCCCTCTGATAGGCTGCCCTTGAATTTTTGAGACCAAAGGGCATAACGTTGTAACAAAAAGTAACCTAGGGTGTCATGAAGGCAGTCTTGTGTTGGTCCTCAGGTGCAATTCGAATTTGATTATAACCAGAGAAGCCATCCATAAGGGATAGCATTTCATGTCTTGCCGTGAGGTCGACCAACATGTCAATATTAGGTAGAGGGAAGTCATTTTTTGGGCAGGCCTTGTTAAGATCCCTGAAGTTTGTGCAAATCCGAATGTCTCCATTTGGTTTGGCAACTGGTACTATATTGGAGATCCACTAAGAGTAGTCAATTGGTCTGATAAAACCTGCATCTAGTAACTTCTCCAACTCCTTCTTGACTAACAATGCCACTTGTGGATGCATTTTGTGGAGCTTCTATTTGACAGGTTTGGCATCTGGGTGAACGTCTAGATGATGAACCACTAAGGTGGGGTCTAAGCCGGGCATGTCTGAATATGACCAAGCAAAGTTAATTATTCCCTCTTGGAGTAGCTGCACGATGACTGGATACTCTTGCTCTGAGAGTGATTTAGCTACACAAGTGATCTTAGGATTTCCAGTAGTACCTAGATTAACTTCTTGAGTCTCCTCAATTAGAATGGATGATCAGGTAGATAACTGAGTTCCCACAAGGGGAAGATGAACATCTCCATCTTCTAGTGCCTCCTCAAGGTTTTCGCCATTAGATGCGTCCTTTATTTTTACTTTTTCAAGGTCAGGAAGTGCCTTAGGGAGGTTTTCACTAGATGACCGCTTTTTTATTTTTCTTATTCTTATTTTTGCGACTGGAGTGTTCATCCTCCCCCAATCCCATGAGGTTGACATATGTATCCATAGACATATTGATAGGTGTGCTATTATGTAGGTCCCAATCAATAAGCTTAGGGTGACACAGGGATAGGCTAATGGTACAGACTGATAGGCATTCGAACATGGATGATAGGTCAGTGTGATTGACATCATCGTATGCACATATGATGGATTCCTCCTCAGGTATGTCTTCCAATGAGCCATTGTCCACGGTGATGCTATTGGAGGTATTAGACGATGTTGTAGGGCCTTTCTGCTTTTTATCATATCCGATGCCTATGTTCTTTGGTAGCTTTGACGTATCAATAGGTTGCAACCGCCCCTATTCTTCTTTACCTAGACCCCTACCTTGGTAGTTATACTTTTCTGCAAACTTAGATGACTAAGGATATGCTTCTTGAAAATATTCCTTTAGAGGGGGATCTGGTTGGGGTTCTTCTCGGTATACCCATTGACTTATATCCTCTTCTGGTGCATCTATCTTGATACTAGGGGATGTGAAAGTGGTGGTAGGGATGTTTTTACCACTGAAGGTGACAATCTTGTCTTCCTTTAGAGTAGTGTGTGAAGGTTGACCATACTCATGTGGTGACGGTGGCATGGTTGCTACATTGAGAGTAGTATGCATTTCCTATTCACCACACCCTTTGTCAATGATTTGGACTTTTGTGACTGTAGGATTAGTGGTGGAAGATGGAGTGGTTATCATGGTGGAGGGTGGATTAGCGGATGATGACTGGGATGCCCCCATTTCCACCCTGAGACAGTAATGTAAATGAGGAAAGGATGCTTCTAAAGTGCGGAAATATTCAAATGGTTGGGGGTCAACATAGATGGTGACTTCCTATCCGTTGACTGGAAATTTTAGGCACTGATGGTATGTGGAAGGGACAACCTGCATAGCATGGAGCCATGGGTGGCCAAGGAGGAGATTATATGGCAAGTCTAGATCAAGGACATGATAGGTAATGTTTTGAACCATAGGTCCCACTTGGATAGGAAGACTGATAATTTCCTCTGAATTCCTTTCTACATTATCATAGGCCTTGATGGTGATGATCTGATTACTTAGATCTACTTGAGTATACCCCACCTGTTTTATGAATTTTAGAGTACATAAATTGAGGGCAGACCCATTAACTACCAAGACCCTTTTTATTTTATGGCAGGAAACAATGACTTCGATATGCAAGGGGCGATTATGATTGACATCGATATTTGGCATGTCATTTTGGCTGAAGTGCAGTTGATAAGATAAATCCAGGTGTTTGACCAAAGCTTGGAATCGTGTAGGATCAATGTCATTAGGTACATGGGTTTCCTGTAGAGCTCTATTGAGAATTTCTTGATGTACAAGAGAAGACTTAAGCAAATCCAAAATGGAGATATGAGTAGGGGTCTTTCCTAAGTGATCAAGGAGGTTGTACTGGGAGCTTACAAAAGTCGATTGGGTAGGTGCGGAGGCTGTAGGGACAGTGATGCCTGCTCGCCGTGTAGTAACAACACACTGAGGGTCGTTGTCTTTGACATGTATCATGGACACCCAAGGCTCCACTTGCTCAATGTAATGAACAATACCCTCGTAATTGAAGGGCACATTCTTATAGCTCAAATTATTTGTGCTGCTGTCTTGGGGATTACTGTTGGAGGTGCTTGGGCCTTGATTATGGTTTGGAAAGGCATTTTGATATATCTACAATTGAGCATTGGATGATGAAGCTTGACTGGCATCAACCTTGATATCTCCTTGATCAATGAGGTCTTGGATATATTTTTTTAGACCCTGGCACTTATTCAAAGAGTGTCCTTTGATTTTATGGAACTCATAATATTCATTTTCCCTAAACCATGCAGGCTTAGGTTTGGATTCATCAAGTGGCTTAGTGACAAGATACATGATTGGATAATTTATTTGTAGCAATTTATTGAAGACAACACTTAGGGGCTCTCCTAGTTGAGCGTACTGACGTTTAGCATTCCCCTACTTGTTCTGATTTGACTGTTGAGGAGTATGAGGTGCCCTCTATGGTACAGATATGGTGTTAGATATGGATTGTTGTTATCTCTGGGATGTGTTAGCCATGTGGACATGTTTAGTATCAGTGACACTGTCATTTACTGCATTCTTGTTCTTGTTCCAAAAACGTGGCTTGTCGTTGAATGACCTTTCTTTATCCTGATTATATATTTTGACGTGCCCTTTGGCAACAAGGGCACGTTCAAGGATAGGTCCCTTTTCCACTAGCTCCATGAAAGTGGTGACACAATGTAATCTAAAGTTATGAGCCATGTCAGCATGAGAGTTCTCCACGAAGAGGGTGACCATGTCCTTCTCTCTTAGAGGAGTCTTCATTCGGCTCGCCAACACTCGCCACCTTTGAAGGTAGCTAGTAAAGGTTTCCCCCTCCCGTTGTTTCTCTTTGAGGAGATCTAAGGTATCAGTGTCCTCCAAATTGAAGGAGAAGTAGGATACAAATTTTTCTGATAGGTTCACAAAAGATTTTATGGACCCCTTTTCGAGGGCCATGAACCATTCTAGGGAAATGCCTGTCAGGCTCCGAGGAAATAGGCGCAAGAGATAATTATCATTATGCATAACTTCCTGACAGTGGGAGTAAAACTCTTGCAAGTGGGCCTTAGGATCTTTGTTCCCCTTGTATCTGTCAAATTTTGGTATTTCAAAATGTTTAGGGAAGGGGATCAATGAGATGGAGGGATCGAACGGATATGGCCATATGTCTTCGAACTTGAATGATTGTTTGCTAGTCCTTGCTTGAAGATCTTTCATAGCAGCTTTAATTTCTAGAAAATCTGAGTTGAGTGGTGGTTGGTTGGGTGGAAATGGATGGTAGGATGATAGAGGATCCTGCTGAGAGAGCAACAAAGTGTTTAGATATGGGTTCAGATGGTGGAGTGATGACATCCCTTGTTGGTATGCTAGGGGAATTTTTTGATATGTGGGTTGTTGTTGCGGGGGATAATATGGAATCGTTTGATAAGGATGTGAGGTGGGTTGCTAAGGATCTTGGATGTGATGTTACGGATTGACTTGTTGATAATGGGGGAATTGGTGTGATTGTTGGGAGGCCGCATAAGATGGTTGCTGCTAGGACTGTTGTTGGTAATATGGATGCTACGGGGGTTGTTGATGTGACGTGAGATGTTGCGTGGGCCAAGACAACATGCTGTACTGTGCTTGAGCTCGCGGTCATAGGATGGATGCAAGGAAAGGAGATATGGTCTAAGTGGGAGGTCGGGATGGATTGCTTTGCATCTGATATGGTGGTTGTTGCGCAAAAAATAGCGGTTGCTATTGTTGGGGAGGCTGAGATAACGTAGGGGGATTTTGCAAGGGAGGTTGTTGGGCACCAAAGGGAATTTGCGGAGGGGGTAGATTAGATTGAGGCAGCTGTGGGGATGCATATGAAGGTGACGGTTGGTTTAGGGCCCCAAAAGGTGGAGGCAATGCAGTGAAAGGGCTGCCCCCAGTGTTGATGGCAGGTGGATTTGAAGGGGGTGGTGCCGGTAGCATTAGTGGTTGTGGTTGCAGGATGTTTTGTGGCATGCCAAAGGTGAAAGGATCATTGGGATCAATAGTTTGGGGTGCCCCTACGACTGAGATTGCAGGATGCGGGGGATTGCCAACAGGATACAAAATGGCATTACCGAATTCCAGTTGATGCCAACCTTCTACGGAAGGAACATTGGGGACGTATGAACTGCTTGGTACGTTGTGTGAACCTTGAGGTATATTAGGTGTGAAACCTCCATACTTGGATAGGTTGGTACCTAACGATAGTTTAACACCCTTTTCAATTAAGTGAGCCAAGATTTCCTCACCATGTTTTTCAAGAAGGCGATCTATCATTTGCACATTGATAGGGTTACTAAAGTGTTCCTTAAACATAACCTCAGGTTGAATGATCATGTTTTCATCTCTGAGAGTGATGTGTTTTGACCGTCGATATTGGATTGTGATGATGTTCCATTATGAGGATCCCGAGGGATGTTTGCACTATTAATGGGGTCTTCTGAGGCATTAGTTGCGTTGTTTGGATCTTGAAGGATGTTTGGTTGGGATTGTTGTTCGGCCATTTTCCTTGTTTGTGACTAGGTCTGAACAGGCATGCAATATGACGGATTAGGATGACTTTTGTGACGAAAGGATTGATTTGATTTGGTGATAGATTAGCCAAAAAGGATGTGTCTCGATAGGATTAGTTTGATTGGATGATCGAATAGCCATTGAGGTCAAGGCTTGATGAGATTGACATGATTTGACTGATGTGGACTGGGTTGATCGAAAGATTATGAGTTGATTTGGATTGGATGATATAACAATTTCATTTGGTATGATGATTGATTAGGGTGGATGATAGTGAATGGAATCTAAAGCCAAGTTCAAGAGTGATCCTTGATAACGCTAGGTGTTGATTGATGATAATGACACCGAATCCAACTTGAGATAGAAGTGGATTGATTGGGCTGACAAGGATGACCGACTTAGGATGGATGACAATTCAAAGTTGGTTTTGATATATGATGATTAGAGATGAACACCTAGGTCAATTCAGATAACTGCTCTAAAATGTGAATTTCGAATGGATGTACGGATGCACGAGCCAAGGGGATGAATGTTTAGGATGATGAATGGATTCTCGAAACGAGTGGAGAGAAGTCTGAAATGAGAAGATGAGTGATCGAGATGGCAGAATGACGGTTCTGACTAGTGAAGTGGATAGAAAAGTTGATCGATCAAGGGTCAGGTCCGCCCAAGGAGAAAAACTAATGAAATTGGGTCAAAATTAGGCTCCAAAGAATCAGTTTCTAGAGAAAGTCCACCCCTGGACGAGGGAAAGTCCACCCAAGGAGCAAAAACTGATGAAACTTGGTGAAAAACATGTTCCAAAGGATCAGTTTTTAGGGAAAGTCTGCCCCTAGATGATGGAAAGTCCACCCAAGGAGCAAAAACTAATGAAACTGGGTCAAAATTAGGCTCCAAAGAATTAGTTTCTAGGGAAAGTTCTCCGAAGGAGCAAAAATTGATGAAACTGGGTCAGAAATAGGTTCCAAAGGACCAATTTTTAGGGAAAGTCCACCCAAGGAGCAAAAACTGATGAAATTAGGTCAAAAACAACCTTCAAAAGACCAGTTTTTAGGGAAAGTCCACCCCTGGATGAGGGAAAGTCCACCCAAGGAGAAAAAAATGATGAAATTGGGTCAAAAACAGGTTCCAAAGGACCAATTTTTAGGGCAAGTCCACCCCTGGATGAGGGCAAGTTTTCCCAAGGAGCAAAAACTGATGAGATTAGGTCAAAAATGGCCTTCAAAAGACCAATTTTTAGGGCAAGTCCACCCCTGGATGAGCGTAAGTCCACCCAAGGAGGGTTTAACTTGAATTTTGACAAAAAAGATCGAGGCAAAGGACTGAAAACACAATTGTCATCAATCAAAAGGCTATGGAAAAATGAAGGAAATCAGACAATAACTGGTTTCGCACAAAGAAGACAAATCAGACAATCACAAGCCTAAGTCTAGTAGAGAGGAAATGGTCAACAAAGTCCTCTAATCTAGGATGAACATGGCTACTAGGGAGTCCTCGATATACACCCAGTACATGAGGCCCAAACCATGAACACCAACCCGTTACAAGCGTGAGTCGGGAACCTAAAAGACTCGGACCAACTCTTCACATCATCCCAATGCTTCGCCAATTACAATGTTTTTGGATTGAGGTACAACTTTCACTCTCCCCACTTTATATACTCCATCGGTATGCGTGGTTGGAATTGTCCCTTGGGGTGATGAAATCCCCAAGCAGGTCCCACTAAGAAAAGTAAAATAGGTAGACTCAAAAGACATGGTAAGCTACAATTTCTCGTCACCCAGGATCACCGAATGGCGCAAGGGGATTGGATACATCAAATAGATCACCCAAAAACACAACATACAAGGTTTATTGACACCTTTTAATTAAAATATGTTCCTATTTAGGGGTTAAGAACCCTTAAAATAGTCAAAAAATTGCTAAAAAACTAAAATTTCACCTTTTCAAAAAAGCTGTCTGGGGAAAATCCGCCTGTCTGTTTGGGAAAAATCTGTTTGTTTGTTAGGTCAGGTCTGCCCCTCTGTGAAATTTTTTCAAAAAAACCACTTTCTGCAATTTGGAGAGGGTAGGTTCGCCCCTAGAGAGGGTCAAGTCCGCCTGTGGAGGGCGGGTCCGCCTGTCTGTCAGGTTGACTCCGCCCCTCTATAACCTGTACCTGCAAAAAGTCAAAATATAGAAAATGTAAAAGCAAGAGACCTATTTGTGGTCCCATTGGGCATGCCAAAAATGTGATAGGTCAAAATTAGGTGGTAGAAAACAAGCAACAAATAAAGTAGTGTAAAATACCACTAAGAACAGCCTACACCTCAAGATTAGCCTAGTTGGAATCAACACAAAATAGAAACAAATGAAACCTTTTACCTTGTGTTGAATCGATCCTTTGGTTGGCCCTTCGATCTTTGGTATTGTGTGCTCCTTGGATGGCAAGAGATGCAAGCTAGATGATGATATGAAGGTAGATGCAAGTGAGTGCAAGCATGAAAATGGCTAAGTATGAATTCTAAGAAAAATTTGCAAGAGCTTGGCTACAATGCATGATCTCTCTAAAATGAGAGAAAAGATGGGGTATTTATAGAGATTTTGGAAATACCTAGGAAAATGGACAGTCAAGATTGAGCCACCAAGATCAAGATGTAGGGATAAGGTGAGTTGAGAACTCACAAGCCCTCACATCTTGACATGTGGCAAGTGATATGGCTTAAAAGGGATGATGTGTACATGAGGTGGAGTGGTAGTACATGACATGGAGATGGTACATAGTACATTGGGATTGGGACAAGATCTCCTCATAAAGGAGGTACTTGTCCCCATGTGGGTGAGAGGACAAGTGGGGAATTAAAAATTCCTCAAATATTCTCATGGGGAGGAGAGAAGGAATTTAAAATTCCCTTAAATGCATTGGGGGATTAAATGAGAATTAAAAATTCACATGGGGAATGGAGATGCTTTGTTCAAAAAGAGAAAGCTTTTAATGAAGTTGACTAAGGACACATTCCATAAATGATATGGGGATTAGAGATGACCTAATTGGATGATCAAGGTTGTGCAAGTACTTGATTAGACTAATTAAGGACTCATAGAGGAAAGTGAGAAATTATGGAGGATGGGACCCTAATGATGATTAGGGGTGCACACATCTTAATCATAAATTAATTATGACTAAGAAAGAGGGTTAGACTGTTAAGAGGGATTAGAGGTCAACTTGAAAAAGTTGGAGGATGTGACAATGAGAGAGAAAATAGAGAATTTAAAAATAAATTTAAATTTCTAAAAGATAATATGACAATTAAATAAAATGGTACATTTACTTAATTTAGAGAGGAAATAGGGGAAAAACATTTATTGAATTAAATACTTTAGAAAACCTTATGCAAGACACATAATATTAATTAAGTGAATGATTTAATTAATATCAGCAGAGAGGATAATTTCGACAGAGCAAAGGGATGATTAAGAGTACAACTTTGACCATATTGAAGTGGTCAAATTTGGATTTCTACAGTTATAAACTGTACTTGTTTAGCTGTAAACAACATCATTCTATTATAAATAATATGTGCTTATTTGTAAACATCATTTTATTATAAACTATAATTATTTAGTTGTAAACAACATCGTTCTATTATAAAAAATATGTGTTTGTTTGTAAACAATATCATTTTGTTATAAACTATAAGTGTTTAGAGATATACAAAACATTGTTTTGTTATAAACAATATGTCTTTATCTATAAACGACATCGTTTTGTTATGAACTATAATTGTTTAGCTATAAAAAACATCATTATGTTATAAACAATATTTGTTTAGCTACAAACAACATTGTTTGATTATCACAGCTTGGTTTTGATACAAATGACACAACAATATGTGGGAAACTGTTAAATAAACTTGTTCTAGTCTATTTATTTCTTGAATTTTTGACAAACGATACATCAAACTGTAACATTATTTGAATGATATCAATCTAATTTAATGGTTTTTATTTTATAATGTATGTACAAATTTATAACTTAAGTTGGCACATATATGTGTATGCACATAGACCTTTGCCTACATACATACACATACTTGTGACATACCTTCATTTGTTTCTTATCTATTTATTCTTAAATGAGCATGGAATTACATTGAATGTAATCATATGATATATGATAGAAATGAATGGATACTATTATGAATAACTCCATTGAATCATTTTTCTAATTTTTATTAAGATAAGGAAAAAAGTAGATTGAATTACTTTTTTGCAGATATGCGAGTACATAATATTCCCTTGTTTGCATAGAATAGCAACACCTAAGTAGACTAAAGCACCTCAAGGTAGATTCTGCTAGAGGGTAGATAGTTGCTATATGATAGCTGGTTGTTGAAAGTTACCTTCCGGGATGGGTGCTGAAATGGAGTTCAAAGATTATAGGTTTTTGCTTTAACCAAAACCTATTATTTGTTGTTGCAACATTATTTTTATGCTTGGCCAAGCAATTAGCACATTATGTATGTATGAAATTTGTGATAATACTCTGCCATTCCTAGCATAGATCTTGCATTTTTCTAACTCATAGATAGAGATGCATATTGTTGTTTGGGCACACACCATATTCCATCTTGCATATTATTTTATTGCTAAAATTTGTCGGGTATTCTTCAAGTTGGAAGAAGTCTAGGGAAGCGTAAGATTCTCATTTGGGTGGTAAAGTGCTTCAACGATGTTCTCATCCACTAGTGGAGGCGAGTGTTAAAAGGAAACCTTGGATATTTTCAAGACTATCTTGGTCTATGATGTAACCTTGATGTAAAACTTGTATATTGTATTGAATTTGTGGCCTATGAGCCAAGTCAACTTGGATATTGTAATTGGCATTGAAATTGAATATATATATATAGACTCATTTTAATTAGTCATGTGTTGCTATGGTTGAAAATAGCTACCTAGTTATGTCTTTTTAAAATTAAATATTCCTAATGTCATTTGCAATAATATAATTAAGTAATAATTAGAATGGGTTATTACATATTGGAATGGAAGTAGTTCCAAGCAATACACAAAACAAAATATGCTACTACGTAACACAATGATGCCAACACAAGTAACAATGGTGGATATCACCTTCACAACTATGTGCTCTCAAGGTAACTAGAGGAAAGAATGAGCTTGCAAGTTCTCAAAAAAAACTATTGTAATGAATAGAGTGGAGAAGCCAAGAGACCAACAACTTGTAGCTACAATGGAGGTGGTGGTGAATCTTGAATTCTGTAAGTTGATAAAAAATGCATGAAGAATTCAATCCAAGAACAAGATAGAGTGGGGAAGTTATGAAGAATTTTCAAGAAGATGGATAGAATGAAAGATTAAGAAATTTGAATGGAGAAAGGGAGGCAAGAGAGCCATTTTGCATTGGTCAAGGGGGTAGGAGGCATTATGATTTGCATCCAATGGAGAAATGTAACACCTTTATAGATTCCAAAGGTATGAATCTTGTCAGGATGGAAGCACAACATGTAGACTTATGTGTGATGCATGTGCGTCCTTGATAAAATTCCTCTAATGACACAAAAATAGGCTACCAGGTGGACAAGGAAAAGCCACAGATGTTAGGATTGCATCATCAGAATTACATTTTCTAAGATGAAGGGTATGAAAATAGAGAATTCACAAGGGGTACAAATTCATTCCATTATGAGCCCACTTTAGTGAGCATATGCATTAGTGAATGCAAGGTAAAGTAGAGATAGAGCTAAAGATCATATACCTGAACCATTGAGGAAGAAGACTGCAATTTGACATGCTTAGATGTATAGGAGAGAGAAGGCTCTATAGGTACTTAGTCCTATGGAAGGTGAAAAAAAGCTTTGTAGGTGCTCGATCCTACAAAATTGGCTCCATGGGTGCTTAGTCCTGTAGAAGGTGAACAAAGGTTCTATAGGTGCTCAGTCCTACAAAATTGGCTCCACAGGTGCTTTCTCTTGTAGAAGGTGAACAAAGATTCTAAAAGTGCTTGGTCTTGTAGAATGAAAGTGCTTTACAGGTGCTCATTATTGCAAAGGAGGTGCCATAGGTGCTTGATCCTAGGGGGCTAAAAATGAAAGGCTCCGTAGAGTTTGATTGGCCCTTATAGGTGCTTGGTACTGCAAGGAAAGATTGATGAGGTGCTTGGTCCTCCAAGCTTGATTGTAAATGTAGCTTCATAGGTGCTCAGTCCTACAAGGAAACATGTTAATTTATAGACAAAACATATTAGGCAAGAAAAATTCATGCAGATAGATAATCATATCTTAGAACACGCAATTGAAGGAGACGCTTTCAAAGGAATCCCTCGAGAACCATTCAATATTGCAAGGGGCCTGTTGGTTCCCAAATCAACAAGTTCAATGAGTCCTAAAGAATAGCCACTTTCTCATATTCAGACTCAGAAATGGATTTGGCCAAAGAACAAGATTTAGTCAAAAAGACTGAAATCTCCTACACTTCTAGCTTTGTAGGACCAAGGTGGGTCTACCCAATAGTACATTTACAAATACTTGTGTGAAAAAGTATCAAATATACTGTAAACAAATGATTCTCCTCAAATTATTTAAAAGACACAATACCCTAAAGGTTTGGCTAACCTTCATGGCATTGTCTAATTCAAACATGAGATATGTAGAGCATTAAATTCCACACAAAAAAAATGAGATTGATAAGTAAATTGATTTAAATTGTGATTAGCTGTTGAATTAACCAACAAAATGAAACAAGAATAACAATCTTAGATTAGTGCCTCACCCTTGGAACAAAGTCAACTCCAATACCTACACAACCTGATAACAATTTAATACACAACATCAATTAAGCTTTGAAGATACTGTATTACAGTATTTCAACATAACATCTCAACCATCACTTCTTATCAGAATCCTAACACTCAGTTTAACATAAAATAGTAGCCTCACTCAAGCATTTACATCAATTCATTGAATCAATAAGCATGAACAAAACTAAACATCCACTGGAATTTAATGGAGAGAAATAAAATAAATCTTGATTATGTTATTCATAGCTTATGAAACTAGTACATCTAGGAGAGAAAATGGCCTCAAATTTGCACCATTCAGTATTATTATGCCAGTATTGCTATCAAAATTACATACATATTGACAAACCTAGACCTCAAACTTAACTCTGAAATGCTCTATATTACAATGTTCTTCGTGAATAATTCCAGAACAACTCTCTCTTACAATGAATTAGAAATTTGCACTTAAGGATAAAGAAACCCTAAATGCACATAAGAAGAAGACACTTGGAAAACTCATGTTCATTAATGAATAACTTCCCACCGCCTGAAGAGAAGCCCTATTTTTTACTTTTATTCATGCCTCTTACATTTTTCCTCTAAAAAAAAAAATTCCCTTACTTGGAAGACTTCATTCTTCATCATTCTCCTTGTCGGTGCAACAACAAAAAATTACCTCTGCTTCCTGAGAAATATCATTCCTCCATTTACCCCTATAGTGAAAACTTTCTGCTTTACTCGTGGAAAACTTTTATTCCTCTGTAGCTAAAAACAATTTTACCAGTGCATTTATCCTTTTCAAAGAAAAATATTTTATTTGTGAAGGCTCCTTACCCATGTATCTTTACTTTAATCTGTTGGCACTTATCCATTGGCTTTACCCAACAAAGAAACATTATTTTGCTGGTGAAAGCTATTCACTTTTTTATTTTTTTTCCCAATATTTTAAAATTTTACTTTATTTCCCTTTTATCTTTTATATTTAAAAATCTTGTTTATAAATAATACAAACCCCACATCCTTTCAGGCAACATTTTCAATTCACCATTTAAAAGAAAAAATTTAAAACTCTTGTAGGGCCTGCCTTGGAGCCTCTCCCTTCCTCACCATGATCTTGTTTTTACGTCAACACCAACCGGCACGGGCTGGTGGGCATACCATGTTATAGAGCCCAAAATATTAAAATTTTAAAATATTTTAAAAACATCTCCTCATGCCCCCACTGAAGGCAACTAGGGGATGGTGGGTCCCCCATGGGCTGGTGGGGGATGACTTGGGTATGTCCACATAGCCTCCACTAATGCCTACTGTTAATTTGAAGCTTTCCCTAATTCCTTCGTTTGTTGGTTCTCCATGTACATGGTGGCAAGCAAGGTTTACGGTTTGCAGTAGTTATCAAACATTGCTATCTTCTTCCGTCAATTCCATTTGAAATCTTGTGAGATGCAGGCCTTTGAAACATGAAGATGCCATTGTTCTACTATTTAGTAAGGTTATCCACAACCCGTGCCACTATCCTACTCGTAATGAGTTCGAGAAAAGTGTGATAAGATTAGGGTTTTAGTGCCTTAATAGAATTTCCTCAAACAATTTTGATACATTTTCACTTCAAGTGCTAATTGCTCCTATGTATAGTCTCCCCACAACATTGAATTGAACCCCTATCAGCCTAATTCTTGTCCATCCCTATTACAACATACATTTCTTGGTACCAGTGACATCTCTTTATAATACATTCATCGAGCTTCCTCAAGAGTGTCACTTCATGCTGTGGATTGATCCTCTCATGGCGAACAACTGTAGGGTGATTTCAATTTCAAATTGAAATTTCAACATAAGAATTGCTTGTATCATATATATTTGGTATGATATTTTCAATGAGTGTGCCCCCCCTTCTAAAAGCATTCCCCTAACCTCCAATCTGCTTTGATCTCATTTTGAACCTACGCCATGGTTGTTTCAATTGTAACAAAAAACATCTCATGTCATCAAGCCCTCACAACATGTGTTGACTCACCCTTTGAATCCCTTTTCAATGTTGCACAACATATGCAAAGTATTCGACGTATTTTTATCTACCTTAGGTGCTATTACAACATTTGAAAAAGTTCTTCTATTCTTTAATGCTTTGATGGATAACCACATGCTCTCTATAAGCCATCACTTTGGCCTAGGAAAATTAGACTACTAGAAAAGTGTGTTGAAGCTCAAACTTTGAAATATCAGATGATTGAAAGTTTCAAGTGCATTTTTTACAAGATGAGTATTTGAGTGTATGCTTTTCATACCTGTCAAGCATCTATCTTTTAGACAGAATAGTTGAAGGTAGAGGTTGTCCTGAAGGGATTGGAACAAGCAACTCTAGTTATCCATTACCATAACACCACAGTCAATTATAGAATGCGAACACAAACCGGTCAGCCTGTGTTGGTGTGAAAGTAAGCTTTGTATTCTCTTTGTTGACATCACAACCATCCTAACAAGAATTTGCTAAAAATGATTTGTCCTTTCCTTGAAGCACAATTGTATCTCCATCGTAGACCTTATTTGATGTCCAATGTTCATGCCACCTTGGCACTAGCTTAGATGGAATGCCAACAGTTGTTGCAAAGACTATAGATGCACCAAGGAGAAACTTTCTCTAAGTGGTCAATTGTTTCACCCCCCTTACTCTCTAATTCAAGAATGGCATTAACTCAATCAAGAAACTTGAACAATATTAGTCCTTATAGAAAATTTTCTTTGTTAGTCTTATGTAACTATTTAAACAACTTAGCAAGATTAAATAGTGTTGTGACTTTATCCCATGGTAAGTCAAGTGGAACACCATCAACAAAATAATCTTTAATAGCTCCTTTAGACAATGACACTTTATCTTTCTTTGGATCCAATTTCAATTGACAAAATCATCATAAGAATAGTTTTACCAACATATCCTTGTCTAGAAGAAAATTGTGAAAGTCTTCTACCTCAAAGTATAGAATCACTAATTTTTCAATCATAGCAGTAACAAGCATCTAAATCAATATTCAGGATATGTGACTCACTACTTCATTCAGATGGTTGAATGCTTTCCTCAAATTATGTCACATGTCGGGTCCCCTTGTGGGCTCGACTAATTTTTTTGTTTTGTTTTCAAACAAGTTTTAACACTGAATTGATGTGAGGCTGCTTCTAAATGCATTTGAGGTGAAACAATGGAGGTGAAACAATGAACTGGGTTGTCATTAAAATTTTCTTTCAAGCATATTTGCATAATGATCAATACTGGTCCAATGGGCTCAAGAATCACCATGGAAAGTCAATCAAATGGAATCCTGAAGCTATGGAAATTTATTGGCATGTAGACATTTGACCCAAGAATACAGTGCAACAAACGGTTCAACAAAAGATATTTTGAGGTGCAAGATATTCAATGTCAAAGTTGCTTAGTCAGATTTTTCTGCAATTGCACCTATTCAAAACCAATTATGGCTCACCAAGTTGCCACTTCGAAAAAATACAAAATTGTCTCTTGGGAAGCTGCCACTGGAAACATGAGATCATTTGCATCCATTGAGTACAAGTACAAGAGGGATTTCCTTCAATAATTATTCTTCATGAGATATTAGGTGTGAAAGTTGACCACCTTGAAACATGTAAGAAATGCAGATGTAAAATCATAACAAACTGCATTTGCTTTTGTTCTAAAAAAAAATCAAATAAGATCTTGAGGCTCTAAAAATAGACTAGGGAGCATATGAATGTGGGGGAGAATGTAGTGCACTAATCCTTTTGTCTTGAAAATCATCTAGTTGTGAAATATTAGCTTGAATAGGAGGCCACTTCGCAGGATAGAGAGTTTGGAAACAACAAAACAGTCTCGAAACCCACCAGCTTTTCTTTTCAAAACCCTGTCAAAACTCATCATTGGGAGCTGAAATATGACATGCATGTTACCATATGTCAACTAAATATGTCCACTAGGGGGTTTGGATTGAAAATCAACTAGCTCTGAACTATGACCCTCCAAAGTAGGCCAGTTGGGAAGATTTTTTAGGTGCACTTCTAAGTGTGTAGAGGAGAATTTTCAACATGGACACTTCAAATTTGTACCATCAGTGGCTCTAATTGGGAATGTATGCCTCCTATGGACATAGTAAGAATTCAAATCCTTTGGAGAAGTAGATCAGGTGCCTACTTCATTAGGCGACTGAGTGAAAAGGTCATCTATGCCCCCTTTGCTCTGGTTTGACAATTCAAACCATATCTGATGGCCTAAGACCACCAAGAACTATAGGTATCTTCTTACCTTTGTCATAGACAAA
Organism: Sequoia sempervirens; assembly: GCA_007258455.2. Taxonomy (NCBI): domain Eukaryota; kingdom Viridiplantae; phylum Streptophyta; class Pinopsida; order Cupressales; family Cupressaceae; genus Sequoia; species Sequoia sempervirens. The sequence goes on along the minus strand of VDFB02000017.1, from coordinate 97,299,651 downwards.
GTTCTCATCATATTTTACTGAAGCCAATATAAAAACATCACTGTAATCTTCCTAATTAAACATGCTAGCATCTCCCAATAGCCCATCATATACAACATTATCAACAAATTCACAATTACCATGCATCTAAAAATTAGGTATACTCTTAAAATACTGATTATCATGTGGAAAAAACTTATGATATTTATCATATAAATCATTTTAAAGTTGGAAACAATATTCTTCAATGTTTTGCATGTTGTCACACTTTATGAAAACTTCATCCATTTGAAAAAAGTAGCACTCATATTCTACCACATGGATGGTACTATCAAGCTCGATCTAATTATTAGTTTTCATGTCAAAGGTGAAACAGTCATAAGAATTATTCAAAAGATTATGCACATCATGCAAACTATCTCCAAGTGTATGTAAAGAGATACACTCATACATTGGCACACACTCTGACTGACCCCCATCATGCTGGTATAGAGAATAATCAAGAATCTCTAACTTATCCTCATCCTTGCTCACTTTGTTATCCTCTAAACATAACATACCAATATCTTCAACATCCCAAGCTTGTTCAAAAGTGAGCAATTCTGGTTCAAAAAGATAATCTGATTTTTCTTTGAAATCAACATCCATATCCACATGAAAAAATTCATGACTGGGCTCATCTAAGTCAACAAATAGATACTTGTCCAAATTTGCATTAAAACTCAAAACTTGGCTTATCTGATACAAAAAACTCATGGTTATCTATTTTTTCTAACTCATCAAAACAAGTTTCTAAACTTGCATCAACATGCACACTTTCATACTCATCATACAATGCATCATTATAATCAAATGATTGTTTGTCTTTATCCACATTATCAACATGCTGACCAACTAGTTCATAATTGGAAGGAAGATCAGATACACATGCATCATATCTTGTATAGTGAAGATTATCATCATTTTCAAAATTAGTATGGGAAGCACACAACAACTAAGGGTTATTCACATGTGCACATTTCTGATATTTAGTGGTCAACAGATTTGAAATTTGTACACTGCTTAATAGACAATTGCTTTGATCCATTCTTTCAACCACATCCTCTTCTTGACTTCCACTAGAACTACATGCATTACCAAGTTGTAAATAAGGATATACCATGATATCACCATCATCAAAATATGAAAACTCAATGGAATGATCATAAAAAATATTTCCCCAATAATAGGAGATTGAATTGCTAACAACCTTGTCAAAAGCATGGTCACAATCCATCACAGAGAATAGGCTATCTATTTGTTCATTCTTGCTTACTTTTAGGTTGTCATGACAACAATCTACATCTTTTTGCATTTTAGCATTGGAATGGTGTCATCATTGATTTGTTCATTTACATCCTCTTGAGGATAGACAAACATTTTCAATGTCATGAACATCAATGGTAGACTTTGCATCACTCTTAACTTCTTCCTTCTCAAGTATGCACTTGTCTATATTTAAAACTGAAGACATTTGATCATTTTTATTCACACAACTGCTAATTTCATTAGCATGTTTACCCAAAATTGAAGACAATGGAATTTGTACATATTCATTCCCCATTTTCTCCATATTATCTAAACATGTGTAAGCCATTTGCATACTCTGTATTTTAAAATCTTTTAATAGTGCACTAGATCCCTCCTCAAAAGCTTCAAAATACATATGAATGCAATGTGAGGTACTAGGTCTAAAATTTTTAGGGATTAGTGAAAGAGTAACAACAAATATGTAACTAAAAGCAATGCTTGATTCTTCATCTTGTTTTTTAATCTACTTTAACCTTGTGACAAGGTTAGAAGGTTATTTTGCAAATTCATTTCTATAAGTATCCACTAGTTTATCCCAGTAGGAAAAGGACTTCTTAGGAAAACTTAAGTACCGGTCCCTAGCTCTAGCTTCAAGAGATTTGATAAAAAATTTCATCCACATATCCCAATCTGCAAATGAATGTTTCTCCATGAAGCTAGAAAAAAATTGGACATGTGCATCTCCTTCACACACATTGCATCAATTAAATCTAGGCATCTTCTTATAGACTCGAGTTGCCATACTTCCAACCTTGTAATCAACCCATGAAAAGTCTAATTGGTTATACAATGGATCAAAAGAATTGACAAGAGGGTTAGTAACTTGGCTAGTAGATCTAGTATGGTTATCATTTTTATCATCATGTAGAGACATCACCCTTTTGTTCAACTCTTCAATTTTCCTCTCCAACACAACTTTCCTTTTTTGGCTTAGCATAGGCTTGTACACACTTAGGTTCATGTACTTTGTGGTGTCAAATTTTTGAGGATTATTAGACTTCTGAAGCTTCTTGGAAATTTGTATTAAGGATCCTAACGACATGCTTATTTCCCTTTGGTAATCCATAGATATATGCAAATATGGGTTTAACTAATTGTGCATAATCATAACCATGACAATATAAAGGATCACTAGGATAATTGCTAATATGGTGGTAAGCTAGACTTGAATCATATGATAATGCAAATGGATGGAAATCCATAGGATATACAAATTCATTCTAACCATCCATACTAGCAAATATTTGAATACTAGACTAATTATTTAAATGAAACATCAATTGCATTCAATATGACAGGGCCAACAAATGAAAGTATGCATAGAACCATGTACCTTCACATCTCCAGCTACTGCAACTTTGAATAGAGCATTTTTAGGTCACAATAATAAACAACCCTTCATGTGCATAAATTGTGGAGCAGAGTCGTTACCTCTTCAACAAGAGGAAAACCTTTGAAGCAAGGATATCTTCATCAATGAAAATAAATTCTCTAAGTTCTCCCAACAAAGTCTCTTCATAGTCTTTTGAATTTTGGGCTGCTACAAATCAATTTGCAAATCTAGAACTTCTTCAACATCTGAACTAGTCATTCATTTTTTTTAACTCTTTCCAAATGGATTTCAACAAATTTGCATCGGAGATTCTAGGACATAATTAACTAGATAATTCACTTCTCTCCCCAATAGAGTCGCTAATCTGTTGGTTCCCAAATCAATAGGTTCAATGAGTCCTAAAGAATAGCCACTTTCTCATATTTAGACTCAGAAATGGATTTGGCCAACGAACAAGATTTAATCAAAAAGATTGAAATCTCCTACATTTCTAGCTTTGCAAGACTAAGGTGGGTCTACCCAATAGTACATTTACAAATACTTGTGTGACAAAGTATCAAATATACTGTAAACAAATGATTCTACTGAAATTGTTTAAAAGAACCAATACCCTAAAGGTTTGGTTGACCTTCATGGTATTGTATAATTCACACATGAGATATGTAGAGCATTAAATTCCACACACAAACAAACAAAGATTGATAAGTAAATTGATTTAAATTGTGATTAGTTGCTGAATTAACCGAAAAAATGAAACAAGAATAACAATCTTAGATCAGTGCCTCATCCTTGGAACAAAGTCAACTCCAATACCTACACAACTTGATAACAATTTAATACACAACATCAATTAAGCTTTGAAGATATTGTATTATAGTATTTCAACATAACATCTCAACCATCACTTCTTATCAGAATCCTAACACTCAGTTTAACATAAAATAGTAGCCTAACTCAAGCATTTACATTAATTCCTTGAATCAATAGGCATGAACAAAACTAAACATCCACTGGAATTCAATGGAGAAAAATAAAATAACTCTTGATTATGTTATTCATAGCTTATAAAACCAGTACATAGGAGAGAAAATGGCCTCAAATTTTCACCGTTCAATATTATTATGCTAGTATTGCTATCAAATTACATACATATTGAAAAAACTAGACCCTTAGACTTAACTTTGAAATGCTCTATATTACAATGTTCTCCGTGAATAATTCTAGAACAACTCTCTCTTATAATGAATCAAAAATTTGCACTTAAGGATAAAGAAACCCTAAATGTACATCAGAAGAAGACACTTGGAAAACTCAGGTTCATCGATGAATAACTGCCCACTGCCTGAAGAGAATCCCTATTATGTACTCTGATTCACGCCTCTTGCATTTTCCCTCTAATAGAAAAATATTCCCTTACTGGGAAGACTTCATTCTTCATCATTCACTTTGTCTATGCAATTAAAAAAAATTACCTCTACTTCATTAGAAATTTCATTCCTCCATTTACCCCTATAGTGAAATTTTTTTGCTTTACTCATGAATTTTTTTTATTCCTCTGTAGTTGAAAATAATTCTACCAGTGCATTTATCCTTTTCAAAGAAAAATATTTTATTTGTGAAGGCTCCTTACTCATGTATCTTTACTTTAATCTTCCAACACTTATCCATTGGCTTTACCCAACAAAGAAAAAATACTTTGCTGGTGAAAGCTATTCACTTTTTTATTTGTTTTTCCTAGCATTTTAAAATTTTACTTTATTGCCCTTTTATCTTTTATATTTAAAAATATTGTTTTTAAATAATGCAAACACCACATCCTTTCGGGCAACATTTTCAATTCACCATTTAAAAGAAAACTTTTAAAAATCTTGTCGAGTCTGCCTTGGAGCCTCTCCCCACCTCTCCACAATATTCTTCTTACGTCAACACCAACTTGCATGGGCTAGCGGGCATACCATGTTATAGAGCCCAAGATATTAAATTTTTAAAATATTTAAAAAAAATCTCCCCATACCTCTGCTGAAGGCAACTCAAGGTTGGTGGGTCCCCTATGGGCTGGTGGGGGACGACTTGGATAGGTCCACATAGCCTACCCTAATGCCTATTGTTGATTTGAAGCTTGCCCTAATTCCTTTGTTTGTTGGTTCTTCATGGACATGGTGGCGAGCAAGGTTTATGTTTGCAATAGTTATCAAACATTGCTATCTTCTTCCATCAATGCCATCTAAAATCATGTGAGATGCAGGCCTTTGAAACATGAAGGCACCATTTTTTGTTGTTTAGTAAGGTTCTCCACAACCTACACCACTATCCTACTCACAATGAGTTTGAGAAATATGTAGTAAGATTAAGGTTTCAATGCCTCAATAGAATTTCCTCAAATAGTTTTGATACATTTTCACTTCAAGCGCTAGCTACTCCTGCATATAGTCTCCCTACAACATCAAATTAAACCCCTATCAGCTTGATTCTTGGCCACTCCTCTTACATCATACATTTGTAGGTATCAGTGGCATCTCTTTATAATACATTCATTGAGCTTCCTCAAGAGTGTCACCTCATGTTATGGATTAATCCTCTCATGGTGAACAACTGCAGGGCGATTTTAATTTCCAATTGAAATTTCAACATAAGAATTGTTTGTATCATATATATTTGGTGCGGCTTTGAATGATGTTTATTTTGTGAGGTTTTCAATGAGTGTGCATCCCCTTCTAAAAACATTCCCCTCACCTCCAAACTGCTTTGGTCTCATTTTTAACCTGCACCATGCTTTCAATTGTAACAACAAACATCTCATGTAATCAAGCCCTCACAATATGTGTTGACTCACCATTTGAATCCCTTTTCAATACTGCACAACATATAAAAAGTATTCGAGGTATTTTTATCTACCTTAGGTGCGATTACAACATTTGAAAATTTCTTCTATTCTTTAATGTTTTGATGGAGAGCCACATGCTCTCTATAAGCCATCACTTTGGCCTAGGAAAATTAGATTGCCAGAAAAGTGTGTTGAAGCTCGAACTCCCAAATATCAGATGCTTGAAATTTTCAAGTGCATCTTTTACAAGATGAGTATTTGAGTGTATGTTGTTCATACCTATCAAGCATATGTCTTTTAGATAGAATAGTTCAAGGTATATGCTCTCTCGAAGGGATTGGAACAAGCCACTTTGGTTGTCTATTACCATAACACCACAGTTAATTGCAGAATACCAACACAAATTGATCAACTTGTGTTGGTGTGAAAGTAAGCTTTGTATACTCTTTGTTAACATCATAACTATCCTAACTAGAACTTGCTAAAAAAATTTCTCCTATCCTTTAAGCACAATCATATCTCCATCGTAGACCTTATTTGATGTCCAATGTTCATACCAGCTTGGCACTAGCTAAGATGGAATGCCAACAGTTGTTGCAAAGACTATAGCTGCACCAAGGAGAAACTTTCTCTAAGTGGTCAATTGTTTCCATGGAGTTGAGGTAGGACAAAAACTATTTCACCCCCTTTACTCTCCAATTCAAGAATGACATCAACTCAATCAGGAAACCTGAACAATATTAGTCCTTATTGAAAATTTTCTTTCTCAGTGTTATGTAACTATTTAAACAACTTAGCAAGATTAAATAGTGTTGTGACTTTATACCATGGTAAGTCAAGTGGAACACCATCAACAAAATCATCTTTATCATCTCCTTCAAACAATGACACTTTATTTTTCTTTGGATCCAATTTCAATTGACAAAATCATCATAAGAATAGTTTTACCAACATATCCTTGTATAGAAGAAAATTGTGAAAGGCTTCTACCTCAAAGTATAGAATCACTAATGTTGCACTCATAGCAGTAATGAGCATTAGAATCAATATTCAGGATATGTGACTCACTACTTCATTCAGATGGTTGAATGCTTTCCTCAAAGTGTGTCACATGTTGGGTCCCCTTTTGGGCCTGACTATTTTTGTTTTGTTTTCAAACAAGTTTTAACCCTGAATTGATGTGAGGTTGCATTTGAATGCATCTACGGTGAAACAATGATCTGGTTTGTCATTAAAATTTTCTTTCAAGCATATTTGCATAATGGTCAAAACTAGTCATGTGGGCTCAAGAATTGCCTTGGAAAACCAATCAAATGACCTCCTGAAGCTATGAAAATTTATAGGCATGTAGACATTTGACCCAAAAATACATGCAAAATATGGTTCAAAAAAAGAGATTTTGAGGTGCAAGATATTCAATGTCAAAGTTGCTCAGTCAAACTTTTCTGCAACTACACCTATTCAAAACCAATTATGGCTCACCAAGTCACCACTTTGAAAAAATACAAAATCGTCTCTTGGGAAGCTGCCACTCGAAACATGAGATCATTTATGTTCATTGAGCATGTGTCCAAGAGGGATTTCCTTCATTCATTATTTTTCACGAGATGTTAGGGGTCAAAGTTGACCACCTTGAAACATGTAAGAAATGCAGATGTAAAATCAGAACAAACTGTATTTGCTTTTGATCTCGAAAAAATATCAAATTAGATCTTGAGGCTCTAAAACTAGACCAGGGAGCATATGAATGTGGGGGGACATGTAGTGCACTAAGAATTTTGTCTTGAAAACCATCCAGCTGTGAAATACAGGTTGAACAGGAGGCCACTTCGCAAGACAAAGTCTACAAACAACAAAACAGTCCCTGAACCCTCCAGCTTTGCTTTTCAAAACCCTGTCAAAGCTCATCATGGGGAGTTGAAAATTGACATGCATGTTACCATATGCCAAATAAATATGTCAACCAAGGGGTTTGGATTGAAAATCAACTAGCTTTGAACTATGACCTTCGAAAGTAGGTTTGTTGGGAAGATTTTTTAGGTGCACTTCTGAGTGTGTAGAGGAAAATTTTCAACATGGGCACTTCAAATTTACAAAATTTGAAGGTACCATCAATATTAGATTGCAAGGGGCCCACTTAGAGGGATAGTTTGTTTGAAAATCAATGACATTTTCACAAATGATCTTGTCATCAAGGAATCCTTTTGAAAGATCTTTCATTGAGAAATTTGATAAAAAGAATGGCCTTCTTGAGGGAAAGCTTTCTAATTCTTTTCACTACAAATTTGATTTCAAAAGAAAATCTTGCTAAGGGGATCTTTATCGTAAGATAAAATTTATGAAAAGTTTAAAATTTTTCAGTCAGGGATTTGTTGGCCACCGAATGCACCTTATTGAAAATGTGAGAAGTAGGAGCCCCCCTTAGGATGGTGTGTGCGAATTGAAGGAGCACATGACATACTAAGGAAGAAGAGGTGCATAGATGTCATGGCTGATAATACATGATGAGATGTAGATGTGGAAATTTTGTTGCATAAGTGAAGGACAACACATAGGCACCACAACATCAAGAAGCAAGCAAAGAAGAGAGAAATATAAACAAAGAAACATAAGCAAAGATGAAGAAATCAAGAGACAGGGGAATCTAATAATTAGGGGTTAGAACTATTAATAAATATAGATAAATAGATATAATATAATATATGTATGAACTGTCATTAATCTCCAAATATATCGGAATGCAACATGAAAAGCACATGAATACAAAATAAAATAAAAATTTGGGTCAACATGGAAATGAATTCCTCCAAGGCTTTGCATTGTACCCAATCATCGAAAATAAAGTTACAACATATAAAATAATGATGAAACATATAGAGGAAGTTTACAACATAATTTTAGTCATGTATCCAAGCACCTACAAGGGCGACATGGGTCCTCTAGGAACACATAGAAATGAGCACAAGGGAAACACAACACACACAAAAATCTAATCTATAGATAAAGAAAAGGCACTCTCCTAGTGCTCATCAACCAGGAGGTCATCGTTCTCCCAATGTAGATATCATAAGAGGGCGGATGAGCCTGCAAGGGTAGAATGGCAAGGGGAGTGCCCTCCGACTCTCCTATGACAAGAGATAAGAAGAAGGACCCTCAAGATCTCCTTCAATCAACTCTTGTGAGGTAAAATTCATCAATCTTGCAAAGATCGTTGACAGAGCCGAGACATCATTTATTGAGTTAAACATGTACTTAATAGGAGTAACATGTGTTAATCAAGTGGGAGGTGAAGGAGGAACCCGAGATCCACTATTAATCTCGTCAAAAGAGATAGTGACAAACTTGGGAGATGTCGGGGTTGCCCCCATCACAAGGACAACACAAGCCAAAGTAGAAACATCTCCCAAAGAAGTTGATCCCTTCTTTCAGCCTCCATTGGAAGTGATGTTGTCCTCCAAATTACGCTTCATCAAAGGATGTAGAATCCCCACAAATGAAGTAGAAGGTGAGGAGGAAAAGGAACAATTTGCAACAGACACCACCATGGTGTTTGGCATGCCCATGAGCTAGGAAAATGGAGGGATGTTTAGAAGGGACATTAGAAGAGGGGGCTTGATTGAGGGAGTGATAAACACTTACACCCTTTTGGGGTGAGTTTCATTAGCATTCGTAGGAGGATCTAGAAGAAAAATTGAGGTGATGAGAACTAAAGTGGAAGGAATAGAAGAGGGAGGCACAACAGGGGATGTTGAAATAAGAGCTACTAGCTCCACCTTTTGTGAGGTAGCTTGCTCATTAGTTAGAGCCTTTGTTTGGTGGTTGCAGTCACACACAAGCTAGTTTCATCAGCTCTGAGAACTGGAACCCACTACTTGAGAAGGAACAAGAGGCTCTTGTTCCCCATAGGTGTTTCCTCCACAATTGTTGCTAGTGGAAGGACAACCTCATGGATGGGAGCAAGAGTAGGAAGTGTAGGAGTAGACATGATGACAGGTGGAGAAGCAGACATAGGCGCCTTAATAGTTGGCCACTTCCCATTCACTTCCTAAGAGGTAGGAGCGATAGGAGGCCACAGAGGCTGAGATGCATGTGCAATTCAATAAGGGCCTTTCCCCTTACCATAGACAATGAGCCTCAACACTATGGGTAAGACGAAAAGTTCATTTACTCGACACTTGGCCTTCTTCCAAGTGAGAAAAATTGGACCCCCCATGCAAGGCATGGGAGTAGAGGCTGATAGTGCCACAATAGGGTGAGAGGTAGAAGTGGATGGAACACCAACATAAGAGGAAGGCTCCTAGGTGCGAGTTGGCTTCCCCTTCGCCTTTTGTTGAGAGGAGGAGGTATCCTGCTGCTACACAATCATAAAACCTTTGACTGAAATGGTATAAGGGGAGATACTTGGTAGGTCACCTTCGACGCTATGCCCCCATTCTTATATTTGAAATAGATGTGGTACAAGTTTGTCCTTGGAGGAAGTGGACTGACCAAGGCATGCCAAAAGTGATCTAACAAGTAGCCCACACATGACACTAGAGGTTTATACCCAGTGTCATGTACAATGTGCACAAAGCCCTCATGAGAAAAAATTAAATACTTATGAATTAACGAAGCAACTACATTCATGCTAACTAGCTATGGGATGCCTAGTTTCACTCTGAACAAGTTTGAATCTGGGATGACATCAAAAGGAGAATTTATAGTCTTGGGTACTACCAAGACTGAGAGAGTGACGAAACTAATTCGAGAGACTGAGAGTCCATCATGATTACGTATTGTTCTCTTTGATTCATCATACCCATCCTTATATAAGAAACTTATCAACAAAGTCTTGTTTGTTATAACATTCACACAAAATGTGGGATCAACTAGAACAATAGTCATGATGTTCTTGTTGATGCAAGTAGGAATGTACAGAAGAGAAGGCTCTTTGTTCATGTTCATAGGTAGGTCCTATGATGTGAAAGTTATATCGGGTGATCCATTCGCAGGCTAGGTAGGAGGAATAGGGAGATGCATAAAAGAGGCCATGTTTACATACTTTGAAAGGAATTCCTCAGGATACCCCAAAGGCTCAAGAATTAGATAGTGACCTTTCTAGATTTTGCTTCCCAATGCCTATGGATCCTTTGAACTATGTTGCTAGGGGTTGTAGGTTGGGTTGCAAGGCTATGTGCCTTGCAACACACAAACCTACAATGCGCCTAGAATACAAGAGAAGGTTCTTTCAACACTATGAAACAAAATCAAAATATTTCATGTTGGGTTCATCAAAATGTAGAGGAGGGGGACCAACTGCTCCGAGACTCCAGGTCACGGGAGAGTCCTAAGCAACAGGCTACCATGATCTACCTCAAGCTTGCTAAATGACTTGGAAAGGTTAAGAAGTTAAGGTCAAAAAGGAAGAGCAATCTACTTGGTACTGTCCTTTTGCTAACCTGAATGTTTCAAAGAGTCAAATGAGCTAATTTTCAAAGTTCAATCTATGGCCTAGACAATTCACTGCTTGAGGATGACAGTGCATAACATGGACTCCAATACGTCACGCTGGCATCTCAATGGGGTGCTAGTGTTCATACAGACATATGACTTTTGAGATAGATTAAAACACTTAAAATGAAACTAACAGTCTGACTAGTAGATTTTTTAAGCTATGACAGAATATAAAGAAAGTACAAAAACAAAATACAACAAGAACACTTTAATTAGCTATGCTCAAATTTCCAAAGGAAGTGAGAAAAGTAGACCTTTCTATCTAAGAGTTGAATCTTCAAAGAGCTCCACACGAGAGTAATTACACACAAAATACCAAGGAAAATGTTGGGGCTATTTTTAGAGGACTACCTTAGTCAGTCTGTTGCTTTGGTGTTTCCACCTCCACTAAAAACTATATCTAGCAACAATGTAGAAAGATAAAAAAGAACGTGTATTGGAATGGAAGTTCCAAGCAATGCACAAAACACAATATGCTATTACGTAACACAATGATGCAAAAAAAAAACAATGGTGGATATCACCTTCACATCTATGTGCTCTCAAGGAAACTAGAGGAAGGAGTGAACTTGCAAGTTCTCCAACAACTCTATCGCAACGAATGGAGTGGAGAAGCCAAGAGACCAACAACTTGCAGCTACAATGGAGGTGGTAGTGAATCTTGAAAGTGTGTAAGTTGATTAGCAATGCATGTAGAATTCAATCCAACAAAAAGATAGAATGGAGAAGTTATGAAGAAGTTTGAAGAAGATGGATAGAATGAAGATTAAGCAATTTGAATGGAGAAAGGGAGGCAAGAGAGTCATTTTGCATGGATCAAGGGGTAGGAGGCATTACGGTACACATGTAATGGAGAAACATAACACCTCTACAGATTTGAGATCAGGAGGAATCCTATCAGGACAAAAGCACAATGTGCGTGTCCCCGACCAAATTCCTCCACTGACATAGAAACAGGCTACCGGGTGGACAAGGAAAAGTGGTAGATGTCAGGATTGCATCATTGAAATTACATTTTCTAAGATGAATGGTATAAGAATCTATGAAATTTACAAGGGGTGCAAATTCACACCATTACACATATAACATGATCCCTTCTACTAGCTCAATATTTGCTTCTAGGTTTCATGGAGTCAAACTCAATTATATCTCCATTAAAATTTTTGAACTATCACACTTCATAAAATAAATGACCACCTAGAAGAGACATTTATGTTTTAAATTTTAAAATGATATAAACTAATGAAATTTAGAAAAATTAATGTAGTTTATGTTTATCATTTAAAAAATTAGCTAGATATATTTTTATAAATTTAAGAGAAGAATTTTGATTGCTATTTTTATTGAAAAATGTGAGGTCGATGGGATGTTACAAAAAAAATATTTTTTTCCACACATAGTTAACTTATATGTATGTATGTGTATATCTTTTCCTCATATACATATACATACACACATATATTTATATATGTATGTATGTGTGTATATGTATGTATATGTACATATGTATGTATGTAAATGTGTATATATATTGGGGAAAAATATTGTAACATCTCTCATTTCCAATCCCTTTATGATTCTATGATTGTCCAATTTTATAATAAAATTGTAAGTGCTCTAATAACTTATGTTAGATGTAGAGTGTCATTTTAGTGTACAATGTGAGGTTATTAACATTGTTAATTGATTAAGGGTGATTATATGATTATATATTTCTTAACAATGCTACTAAAGTATGTGTGGAATGATATGCAACAAGAACATGCATTAGGGAAGAATTAAGTCTTGGTGCTAAAGTATTCTCAAATAGAAGTTTGTGGGAAAAGATTAACTAATTAATATAATATGACTAATTTAATTAAAAATAAACAAATAATTATTATAAATTAAATTATATTAAATTATTTATTTATTGTGGTAATTAATTTATTTTGGGAAAAGAAAAAAAATTCAATTATTTTATTGATTAATTAAGAAGGATAATTTTCTAATATTATTTCAAAAGAAAAAAATATTATCAAGAATGGATTTTTTAATATTATTGGTTTACAAAAGAATTTGTATGAGAAAGGAAAAATCATTTTAATATTATCTTCTTTTGTTAAGAATATAATATACTATTTTATTTTACTTTTAAGATTTTGAGAAGAAAATAATATTATTTATTAAAAAATAAAAAGAATTAATTTTATTCTTGTTTTGATTATGCAATTGAGAGAATTTGAAATAAACATGTTTCAAACTTGAACATTTTGAAAGTACTTTTTTTTTTAAGAATTAAATAATTATTGTGGTTAGTGAATTATTTTGATTCATTGTCATTTATATTTCCAAATTGTTACAAGGTCAAGAGTTAGGGTTCTTTTCATGAATTTCTTTATTTTGAATTAATAATGAACATAGACTATTTGCGAAAGAGGTTGTGTTCATTGATTACTTGTGCAAGAAGATAGTTATAGATGTATTGAACTATGATTTGGGTATTTCTTATTTCGGTGTTTTTTTTTTTTTTTTTGAATAAGCATGTCCATCAATATTTATACATTTATCTATTATATTTAATCTTTTGTGATTAAATCAAATCGACATATTGAACTATGATTTGGGTATTTCTTATTTTGGTGTATTTGGTTTAAATTTTTTGAATAGACATGTCTATCAATATTTATACTTTTATCTATTATATTTTATCTTTTATGGTTAAATCAAGTCAACTATTTTTTAATAAAAATTGGTTAAACTGATATGAGAAAAATCAATCTATTACATCCATTATAACTTTAATTTTATGAATTAGATTTTTATAAAACTTATAGGAGATATGCAACACCATATTTTTAAATCCTCAAGAAAATTTAATCATATACCTAGATTGTAAATAATGATATATTGACGATTTAGTGACTATCTATTAGTACTAATAATATAGGAATTAAGTCTTATTAATTATTCTATTTATTCATATGATACCTTTTGTATCATAATTGATTAAATTTATGTAATTTAATTAGAATGATATGATTTAAAATCGTAAGAAGACTATAGTGTGATATTTTAGTGTCTTGAAAGTGAAATATAGTCTTACCTCTTAGAGGTTTATAGAATTGTATGCAAAATCTAAGTGGTTGTATGACTATATTTTGACTTTATGAATGGTTCGGGGTCAATGAAATATATTGTATAATATTTTATTGGATTTTTATGTTCATGTAAATTTAATTTAGTCTGGTATTTTTTTGTCTCCTTGGGGAGATATTTGTTGAATTATGATATCCTTTGTGTCATTCTTGATTTATGTTAATATGCGACATCCTTTTATGTCATGTTGGATTTATGTGGATATGTGACATCTTTTATGTCATGGTTGATTTATGTTGATATATGACATCTTTTGTTTCATGGTTAATTTATGTTGATTTATTTACTTCTATGTCTTGATTAACTTGTAGCATCTTTTCTGTCATGGTTTATACATGATATCTATTATGTCATTATTTTGTAAGAAGAATATAGTGTGATACTTTAGTGTCTTGAAAGTGAACTATAGTCTTAACTCCTAGAGGTTTATAGAATTGTATGCAAAATCTAAGTGGTTGTATGACTATATTTTGACTTTATGAATGGTCTGGGGTTAATGGATTATATTGTATAATATTTTATTAGATTTTTATGTTCATGTAAATTTAATTTAGTTTGATGTTGTTTTGTATCCTTAGGGAGATATTTGTTGAATTATAATATCATTTGTGTCATGCTTGATTTATGCTAATATATGACATCTTTTTATGTCATGTTGGATTTGTGGATATGTGACATCTTTTATGTTATGGTTAATTTATGTTGATATATGACATCTTTTGTGTCATGGTTAATTTAGGTTGATTTCTTTACTTCTATCATGTCATGATTAATTTGTAACATCTTTTTTGTCATGGTTTATACATGATATCTATTATGTCACTAATGATTATATTTGTATATGACATCCTTTGTGTCATGATTCTACTTGTGAGAGTAGGGATATATAGAAGGATAGGGTGTATAAGAGGTTTATCTCAAGGGTTCCATTTAAAACAATGGAATATGATTTTATCTCATGGATTAGGATGGTTAAATCTTATTTTCTCTATTTGGGTTTGATTACCTCAAGACATGTTTCATAAATAAATTTGGCTAAGATTTTAGCTTTCTCATCTCGTTATAAGTACCATAACACTATAGGATTTAGATATTTCACTAGTAGAGGATCCATAGGCAGTTTATGTTATTACCACCTTGTACCACTAGAGCTAGAAGATATTTGAGATAAGTCTTGTGACCCATTGTATTAGCATACATTCTATTTCTGTCTTGTGGTAAGGGTGATCTTTGGTTGGTATATGTTGATGCCAAAATTTGATGAGGTAACAAAGTCTTATGGGAAACTCAGTTTAAGGGGGAACTTTTGTGCTAAACTGAGTAACCTCTAGATTTTTAAAGAAGCCGACTTCTTCTATAATGGGTTTTAGAAAGGGAAAAGGAAGCAGATATAATAAAGTAAAGTCTAACCTAAAGTGATTCACCAAGATTTGATGGTGGGCACGATAAATCATAAATTTAAGGGCCTGAATAGTGTTGTTGTGTTCCAAAACTTCAGAGACTTAAGGCTATAGCATAGAAAATTCATTTATTGACATAAAATAATGTCACATATATTCTCACTACTAAGAAGAGTCATTAGACATGATTTAGGTGAGCAAATTTGTATCCAACATATATAGTTCACTGAATGAAAAGTCAATACAGTATAAAGCACAGTTCACAGTTTAATCAAAGCATAAAAAATAGAAAGGACGAAAAATTGGCACAGTCTGAAAGTTTTGCAATAAAATAGTAATAAAGGCCTGGTGTCTTTTGCCAAAACCAGTGTATTTTTTCCAAAATTTTGGACCATTTCCTCTCAATAGAGAAAGTATATATAGCAAGAAAACTCCCACCGCCTTGGAGAACAACAACAGAAAGGATCACACAATCCCCATGTAATGATGCCTAAAATAGAATATACCCCAGGCTATTATAATAGCATTGGGCCGGAACACAACATCCAGTCATCCTGCGCACAGGTGCATACCCCGTAATGATGGCGGTGTTCCCATCTAGGCCCGATCGGACAAGTGTCATCCATTGCTACAAATGATTATGACAAGCAACATCCAATAACATTATTTCATTCAACCAGACCATCGCTTGCATGACAGATCAGCCGCTAGGCACGTGGCAGCCTTTCGCTGCCTGTATGAACCATTCTCCCATTGTTGCCAAGGATTTGTGATAGTGCAACACGTGTCGAATGGGTTGAGAACCTTAACACCATGGAAGGATCGCCCAATAGCAGGGCACAAAAGATGCATGGCAACATTTCGCTACTTGCGGTTGCCATTTTATCCCCGCATTGAAAAATTCTCGAACGGTTGCCATTTAGCAAGATGTGGGACCTGTTGACACTTTCAAGAATGATAGTCTCGTGGAAACCTTTTACAACCCAATGAGGTTTCAAGGAAATGAGGAACAAAACATCCTATAACCGCAACACATGGAGGCACTGCGCAGCTCTCAGGATCCAAAATGAAAGCCGATACCCAAAGCTGTGAAGAGTAGATGCGCAAAGCGGCAGGTCAAAAGCTTGCAAAAAAAGGGGCCAAGCAAAATTGGCGATGCACAGGCCGGTGCACACACAATATAAAAAGAAACTTGAAGGGAGCTGCTCAAATATTATTTAACATCTTTTGGTGACTAATAGGGGCGTTTCGACTAAGGAACGAAGAACCCAAAATTTCTCTGGTGCTATAGATCAGAGCCTTATCTATAGGGCTAATAGGGTCATAATTTGGAAAGAGTCTCCTACAAGGGTGACCATTTATTTTTGGACAGATTTGCTATGTTGTGCAAATTTTCTTGTGCTCCACGTAGATCAATAGTTTCTTTGTGATGCAGCACATCGGGCAAACCGAC
Organism: Sequoia sempervirens; assembly: GCA_007258455.2. Lineage (NCBI taxonomy): Eukaryota > Viridiplantae > Streptophyta > Pinopsida > Cupressales > Cupressaceae > Sequoia > Sequoia sempervirens. The sequence continues at coordinate 97,282,681 of VDFB02000017.1, read as the reverse complement.
CCCTACTCGTATATGAAATAGCAGCTATGAGAGCAGATGAATGACTACCTCAATGCCAGCTACCATTGGGGGTTGGATGAACTCCCTGAAAGCCTCTGGGTCACCTTCCTTCTCTTCAATAAGTTTCAAAATCTATGTAGTTGTGGCAATAGAGCCATCCTCTAGGAATGGGGACGACTGTCCCATCCTGCCTAGCTCGAAGAAACACCTTCGTATGCTATCCAGTGTCCTACTCAGAACAACCATTGTTGCCTTAGTGCGTTGGAGGGTAGAGTGGAAATGGATAAATTTGTTTGTCGTTTGAGTAGCAGTGTCTCAATCCTCAATACCTGCTCCGGAAAGGCTCTCGTCAGAGACAGTATAATTTGTTGAGCAAGTCTTTCACCTCAGGAACATTCTCTAAGATGAATCATGGGAACTGCTCAATCATATCATGGGCTTCCTAGTTGAGCCTTGATGCTTTGTCGATAAATCAGAGGGTAGGTTGTAGTGTTAGGAAAAAGGTGTTTTAATTTTCTCCCAGTGAGAAATGTATAATTGCCTAACCAGCGGAATGATATCAGGTTGTGTTGGGGAAGGAAAGAGAGAGGCTTTAAGCAAAGTGATCTCCACGTCTCTTGAAATAAGGGCCTCAGCTAATTCTACCTTTTTCTTTTTCTTGGATGCCAACTCCTTCGCATAGTTTCTCATTTCTTTATTCCAAGTCTACTCGGCTCGAGAGTGATTTTCTAAGTGCTCCTCTAGAGAAGTCTTTGTCTCTCGGAGCTCTTCCTCTAGTTAAGCCTTTAGGCCTTTAAATTTGACTTCTTTCTCTTGTATTATTTTCTCATATTGGGCCTGTTGGCGTTCCAACTCTTCACCCTTTTGTGCCATCCCCTGACTATGCTCAAGGCAGAGGCGCTCAAGCTCCTTATCTTTTAGCTGTAGATTTTGTTGCGCTTCCTGGTTCTTACTTTGTAGCTCTTTTATTTTGCTAGGGTCAACAAACTAAATCCTCACAATCTCACTCTGAAGCCTATTTCTCTCATCCTCTGCTACCAGTGTCCTTTTGTTCATGCAAACAATATCTGCCTCCAAGGATTTCTCCTTCCTTTCTAGAAAACTAACCCTTTCCCTGGTTGCCTTGAGTTGCTCATCCTTCTTCTTTAGCTGGTGACCAGTTTTGAGGAAGTCGGAAGTGACTACCCATTGCATTTCCTCCATGTTTTCAACTTTATCCTGCGGTTGGGCTACTTTCATGTCGAGTCCAACTACATATATCTCGTAGTCTTCTGGTTGCATTTCTCCTTGAGGCTTGCTTATCCTTAGGTACATGGTCGCGAACTTCAATCTTGTTGGGCTTCATTGTACAGAGCTTGTACTCTTGGCTCGGCGGGACCACTGTTATCTTTTGCCTTGTGTTTCCTCATTATATTCGTGCATGCCTCCCTTTTGCAATCTATCTATGCTATGAATTCAGACGGTGATGAAACTAGTCCACTTGCAAAAGGAGCACCAAAAGGCAGAGCATAGGGATAGGTAACTTTCATAGGTGCAGGCATTTGTTTCTTTTGGAGAGTGACAGTTTTTGGAGAGAAATGAGGCACGTTCCATAGTTTGGTTTGAGAACCAACAACAGGGCTAGTCATTTGTAATGATTGGACTAGGGAATCAGTCGTAAGGCTTAGTGGCAGGGAAGGGGGAGTTATTAACGGGGTATTAGTTTGTTGCAATGGAAGAGGATCTGTAATTATAGCAGAGAAAGAATGGGCACTTGCAGAGGGAAAGCCTTCCAAAATTGGTGCAAGGAAAGTCTGAGCGGTAGCGGCAGGCGTAAGCATATGTGGAGGGGTAATTATGAGTGGGTGGCCCTGTGAAAATTGAGCGAATCCAACCATATATGTCGGCTAAAAGCAGAGGGTAGAGAGCGAACCGACAATGGGGTGAGGGAAAATACTAAAGAATGAGATGCAAGAGGAGTGAATTGTACCTGTTGACTGGTTGCTGGCATCTCTAGATGTGTCAAAGGCTCCATCACAACCTCTGGATCCTAATTGGCAGCGAGTACTCCTCCTCCTGTGGGTTCTTGCGAACCTTCTCCAATAATACGTTTCTATTTTGCAGGCAGAAACATACTAGCATCGGCAGTCAACTCCTTTTCCTGAAGTGATAGCCTGACTAATTTAATAGCCCAAGTGAGTGTATGTGAGCCCCTTGATATATTAAAACATATGTTCATGGCCACATAGGTGAGCTGCTTGGGGACCTTCTCCTTTTGTGCAGAGGAAGCCGATGTCACTGCTTCCTCTTCCTTTTCCTCGAATTCCTCCCCCTCTTTTCTTTTATTAATACTAGAGCTCAGGCTAGGATGGCCTTCATTCCACCATCTTTCAAATTCTTGGTCGTCCCTTAGTTGATTGTAAGGATCATCCAATTGTGCTGTTTCCTGACGATATTTCTAGAAAGCCTTTATTTTCTCTTCACTCCATACCTCATCCTTCTTTAACCTATTGTACATGCCACACTCCATGGGGACATTATTCTAGGCCACAGCCACAAGAAAGTAGAACTTGTGCCATGGGCCTCTAGTGTCCGGTGTAGGGATTTGCGCTAATTCAACAAAATCCTCATCTTTGTCCATTCGGGGGTTACGACGCTTCTCCCAATATGGTCAGGAAACGTGGGTAACTCTCATATGTGGCTTCGACAAGTCATCAAAAGGGTTGTATTCCCACTTATCATTTACCAGTACCAACCCTAGATGTGCCAGCTTATCCTCTAGCAACTGGTCCAATTGCTTTTTTAGTAGAGTTACCAACTTGAAATTCTTTAGACAAGTGAAAAATCCCTTCTTCTTGACCTTTTCATTGCTGCAGAAAGTAAAATCAATGATACAAACCTATCAGAACATTTCTAGCCTGAGCACTCTATCCGTGACACAGGTTGGGAGCAGGAAAGGTTTTCTAGTAAAACCCCGCATTCGAAGGATTGTAAAATCCTTGCCCAAGACCCAGTTACAAGCAGGGGTGAAACTCTGCATAAATCCAGTCTGCTCCCTATCAAGCTAGATAATATCACCCTCTCCGATCAAATCATTCAAGACCGGGGCTATGAAATAGTCTGCAAATGCATAATAATCATATGATGTAGAAAAAAAAGGTGTCCATGTGGATACCGGCTTCCTTTTATTTTGCTCATCAAAAATTGATAGTGAAAAAAATGGTTGAAGAAATCCGGGTTCTGATGTAGAAACATGTGGACCAAGAAGGAAAAAAACCTAAATTTTTTCTTTGCCTGATAATTTTCAATTTCCTGTTTCATTTCTTCAATTATAAACTCAGCAAAATCATACCAGAAGAGTTCATGTTGCTTGCGAAATTGCATTGTCGGTCCTAGTTGAAAGGCCTCTATCTTCTCATTAGAGTCTCAGCCACATACAAAGGCCAGCATGGACATGGCATCCTGGAGATTGTCGCGAAATGCACCGCGTGACAACGAAATACTTGGTGCTGTAGTGGCTGAGATGCCTTTCTTACTAGTCTCTTCTAACAAGAACTCTGAGCTAGTTTTCATCTTCCTCCATATTTTCTCTCCTTTGCTCAGGTGAAAGGTCTCGATATTCTCCTTCCTCTTACTCAGATCCGGGATACATAACATGTGCCAGATGGCCTCTGAAGTGATATGCACCCTTACATTGCAGCCTTCAATATAGTGGGTCTGAGGATTATAGCACTGAATAGCAACATCAATCACTTTTGGGCAATAGTGCACCAGTGGGACCATGTATTGAGGAAGACCACTATACCAAACTCTACTCACCGTCGGTTGGTCTGCCTTTGTTTCCAATAACCTTGCACAAGCTGCCTCTCTTAGTGACTTAGGGTTCTTCGCGAGCCTTGGGTCGTATATATTGTCCCATTTTTCTTCAACCTTTTTCTAGTTTCTCCATTTCTTGGGTCTATTAAGCTCCTCTGTGTAGGCCCTCCTTGTTTTGTTGGGTATACCAAGCATAGAATATGCCACATTCTCATAGACATATACCTCTACTAAAGAATGAATAGCCGTAAATAGCTCCTGGCTAATTTCCTCCTATATTGGCTAAGCTGAAGATTTTGACATTTTCCTTCTCTGAAGATTTCTGTAAGCTCTTGGTTGGATGCGACTATGCTCAGCTCTAGATAGACAAACAAAAAACAACTCTACACCTATCCTTGGCGTTTGTGAAAAGAATTTGAAATATTAAGCCTTTTCATTCAATAATGGGAACCTTTCTTAAGGTGGTAGGCGAAAGCAATCCTTTTGCATTTAATTCGGCATGTACTATTAATCTTACAAATTGTGCAAAATGAACTGGTTGCTATTTGAAGCGGTTGGAGTTTATTATTGCATTTGGGTGATCGTGTGATATGATCTGATCTCCTTGGAACTTGAGCTGGCAATTGGCTTGCTAACCTTGAGTTAGCATGTGCTGGCAATTAATATCCTAGCCAGAATGATTATGCCAAGCAAACGATCATAGCCTAAAAAGATATGAATATTTCCTTGGGCTCTAGGATGCGCTTAAGAGATGACACAATAGCCTACAACCATACGTCTTACTGCCAACAAGCACCACCTTTTTAAAGATAATTAATCAACTCCATTTATTTAAGCACGCATTGATCCATGCTATCACAAATGTAACTAGCCTAAAAAATGTGAGCAAATGTAGGCTCGCCTTTCAAGAAATCAACTACCATAATATCACATTCTTTTGAAGCGGATTAGCATGTGTTTTGTCAATTTTCTATAAATAGGCTAGTAAGTAGTGAGAAAGATATACTTAGCATTTGAGAAGTGATAGGTTAGTAGTAGAGTCTTAAGCAAGTCTTTTCATAGGTTAGGTGGTAGATGAGTTTAGCATTAGCTCAGAAGCCTAGGGATAGTGTCAGAGCAATGGATACCCCAATTCGCTTGATCTCATATAAGTCACAGACGACATTCCTAGGGGAGATTTCAACTAGGAGACTAAAAATAATGACTAAGAACAATCATTCTTTGGTCTTGGTAGCCATAAAGTGGGTTTTAGGAAAAGATTGTATAGAATATGAGGATAGGTATCGGGTGAATATCGACGTATGCTCCCACTTTGTAGCATCTATGCTAGACATTAGCGTTCCTCGACCACTAATCTTGAAGTTGGTTAAGGAAATCTTCCCTAAAAAATACTTGAATGGTCTTGGTGAGGTCGTTGCGCATGCTGCCTATGAGGTAGGTCTGCCGTCAGCCAACAACTTGCATCGCTTCATTGAGGAAGAAACTATCATCATTTGGCTGTTGTTCCTCAGTGGATTCCACCTACAGACCCATGACCAACACCAACAAAGGGTTACTCAGGCCCTACACTTCCTATTTCGCAGCTACAACGTGATACCTTTCTACAACGTAGACTGGTATACTGATTTTAGGAACCTGGTGTTTCCCCTGCCAATGATGGTTATGCCAAATGATGCTACTAGTGCAGCCGAGGAACCCATGGATGAGGAAGGAGTGGACACTGCAGTTAATGCATCAATTGCTGCCAACCATGCCTTTGGATAAAAACCCTTTCCTATTGCTCGAACTGTCTCCCTGTAGCTCAAAATACGTCTCTCCATAGCTATATATAAGCCTGATAAAAAGGCTATCATATATATAATAGCCCAAAATACTTGTAAATTTTGAAATATGGCTTCCCAGCCACTTTTGTAATGAAAAAAATATATATGAATAGATATTTATCGTTTAAAGAAAAACCATGCTCTTTGCTTTTATTCTATATTTAAGTTTTTCTGGGCTTGCAACTTTTATATGCTATTTCTTCGTACATGGGTGTGTTTTATGTAAAGCAACTCTGTTGTTCCACTTGCCAATGATAGTGGATTAATTCCGCAGAAGAACAAACTGACATGGAAAAAGACTAGCCAAAGAAATGAAAATAAAATAAAAGTGCTTTTTACATATGTACAAAGTAGAGCTTAATGCCTAATGGAACAACTTGATGAATCCCATTGATTGGGATTCCTAACGGTTCTTGTTCCATATTCTCCAGCTCAAAAGTGTTGTGTTGTTTGCACCAAATGATTTTGAATGGACCCTCCCATAGGCTGTCAAATTTACCGTGCTGACCTGGCTTTGCAGCCCTGCTATCATACTTTAGCACTAAGTCTCCACATTTTAGACCTTGGTCGGAAGCCTTCTTGTCAAACCATTGTTTGACCACTTGTTGACGACTTGTCATTGCTGTTAGGGAATTCTCTCTTTTTTCTTGTACTTCCAACAGTTCAGCAAGCCGAACCTCCATGACTTCATTTTGTTCTATCTCAAGAAATTTCAACAACTGTATTGTCGGGATCTCCATGGAGATAGGTAACAACGCCTCTTTCCCTTTGGTGTTCTAAGCCAATCCTTTTAAGGAGTCAGATTAAGCCTTTGTTCGTTGACTCAGCTAGACCATTTCCCTGTGGATAATAGTTTGATGATGTTTTAAGGAATATGCCATTCTTTAATGCAAAATGACATACCTTTGCACCTAGAAATGCTCTGGAATTGTCCAAAATGATAGTTTTTAGAGGGCCAAACCTTGTCACTAGTTCCTCGAGGAAATCTACAATCTTTGTTTCTATTGCGCCTTTAAGGGGAACAACCTCCATCCACCTTGTGAAATAGTCTGTAGCGGTTAGAATCCATTTGTGCCCGGCACTAGAAACTGGGTTGATCATTCCGATGAAGTCCAGGCCCCATTGTGTAAATGGTTCATCCACCACTATAGGTCTGAGGGGCATTGCGGAGTTCTTCCTTCTATCGGTGAAGAACTGGCATTTTTTACAAGACCTCACCAGAGAATGAGAATCATTGAAAAGTGTGGGCCAATAATAGCCAACACACATGATTTCAATTATGGTGGTTTTGGTAGAGAAATACCCGCCTGTAGTGCTATTGTGGAATGCGTCAAGGATCCTCTTCGCCTGCTCTGAAGTAACGCATCGCAGGAGAACACTGTTGAAATTTCTTTTGAAAATGACTCCTTCTATTTCCGTATACCCGCAATTCTACAACTGGTAATACCTCCTTTTTGGGGATGAGAGGCATGGCAGATACTTTCTAGTTTGCATGAACCTTATTCTATTAGTCAACCAACTGCCTTCTGATTCTAATTCATTTATCAAGACGAGCTCTAGCTGCTCCTCTTCGACAGGTACCTCCTCGCTCTGTGCCATATATTCAAACAATCCTCTTCCTTTAATAGTCTTAGTAGGCTTGACTTCAATTTCATATTCAAGGATCTTAGTCATCCAATTAGCCCTTTTCTCCATGATCTCTCCTTCCATGATATATTCACATACACTGGTATGTGCGACATATACCATAACCTTGTAGGAAATTAGATGGCGAAGCTTCTTAAGTCCTTTTACTATTGCAAAGGTTTGTCTTTCGACAAAATTATAATTTTCCTCATATTCCTTTAGGGTCCATAAATAGAATGCTACTGGGTGTTCCCCCTCTTCGCTATCCTTTTGGGTTAGAACAGTAGCAATACTAGACTTGCTACTGAAAACATACATTATAAAATATTTGGATTGATCTGGATTAACCAGCATCAGGGCTATGGAAATAGCTTCCTTGACCCTTTCAAAAGCCTCCCAAGCTTCAGTTGTCCATTTGAATGTTTGATCTTTCTTTAGCATTAGGGTGATTGGCCTAATCATTCCCGCAAAATTAGAAATAAACTTACTGATGAAATTTACTTTGCCTAGGAAAGACTGGACACCTTTATTATTTACCGGAAGGGGAAGCTCCTTAATACCCTTTACTCATTCGGGATCAATTGAAACACCTTCTCTAGACACGACATGTCCCAGCAGCTTTCCTTGCGACACTCCGAATACACATTTCTTTGGATTTAGGGAAACTCCAAACTCCTGGCACTTCTAGAAGACTAACTCCAAATGGTCAAAATGATCATCCTTAGATTTAGAGAATACAGTAAGGTCATCTAAATAGATTAGAATAAACTTATTAATTAGCTCGCTGAATGCGACATCCATCACCTGCTAGAATGTTGCCCCTGTGTTGGATAAACCAAAAAGAATTTTAGCATATGCAAACGTTCCCCACTTTGTGGTGAATGTAGTCTTGTGTTGATCCTCTTCTTTAACATGGATTTGATTGTAGCCAGAGAAACCATCCAGTAGAGAAAACATTTTTGATCCTGCCACGGTTTGTAGGATTGATTCCATGGAAGGCAACAGATAGTGGTCTTTCAGAGATGCTTTGTTTAGGTCTTGGAAGTCCACACATAATCGGATATCACCATTCTTCTTTTGGACTGGGACCAGATTCGATACCCAAGTATTATGTTTAATTGGGAAGACAATCTGTGACTCAATGAGCTTGGTTAGCTCCTGTGCCATTAGGGCCTCAATTTTAGGGTTAACTGGCCTCTATTTCTATCGAACTAATTTCGCACCTTCTGTTAGCTCGATAGTGTGATAAATGATGCTAGGATTGTAACCCTCCATATCATCATAGGACTAGGCCACTACTCCATATTTTTTGCAAAAACCGATAAGCCTTTCCTTATCATGGTGTGGGACATTTTTTTCGACTCAGAGATTCCTACCATCAGAGACCTGAAGGTCTTCATAATCATTTTTGTCTGCCATGAACTTCCGCTAATCATTTCTGGCATCATTATAATCAAAAAAGTTTTCAAGAGTAACCAATCCTCTGGGAAGTTTATTAGATTTGAGCTGCATAATTTTTCCTTCATAAGCCTCAGCGATCTTTGGTTGAAGCTGATCAACAAATTTTCCTGAGTGCTGGATAAACGAGGCGATATGTTCATCGCTCTCAAAGACTTGCCAACTCTAATCATTATCAAAGATTGCTGGTCAGACTAATACTCGTACTGAATGTTCATTCTGAAACAAGTCAAAGATAGGATCAAACTGAGCACCAATCGCAGCCATGCAATTTGCATCGCTATTCTGCCTTTGGGGAACGGTCTGGATGTTGAAAGCTTCAAAACCCTCAATCAGGTCCCAGACTCGGTGCCGATAGGATCTCATGTAGACATTCTTTGTTGTAGAAATTCCTCTGACCTGGTTAACTACCAGTTCAGAATCTCTGAACACAATTAATTGCTTAATGCCCATTCGTTCCACAAGGCTTAGGCCTTGAACTAACCCTTCATATTCAGCCTCATTGTTTGAACAAGTGAAATGAAATCAGAAAGGCCTCAACCATTTTTTTTATTTTGTGGGGATATTAGATATACCCCTGCTCTAGCACCTACTTTGCTTCTTGCTCCATCAAAGTATAATGTCCATAGCTCATTTGCCTGGTTACCTTCAGATTCTTTGGCAACCCTCGAAAACACCTGGTCTTCATAATAAATTACATACGTTCCCAATCCTATAGCATGATAATTTCCAAAAGGATCATTGTTTATGTGTTCACTCAACATAGCATCTTCTTTATAATTCCGATCTCCACTCACCTTCTCTTCCTCTAGCAATTTAATGCAATACATTTCTTGCTTGGTGATAGAGGTATGCGTTGCTTCAAAATTGATCAAGGCCTCATCCGCCACATGTTCAGAATGTAGAGCCTCCGATTCTATCTTCATTTTTGTGTCGTGCTTGGTCCGGAGTATCAAATGTGACCAATCCAAGGACATGTATCTGCCCACCTTTGAAGTAAATTCTCGGGATAAACAAAGACCAAACATAGGAGGAACATCTATGATCACTGTGTCCTCTAGGACTGTGATACTTGGGAAGGTGAATAGAGTTAAAGGAAGCGCTTTGATGACACCTACGGTCTCAACTTTATCTCCATCAAGCTGCATCACCCCTCTTTTCATAGGTTCGTAGCTGAGTTCCAAAGCTTCGGCTATCTATTTCAGCATAACTGTTGTACTAGCGCAAGAATCAATCATAGCGTTGTGTAATAGCTTCTTTCCTATAATGAGGGTTAGGAAGAAGGGTTGAGGTTTCAACCTACTTTTGTCATCGGTAGGAGATTCCTTTGTATTGTTTGTAAGGACCTTTGTTGGCGGTATATAAGAACCAACCTCCACACTAGCCAAAGGCTCTGTTGATGCCGAGTTGATCTCTTCCTGAATTGCCTTTTGTAATAGCGTTTTTGTTCCTGGATAGCTAGAATGTCCCATAAAGACACATTAGTGGATGATTTCTTCAATTGCTCTACCACATTAAAAGGTGGAAAATTCAAAGATTTCTGCTCTTTGGTTCTTGCTATAATAATCTCCTTCCGTGCTTGAGAAGGTGAAGGGACGGTCAAAGCACCGAGAATTTGATCGGACATGCCTTTGCATTGCGGGATGTCTAGATGTGAAACAACAGGCTCACCGGTGAGTCTCCTCTTTAAGCGTGTATTATAGTCAGATTGCACCTACAGTGTTTCAAATATGAATGCGTCATTAGTAAACACCGTTTCTTCCTCCATCCAAGAGAAAAGTTCATGATCAGGAGCAATATCTGATTCTTGTTCTAAAGACATTCCTTGCATTTGAGTGGTAAAGACCGCACTCTCCATTTGCGGTGAGGCATATACATAACCTCCATCTTCTATTGTTGTGCCTTGGTTGCGTTGCTTTACCACCTTCTGTTGTAAGTTGCCACATGGATAATTTTGGGGCATATGTGCATCGCTACAGGGGAAACACCACAGATTGATGTCATCAATAAGGTTGTTCTGCCCTGCGGTTAATTCCCTACTCAAGCTTGAGGATGCGCTCGTCAGCGGAGAAGGCATCGACACCATTTGGTTTGTAGTCGACGTTGGTGGATTAGTGCAAGGCGCACCCTGATATTGATTTTGCTGATAAATAGACCACCCGGCTTGATAGTTTTGATATGTGGGCCGTGGGGGCATTGCTTGGTTCCACTTGAGAGTTGTTATGTCATTTGCCATGGTTCGCAACATCTCCTTGAGGTCGTTTATTTCATCCTTGGAAGAACCTGATGTAGAAGCCATATTTTCAGGAGTAGACACATATGAGTACATTGACTGGGTAGTTGCTGGCGCACTAGTCGATGCGACCTCTTGTGCGGAGATCGATATTTTAGGAAATATCAGCATAATAGGTTAATGAGGCAATTTTCTGCAATCTATCAAACGATTCTCAGTTTTGATAGTAGTACCATAAGCATTTGGTAGAGTGGCTCCTCCCAAAGACTTGATCATCACAGAAATGTCAGGATTGATGGACTTTAGATAAAATATAAACACCAACTCGGGAGTCAGGCGGATAGTAACATGGATCCTTTACCAATTTGCGTGAAATTGGGCATTGAAGTCTATCAGAGCCTCCTAGGGAGCTCGTTTTATGACAAATAGCTGATAATATAATGAAGAATGATCTCTGTCATTTGAGAACCTTTCATAGAATTGATCTCTGAGCTCATCATAGGTACAAATTGAATTAGGAGTTAGTGTTCGATACCAATCCAGAGCCTCGCCTTTAAAAGACGCGGCGAGGAGCCTCAGGGCTACATTCTGCGCAATAATACTGTGTACCAGACAAATGTTTGCTACATCCTGCAAATGTTCTGCTGGCATTTTTGATTTGTCTCCGACAAATTTGGGGATAACTTTCATGGCCGAAATTGGGATAGGGCCCCAAACAGCGGGCGCTACCAGGGCTACCAGGGGACTTCTAGCATCCCATGCTACATAGTTTCTATTGGCGGATGACAACATGGTGAGAGGAAAGGGTGGTGGGAACGGAATGGTTACTAGCTGATTTGTGACCTGCACTGTCCCTAGCGGAGGTACTAGTAAACCTGGGTTATCTGCAGTCTGGGATCTAGTTACAGGCCGATGGCTCATACACCCTTCTACAATGCAATTTCATTAAGTTCGGGTCCCATCAGGCATGCCAGAAAAAGAAAAAATTGTTGACACCAAAATTTGATGAGGTAACAGAGTCTTATGGGAAACTCAGTTTAAGGGGGACCTTTTGCGCTAAACTGAGTAACCTTCAAATTTTTAAAGAAGCTGACTTCTTCTATAATGTGTTTTGGAAAGGGAAAAGGAAGCGGATATAATAAAGTAAATTCTAACCTAAAGCGATTCACCAAGATTTGCTAGTGGGCATGATAAATCATAGATTTAAGGGCTTGAATAGTGTTGTGTTCCAAAACTTCAAAGACTTAAGGTTATAGCATAGACAATTCATTTATTGACATAAAATAATGTCGCATACATTCTCACTACTAAGAAGAGTCATTAGACATGATTTAGGTGAGCAAATTTGTATCCAACATATATAGAAGTTCACTGAATGAAAAGTCAATACAGTATAAAGCACAATTCACAGTTTAATCAAAGCATAAAAAATAGAAAGGCTGAACAATTGGCACAGTCTGAAAGTTTTGCAATAAAACAGTAATAGAGGCCTGGTGTCTTTTGCTAAAACTAGCATTTTTTTCCCAAAATTCTGGACCATTTCCTCTCAACAGAGAAAGTATATATAGTAGGAAAACTCCCACTGCCTTGGAGAACAACAACATAAAATATCACACAATCCCCATGCAATGATGCCTGAAATAGAATATACCCCAGGCCATTATAATAGCATTGGGTTGGAACACAACATCCAGTCATCCTATGCATAGGTGCATCCCCCATAATGAGGGTGGTGGTCCCATTCAGGCTTGATCAGACAAGTGTCATCCATTGCTGCGAATGATTATGACAAGCAACATCCAATAACATTATTTTGTTCAACCAGAACATCACCCGCATGACAGATTAGCCACTAGGCATGTGGCAACCTTTCACTGCCCGTATGAACCCTTCTCCCATCGCTGCCAAGAATTTGTGATAGTGCAACACGTGTCGAATGGGCTGAGAACCTTAACACTGCGGAGGGATTGCCCAATAGTCAAGCGCAAAAGATGCGTGGCAACATTTCGCTGCCCGTGGTTGCCATTTTATCCCCGTGTTGAAAAATTCTTGAATGGTTGCCACATAGCAAGATGTGGGACCTGCTGACACTTTCAGGAATGACAGTCTCGTGAAAACCTTTCGTAGCCCAATAAGGTTTCAAGGAAACGAGGAACAAAACATCCTGTAACTGCGACACATGGAGGCATTGCACAACTCTTAGGATCCGAAATGAAAGTCGATACCCGAAGCTACGAAGAGTAGATGCGCAAAGTGGCAGGTCAAAAACTTGCAAAAAAAGGGGCCGAGCAAACTCGGCGATGCATAGGCCGGCGCACACACAATATAAAAAGAAACCCGAAGGGAGCTGCTCAAATATTATTTAACAGTATATATAGTTAATCTTCTTGTGTTATATGAGGTAGTGGTACTTGAATACAATACCTAGTTGGGAGATGTTTTTTTGGATGGGTTTTAGGGACTAATCGTGTTTATCATGTATGTGGATTCCTTATATGGTTTTATTTATGTAAATTTCATTGTTATTGTGTTTCTGTAATTTGTGAGGTTCTTATATTTTAAGATTATTTTGTGCACTTTCTTTATGTGTGTTTTCTTTATGTGTGCCTATTTTATGCATGTTTTCTTTATGTTTGTTTTCTTTTGTGTGTGCTTGTATTTTTAAATTGTTGATATTATTTTTTTTGGATACTTTTTTGTAGTATTATCTTAGACATGTGCTCTTAGAAAGGTATAACATCACATAAGAGATAAATCATAGTATGATATGTGAGTAGAGGTTTATGTGGATGTTGTATATGGTTTTGGATGTGTTCATGTTTCCAACTAATTTTCTAGGTTTTTTTAAGGATTAGCTAAATCCTATGCTTAAAATCCCTAGGTCAGTGGCCAACAAACATGAGATAGATTTTATATTTGTTCTCCTTTGCACTTTATTCTTTGTGAAACCAAGGTGGGTACCTCCATACACAACATATTTTTGAGATACAACAATAATTATAATAATGTGAAACATATAATAATCTTCACACTGCGTATTTTAGAAGATAAACTTGAATAGCCAAATCAAGACCTTCTGTTAGCTCTATATTATTATTATTATTTTTTTATTCAAGGGGTAAACGCTTTTGATCGAAGCTATGAACCGGATACAACCATTCAACAATACCACCCCAATGGGGTTTGAACCTTGGTGGCAAGAACAACAATGCCACCTATAAACCATCACACCATGCCAATACCGGCAGCTCTATATTATTTTATCAGTGTGGAATGAGCATAAATAAAATTATAATAAAAATAAATTTTCAATTGTTTTAGATTTGATTTTGCTTAGTTTTGAGCCCTATGAATCAACTTGGCTAGTGCCTTATCCATTGTAAAGTCAAAAGATAATGTAAAAACCTCCCACAACAAACTCTATGGCTTCTTATAGCCTCACTACATTACAATGAGAAACCAATAAAAGGAAAACACCATTACTCTACTTACAAATTCTTATTGTAACAACACAATCTTTAATGGCTAAACTAAAAGAAATTTTAATCTATTCCTTGAATAAAAGCCAACAATTAGACATTCATAATGACAAGTGTGAAATGAGAACTCTAAATAATCTTTAATTATTGTTCTTTAAAATAATATGTATTGTAATATGGAGACAACAATAGCTTGACATTCAAATTTAAGAAAAAAAAACAAGTGTTTGAGTTATCCTTTGTTATTACAAAGTAGAATTATACCATCTCTTTTTTGAAACTTCAGAAGACTAGAATGTATAGGACCTAATTCTATACAAAGAATACAAAAACTAAGAACTCAAAATCCTTAAAATGAGGTTCAAAATTTCCTTTTATAGACACAAGGGAAGAAACAAACAAAAGGATTCATTTCACCACTTAAGTCACAAAAGATAAAATCTTAGGTAGTGGCACTATACAATAGGACAAAAACATAAATACAATGTAGAGAAATTATTGAAAAAGTAGTTGAAGGCCTCTAGGGTAGTTACTCTAGAATGTGGATATGATTTAATTCAAAAATACTTTGCGGGTAATAGGACATATCTAACATTCCTTTCAAACACGCCCATGCAACATTGATGTGTGGTTGGTGGGAACTAATTGCAATGCAACTCAAATATTTTGCATTATCCTTCTCCCTTGTCCCTACCATTATTGTGTTGATTTGTCCTAGTATAGTAGTGCTTTAATTTGACTATACTTCTAAAAAATGCAAAATTGCCACTCCTACTTGGCACAAAATTTTGACAACTTATGCCCAAAATATTATTAGCAAAATTTGATATATTAGACTTGGATGATAAAAATGAGACTCAAAGTCCTAAAAATTGATTGTTTTTTTCATGCCATTTCATAGATGAACCTTCTAATGGCCATTGGAAAGAAATAATCTCATCAATATTAGACATACAACACAAATACCTGGCATTAATTTCTTTGCTAAAAGCTTCCAAAATTGATATGTTTCAATCAATTTATCTAAGAAAGTTTTAAGCAAAGAAGTGTCAACTTTATTATCATCACATATAAAAATACCAAAACAAAGACCAATGTCTTGAATCCCTCTTTCTACTCTCCAAATTTTTTAAGCTCTCCATCTTCCCTCACAATATGAGGTATAATATTTATCTCAATATTCTCAAAATGTTTGAGCTTACTTTTGGCTCTTTGTGCCAACTTAGCCATATATGCTTGTACCTCTCCTTCTAGCTTAGCCATATTGAAATTACACAAAATATCAGTTGGTGGATTATTCTCATGCACAAATCCTCTATCATACCCTACAAAGCCATAATTCTTGGAATCCATTTGCTCATGATATACATGAGTTTTTCCTAGTCCCTATCCACCTAGCAATAACATCCTTTTGGTTTTTATAATCCCTATAGAATTCCTCTAGTATCTTCAAAATTTTGGACATTACATGACCCAAAAAATTTGATACAATTGTACCATTTCATCATGTCGAGTATCTTGGGCATTCTATATTTGTTCCTCTAGCATTTGAACTTTCTCTTTTAGTTCTTCATTTTCCTTCATTAAATTTTTTGATGAACTTTTCAAAGAAGAACTTGCTGCTTGAGTGTCCATAGGGGAAGGTGTTGCTTGATCCTATTTCATCTTCAATTCATTATATTCTGTGGTGAGTGCTAAATGATCTTTTAACAATTTATCAAAATCACTGCAGTTTCTTGGTTGTTGCTTAACTAAACTTAGTAATGTCAACTACTAGTGAAATAACTTCAAGGGCTGAGATATTTGATACCATTTTTATTACTAAACCTCCCCTAATATCCTGTGATGCCTCTACAACTTGAGAATTATTTTTGTTAGGGGAAAGATCCCATATTGCGAGGGTCTCCTATTTTGGGTTCAACCCTAATCCTGACAATGTCAATTGGGCCTACTCTTCTGAAGAGAAAATCTCTTCATCTTTCCTTCTTATTGTATTAAATACTATTGCTCAAGCAGTGTCCCATTTAGGGAGTAATAAAAATCTAGTATCTCTAACCAATCTTCTCCCTTCTTCAGGGGTAATGTTCCTTATATCAAAATTGAATTCAGCTAGCACCTTCTTAGTGACAACATCATACTAGTCAATTGGTACATCTACCTTTGGCTCATTTAGCATTTTATGAAATTCCTCTTTTTTGGATGTAATGATAAAATCCTCAAATTCTCAAGTTTTAAAAAATTCATGATCAAAGATGAATTTCTTACAAGCCATGGATCTCAAATCATTAGCTTCATCCCTACCCATTTTCACATTGATGGAAAATCATTGTTGATGCATTCTAACAATATTTTCCTTGGGGGAGAAGGAATTTGTTGTTGTACTTCTTATGTAATTACCTTAATTTCCTCCTTCTCATCAAGCCAAAGAGGGTAATCAACCAAAGATGGTTTCTCAATTCTTCTTCTCTTTTGAGGTTATTCCCTTGGAGGGTATTGATGTGTTTTTTATGCACCTCTCAACATAGGTAATGCATAGGTTCATCACCTCTCTTGAAAGACAATCTTCCACAATCAGATTGTAGAACACTATCCCAAGGTCTCTAATGTTAGGTCTTGACAGTGCTTGTAATATCTCAGTTGTTTTATGTGATTTTCTAGAATCACAAGGACTTATGAATGAGTTACAAAGCATGGGAAGTTGGGTCTACAAATGGAGTTCTTAAGGTATGGAATTGATGCTCAATTGTTGCATGTTCAAAACAAAAATCTAGAACTCTATTTTCATCTTCATATTTGGATTTACAATGTGTAATGAACCTTAGCTTAGGTTACTTATTAAAAAAGGAAAAAGGGCAGGGGAGAGAGGAAGTTCCTAGACCTGAAACTATGAATGAATAGTGATCATGGAGGCTGCTACAGTAGAAAAACTTCCTAATCTAGGTTTTGCTTGGCCAAGAGGATTCTATAGTTACACAAAACCAATGCAATCTTCTAAGGATCGCATATTTTCAGATTGCACATGCACATCATGAACGTGCAATTGAACCAAGTTGCAGTATTGAAATAAAGAAACCCAGGCTAACTTTACACAACAATTTGTCATCAACAAGTTCTAAAAGTATGGGCTGAAAGTTCATCAGATACCTTAACAACAAACACCATCATCACTTCCACTCAAACAACTAACAACTAAACTAATAGGGAAGTAAAACCATGCACACATAATGAGAAAACTCAAAAGGAACACCCATAGATCATGCAATGCTGCTTTCTATTACTGTATAATGTTTTTACATAAGCTCTCCAACCATTTACAAATGAGGGGGAGACCCCTATTTATAGTTTTCCAAATCTCAAATGAATGGATAGGATTGAATTACATTGAGTGGCTTAGATTTGTTTTACATTAGGGTTTTACCTACCCTCCATTATCCAACAATTTAAAATACATCATTTGTCTTCACTCCTATTTTGTCCTGTAGTGGCTAGGTGTTGTAGTAGTTTGTCATTTAGTTGATTTCCCTTTTACTGTAGCTGAAACTATCTGAAGGATGCTTTCTATTTGGTGTGTTCACAACATTCTTGAGTAGGTTGAATGCCCCTAGTTTACAAATTGATACCAGTGTGAAATAGATAAACAATTGCTAATTCGAGGAGATAGTCCTCAATGGATCACGCTCATTTGGGGATGACAAAATAGCCCCCCCGGATAATTTGTTGTGTACATCATTCATGAGTTAAGATGATCCTTTTCCTTGGTTTGGCCTTGTAGGTGATTTTCTAACAATCGCCTCTCTTTTGCAAATTGGGTAAGTAACATGTAAGTTCCTTGCTTAGATTGTATTCCTTGTGATCTCACCTTTCCTCCCCTTCCCTAAATCATAGTGGTGGTTCCGCATTGTGAACAATCTCCCTCCACAGTAAGTTCCCTTGATGGTCCTAGATTGGTGTCTTGCATAAAATAATAAATTAGATTAGGCTCATGTGAATGATGATATGAAATCTTTCCAAAAATAGCTACCTGACATTCATGTGCCTATTCTTAAGTGATTTCTCAATTACAATTCAAATAGTCCCAACACTTCATATTTTCTAAGCCTCTAATGATGAGTGATGACAGTGTTAAAAGGTACATCACATATTAGGATGCCTTCTCATCCTTTAAGCATGATCAATGATTTAGCTTCATTTGAATTTTCCCTTGCGCCCATAAGATTCTGTGAGCCTACCATGGTCATTTTCCCTTGGAAAATTCTCCATTGATGGGATTGGTCCTTCATTTACCCACTACCTTGTACCATTTATGGGATGATTTTGGATTATTTTTCAATGCAACATGTAATGTTTTGACCTTGTATTAAATACCATGTTACTCATAACACCTTGAGTCCCCATTGAAGTATTTTATTAGGGTGAATTTTTGCTCACACCCTTGACCTCTTTTGTTTCTATTTGAGCCCATGTAACTCCCACTTCAACACTATCTTATGCTTGTTACTTATGAGTTGTTGCTTCTCCATGCATTGGACTTGATAATTAGAACATTTGAGGACCAAAAACCTCACCCCTCAGTCGCAATCCACTTTGTGAACCTTCTAAAGGATCGGGTAGTTTATTATTTATTTTGATTTTACGTGATCTCTTATTTAATCACACACGTGGGATATCATTTTTGTGATAGCTCATCCTTTTGCTCTTTGTCATGATATATTTTTTTACTTAATCTGATGAGATCATTATTTTATGATACTCCTTCCTTTTAATATTCATGAGGAGTCTATGCCATTCTAAATAGCCATTACTCTCATCCAAGAATTTTGGCATTTTACTCCTCATAGGGTGGTGTTATGATAAAAGGAGACTCCATACTCACTGTGCCCCCAAACGTCTTAACTATTTTGTGAGCTAGAAGGCGTCATCCATTATCTAGGCATGATGACCTTGGGTTGAAACCAAACAATTGCTTGGAAGGATGTGGGGCCCACATGGCCAATGTTCGTGGGTGGGGAAGCATGAGGAGACACTAATCAATGGATGTCATGAAATTGGCAATGGGATAACCATCCTTTGAGTACATGGAACCCACACAAGATATCTTTGTTCGATACCATAGGTGTGGGATTGTGGGGAGATGTATGGTGGAAGCCGCTAAAATGTCATTGACGAGCATGGCACTCGCATAGGTAGGGTCCGCATGCTAACAAGTTGGCTATCAAATGGAATACTGACCTTCTATCACTATTCTTTCCCAAAGTGACATCATTGCTATCTGTTGTTGAATCCCACATCTCATTGAATTTTTTGCACCATCGCCGCATATTGAGCCCAACCCCCTTATTCATTATTTGTAAATGACTTGTTCCAATCTTTCAACGTTTGGTCACACCCACAAAAGGATATAAAAGTCACAATAGAACTCAACCTGGGAATTGGACATTCCAATAGGTGACTAACATCTTCTCATGCTCGTTCATTTACTTTGTCAAACCAGGGGATGCATACTTGAAATGGAGCAGCACGGTATGTGCACTAAGAACTAGTTTTCAGTCACCATCTATAGAAAACAAATGCTTAAAAGAAGTGCAACGTAAATCTTTTTAATTCAAACACAACTCGGCTAAAATAGAAATCATAGCAGCTATTGTTAAAGGACAAACTATGAACTGGCCTTATGCTGCAGGAACAGACACAAGGACAGATTCTTGATGCTGCAGGAACAATACAAGGCTGAGTTTGCGTTGAAATCTACAAAAATAGATTCTAGCTAGTAATCAACATGAAATGAACAGTTAACTACAACAATTTGCTACAGAATACTTACTAAGTGGGCCCCCTTAGCAAGCATCAACTAGATTACATAAGAAGTTGACTCAAAGCTTCATCGAATTTTATTCATACTCAGAATCAGGATACATCGATTACTCTGTTTGAAAATAAAACTTAACACAAAACTCTATTGATTATTCAAATTAATTTTAACACATACTGTTTTATCATCATTCACTCATGTAGGAGGAATGATTATTTAAATAAAAAAGGCAACTAACTAACTAACAGAGGGAGTCATGATCATAAATACATTCTGATTCCGCGGAATAGATATTCATAAATGAAAGTCTATCTGCTCAATGCGACCCAGAGAGAATATAGCATTACACACTCCCTAGATCAAAGGACCGTTTAAGCTCCTTCCCAAAGATTTGGTCAAAGAGTTATTACTGGAACAACTTCTTCAACAAAGCCGAGATTCTTTGCACTTGATCAACTCCTGCTCCCTCCAACAATCTGCAATAAGTGACAGAGGCGAAGGAAAGCATACACACAAGTGACACGACATCCATTCATTAATCACACGTTAATCCTATTCCATTATCCAAAATCATAAGCATACATTAGCCATGTGGGAGGTCAAAAAGGTAATTAATAAAGTTTTCAAGCTACAGGAATATGGAATTCATTGCTACAGGATACCACTCGAAAAAGTCTTTAATCAACAAGTTTAAACAACTATTAATAACAAAAGTAAGAGTATCAAAAGTTTCAAACTATGAGCATATTTAAGGCTCATCATTCTACCCCCTACTTATCGTAATGTTGGTCCTCCAGCATTGACTTTCCTTGTTGTTTCCCTAAAATTTGTTGGAGCAACATGACCTTGCAGCGAAGTTCCAAACTTGAAGTAAAAACCTTGGGTAAACTACCATCTTTCAAATTTGTGGTTTTCTATTTCTTCATTGATTTCCTTGGCTTGGTAGGGATAGAGTGGCCACATTAAAACTGGGGGTTGGAAGGTCAGTGGCATCCATAATTCAAATTTTCTTTGCAAACCCAGTTGCATGTACCTTTTTGTTCTCCTGAGTGCTACTGTGAGGTTCAAAGGGCTGTGAGGCTCTGTCTTTCTTAGACCAACCGTCAATCTCTCCCACCTTGTCTCAATCCTGGAAGAGGAAAGTTTCCAAAATGTATATTTCTGCTCTTTGAACTCACTGTATACCTGTTATTTGATGTCAATTTTTTTGTCTTTCTTCAACGTGATTCCATCCATAAGTAACTTCAAACCAGGTTCTTAAAACTGTGCGTGGGTCTGAACTCTTAGCTCTTAGAAGAATAGGTTCATCTCTTTCTGCTTCTTCATATGTTTCCAATTGTCTCCCATAATTGACCTCATTTGCAGCCCAAGACATAAGTGCGCTTAGATGGATATCACCTATATAAGGGAGTGGGTTCCATTCAGTTTCTGCAAGAATTAAATAACCATGTAAATAAAGTTCACACATGGAGTTTTTCAACCAATTAGGGGCCACTTCATAGGCATCATAGAATTCCTTGGTTGTTTCAATATCGGGATCCAAATTTCTGGAGATCCTCATTAGTTTGAACCAAAGAAACTGTTCCTTGAGGCACATTGCATATACTTTGGGTGGCAGCCTACACTCCATTATCTTTCCAGTTATTTTCATCATTTCATCCATTTTCTTCTGCATATCTTGAATTTCTTGCTTTTGCCTTTCAATTTCCCTTTGCAACTTTTTCTTTTCCTCTTCCCATAAACTTTGTTGGACTTCAGTTTTGGCGAAATGGTGAAAGCATAAAGTTTGGAATGACACAGGCTGATACTTAATTCTTAGAAATTCCAAGTATGCAATCAGTAGAGTCCTTTTTTACACAACTAAATCTGTACAAACTTTAGTGGGCAATGGATTATCATAGGGTATTTCAGGCTTTTCAAGCACACCTTCTTGCTGTAGGAAAAAATCCTCTTGTTGCAGGATGAAGCCCTGTTGCTGGATGGAAGAAGATTGTTTTTCCTCAAAAATTTTCTCAGCCGCACAAGCCAAGTTGTCCAGCCTCAACATTTTCCCCTTATCAACATTACTGGGTTGTGTTGCCTCAGAAATAATAGAGGAACTTTGTGGAACATTTGCAGACATACCCAGGGAGTTATCATGACCTGATTCAGCAGAGTCTTCCATTATTATGACAGTTTATGTTTGAACGAAGGTTGGAGCAGGCTTAGACTGTTTTCTCAATGAACTCCTTCTTAGTAGTTTTTCAGAAGGAGCAACAACAAATGATGCTTCTTTAGCAGTCCTCTTCCTAGTTGGTCTTGAAGATCTAGACTTGGTAGGGGAAGAAGATATTGAAATTGGAGTATTAATAGGTGTTGCTACAGGAGAGACAGAGACATGCGAAGACTCTGCAGGAGAGGATGAGGCAAAATTTTTTTGTCTTTGAGTATGTGGGTCCAACTCAGGAGTCTGCCCTACCCTAGATGACTCACTTACAATTGTCTTTCCTTTTTCTCTCCTAGTGGCAAACCTTGTTTGCAAACCCTTAGAGGACATTGGTATAGAAGCTGCAGGACTGGGCGCTGCAGGAGCAACAAATTCTTTCTCTGTTTCTATACTTGTGGACTCAATTCTCATTTTCTATCTTCTAGGCTACGTAGGTAGTGCCCTAGGGGGTTTAGGCGGTTGAAGACCTTTTCGGGCAAAAAACTCATGCCAGGAAAGAGGTGAAACATCCCTTAAAGATCGCTCAGTCAAAAATTTTATTAGGGCATGATGTGTGACAGAGTTTCCTTTACCCTTTTGGGTTTCGTGTGCACTACTTTGCAAAAGGTTTAACAAAATATTCAGAACATTCACTACTAGTCCATGTCTCATATGACTTAACAATTTGAAATCATATGAATGTAGGTAAGAGAAGCACCCTTCACAAGTTAAATACCTGATAATAAAGATGGTGTATTCGGAGTATGGATAAGGCAGAGACATTCTTTTGCACCCTTGCTTTGAGATTTCTAAAGGCCCATCAGCTGGTAGGGTAAACTCTACCCTAGCAGAGATAGCATCCCTTCCAATAAGAAAATTTTCACCAACTGCTGGTAATCCAGTAACTTCTGTAATTCTTTCCTTTGTCACAACCACTGCCAAGCCCCATACCGTAGCCTCATTTTCTGAAAATGTTCTTAAGAATTCTCCTACAACCTCTTCATCAAAAGAATCAATTCTCAATAAATAATTTAACCATCCACAATTGGCAAATGCTTTCATTAACTAAGGATTCTATATCAACACTTCATGAGCCACAGGCTTGTGCCTCACTAGTTGGCCACCCATGATCAAAAATCCTTAAAACAAAAACTTAGACTGATGTTGAAAGCTTGAAAAAGACTCTTCTTCCTTACTGCACTTCCTTTTCCTTACCAAGAATAACAACTAGACATTTGCATAAAATAATTTTAATAACTACTTAAACTAAGTAGTTAGCTTGTTCTTAGGATATGGCTTGGCAATCATACTTTAGAAAGTACAAGAACATAACTATTTTGGCAAACATAAATTTGGCACAGGAAAATTTCAAATTAGAATACCCCCGCCCCCTACTTAGCATTCGACATGTGTCCTCACATGTGCAGGGTGATAAGATTAAAGCATGCAAGTATGACTGATATATACATTACAATTAATGAATAAACAAAAAGAATAAATTATGCAATAATGAAAAGATTTTGCGTACCTTGAATTCAGTTCTCGGGCATGCCGTAAAGGACAACATATCATGAAATGATAGCTGGGAAATTGAATGCATGAATGAGGTAGAATGACAATATGGATGACGTGGTAGATAAATGAATGAATGATGTAATAGATGAAAAAAATAGAGAAAAGTAGTTTTCTTTAAAAAAAAGAAAACTTTATTATGGGCGATCAACATAATACTTAAAGAGAAGCTGCAGGAAGACCAGTCGAAACAAAATTTTTTAGGAACTCTTTCTTTGATGTCGGCTTATGATATAATCGCAGTCGGTGTCCATTAACTAGCAATTTGAAATGGACTAGATCAATTGTGGCCAATTGTACTGATCTATTGTCAAACACATTCTCAACTTCATAGGGACCGAGCTAGCGTGTTGTGAGCTTACCTTGGTTTTCTTGATATCTGGAATCATATAGCAGAGCCCAATCACCAACATAGAATTGCTTGGTTTTGATGTGTTGATCGTGCCATTTCTTCCTTTATTGTTGGACAACTTATGTATGTTGTAGGGCAGCTTTTCTCATTTCGTCCAAGGCATTCAGCTACAGGAGACATTCCTTCTATGCTTCAAAAATGTCTATATAGAGTTCGAGAGCTGTCCTCAAAGTTTTATGCTCAAATTCAATGGGAAACATGGTTGTTTTCCCATAAAGCAGTTCAAAAGGTGTAAACCCAGTTGTTGTCTTCCATGCAGTTTTGTAGGCCCAGACTGCTTCAGGAAGTCTACTACTCCAATCTTTCCTATGGAGTTGCACTGTCTTTGTTAGGATTACCTCAATTTCCCTGTTTGTAACCTCCGTCTGACCATTGGCTTGAGGGTGATAGGGGTTGGACTTCCTATGCTTGATTTTATAGTCATTCATTAGTGTAGTAATCAAATTGGATGTGAACTAAGCTCCCTGATCAGTTACAAGCTCTCTGGGAACTCCAAATCTAGTGAAAATTTGCTCATACAAAAATTCAGCAACCTTGTTATCATGAGCATAAGTCATTGCCTTTACTTCAACCCACTTTGTTACATAATCCATACAAACTATAATGTATGACTTGCCATTTGGATATGGATCAATTGGTCCAACAAAATCCATTCCCCATTTATCAAAGGGGGTGACTATTACCTGTGGATACAGTGACATTTCATCTGACCTGGTTGGTCTTCCCCTACGTTGGCATCTGTCACATTTCCTTATATAAGCTACAACATCTTTGTGTAATGTTGGCCAATAGTAACCTATTGTAAGAACCTTCATTGATGTTCTCTTGGCTGCAAAATGTCCCCCAAATGGTTCATCATGGCAAGCATGCAAGATATCATAAGTCTCATCTTCTCTTACACATTTTCGCATAACTTGATCAGGTCCTGTGTAAAACAAACAATTTGCAATCCATGAAAAGTTAAAACTTTTCTCAATTAACAGTTTCTTTTCTTTTGGGGAGAAGTGGGCTGGTATTCTGTTTGCTACTAGATAGTTAGCAATGTCTGCATACCATGGAGTATGTGCAACAATGGAAAACAGGTGTTCATCAGGGAACCTATCATCAATAACTTCTTGTTCAACAGGTGCAGTTGTTTGAAGCCTTGATAAAAAATTAGCCACAACATTAGCTCTTCCTGGTTTATCAATGATTGTAATGTCAAATTCATGCAACAACACGAGCCATCTTGCCAACCTACTAGAGATGGCAGGCTTGTTCATTAGATACCTGATTGCTGCATGGTCGGTGTGGACAAATATCTGATAACCTGTGACATAATGCCAAAATTTATTCATAGCATACACTACTACTAGCAACTCCTTTTTTGTAACAGTGTAGTTTAGCTCAAGACCTTGAAGGTTTTTGCTGATAAAATAAATAGCATGCTCAATTGAATTTTCTTTTTGGCCTAAGACTGCCCCTATGGAAAAATCAGAAGCATCTGTATGTATGTGAAAAGGCAGAGTCCATTTTGGACCTTGAAGAACAGGGGCTTTAGTAAGCAAGTCCTTTAGCTGCAAGAAAGATTTTTCATAGGCCTCTGTCTAATTGAATTCAGAATCCTTAGTTAATAAGGCATATAGTGGACTGACAATTTTGCTGAAATCTTTTATAAATCTTCTATAATACCCTGCATGGCCAATGAAGCTTATGACATCCTTTTGTTTTGCAGGAGTTTGTAAATTCAGAATAACTTCAATTTTAGCAGGGTCAACCTAAATTCCATCCTTGGAGAGATGATGGCCTAGAATAATACCTTCTTGCATCATCATACAACACTTTTCACTGTTCAGAGACAAATTTTTCTCTCTGCACCTTTCCAATACTTTTTCTAAATTCACCAGTGCTTCTACAAATGTAACCTCATAGGTAGTGAAGTCATCCATATAAATTTCCATATAGTCATGAGATATATCAACAAAAATACTAATTACTGCTCTCTGAAATGTTGATGGCGCATTGCATAGACCAAAAGGCAAGACTGAATAAGCAAATGTTCCCCATGGAAAGGTAAAAGTGGTCTTATCTTGATCTTCAGGGGCAATTTTTATCTGATTGTATCCACTGTAGCCATCCAAGAAGGAAAAATATCTTTCACCAAACAATGAGTCCAACACTTGGTCTACAAACGACAATGGAAAGTGATCTTTTTTAGTGGCAGTGTTCAACTCTCTGTAATATACACACACTCCATTTTCCACCTTTCTTAGGGATAATAACTAACAGAGAGACCCACTGACTGTCAGAGATTAGGTAGATAAAACCAGCATCAAACAACTTTTGAAGCTCATTCTTAACTATTTCTTTGAGTGCTAGATTTATTCTTCTTTGAGGCTACCTAACTAGTAAACAGTATTCTTTGATATAGATCCTATGAGTACAAATTCGAGGATCTATTCCTTTCATGTCCCCATATTCCCATGCAAAATTTTTATGCTGATCTTGCAGCATTTTGAGTAGGACAACCTGTTGAGATTGTGGCAGCTTGCTATTGATATTCAAACAGTGATCTAGAGACAATTCTATCTGCTTAGTGAGATCACTCATAGAATCTACAGGTGATGTTTGTACCTCTTGTGGAAGCAAGTTATGAAAAATTGTAGGAAATTTAGGCAGCAAACTCTCAGAATTCAGTTGCTATAGGAAACATTGTAGATGACTACTATTTGGATCAGATGAACTATTCGTATTAGAGTTAGACTGCAGAATTTGAAAAAGCAAGGTATCCTCATTTTGAAGTTGTGAGAACGGATCAGTTTGGAGCATCATTAATTGAACCAACAAATTGGCTTCTTCAGTTTCTTCCCCCACATCTGGCCAAACAGGTTGGGACAAATCTGGTTGAGGTCTAACAGGTGGGTACAAAGCCAATTTTTTTATGGACTGTCCATCAGAAATAGTCAGAACGACATCCTATAAAAGTATTAGCAGTTGCTAACCATAGTCTACCTAGGATAACATGGTGTCCTCCTAAAGTTTCCTTAATAGATAATTTTGTAAAATCAGCTGGATACTCCCAAGATTCAAGAGTGACAATTACATCTTCCACCATTCCATTAGGTGTGACTATGGAGCTATCAGCAAGCTGGAGGACTGTAGGTGTAGACTGAATGTTTAGGATGTTCAAGTAGTCCATAGTATGATTGGTCATGACATTGATGGTAGCACCAAGGTCAATCAAAACATTTTTTACAATTTGGCCATTTATATGTATTTGCACTACATGACTTCCAGGGTCAGTGTACTTTGGAATGACTACATTTCCCAACATTATATCAACCAATTTCCCTAAAACATGAATTGTTTGGGGATCCTTTTTCTTCTGTCTAGGTTTCTTCAAACATGCCTCTTTAATGGCTTTTCCATAAATTGGAACATTTTTAATGGCTTGAAATAAAGGAATTTGAATTTGTACATTCTTTAGCTGATCCAGAATGTCAAAAGTGGGTTCTTCCATGGATTGAGGTGTGGTACTTTGTAACCTCTGAAGAAAAGGTGGTTTGTCTTGACTTTGCAAAACATGCTTCTTAGAAATCGTATCAGTTATAGGCATATGCTCAGTAGGATCAACATGTGTAGTAGGTTCTTCAGGGAGAGAATCTGGTATCTCAGTAATTAGAGGCGGTTGTGGAGTAGGAAGAGTGGTTCCAGACCTCAAATGGATATCATTAATGTTTAAGGCATAAGCTGGATATTGGTTGGCTTCAACAAAATACATGGGCTACTGTGGCTGCTGCTGTTGCTTATTATTGAGATTTGGCAATGGTTGAGCAAGCATAGGCATTTGTTTTGGAGGGCCAGTATTTGTGGCAGTTGCTGTAGGAGGTGGCATGAGGGCTTGAGGTTGTGGCTGTGGAAGCTACAGGAACCCAGGGGACTGGTTCTGCCATTGTTGAGAACCTCTCCATTGAGGATTCTGCTGCCAATTACCTTGGGGTGGGGTCCATTGTCTTTGTGGCTGCTGCCAACCTCCTTGAGGAGATTTCCATTGAGGGGTCTGATATTTAGGCCAATGTGGTTGAGATGTATTCCAAGGTGGTGGTGGTCCATATGTAGGTTGCCATTGGTTATTATAGCTAGAATAAGGATTACCAAAAGTCAAAGGGTCTTGAGGCATACCTTGTCTTTGAGCCAATGGTCTCCTTTGTGCAACGAAGAATACTTGATCATCATCACCTTCTACTAGCTTAAAGTTAGTAGGTAATTTCTTAGCTTCTATATTAGCCACCATCTTGCATCTGCAGTCACGTTTCTTCTATCTGCAATGTGGACAGAACTCGACCAAGATTACTTCAACTTCCTCATGTTTCTTTCAAGCTTGCATAGTGTCCAGTTGTGTAGCCATATTGTTAATGATATCCTACTTGAAATCAGACAACAAATTTGTTATCTCCATCCGTGAGACTCCACTAGAAGAAGTCTTTCCCACAGTTGCTTGATGACCTCTACCCTTCTTAACAATGGCCCATGAGTAGTTTTGACATATTTTTTGGATATCCTCCCAAGGAATTTGAGATATATCTCCTCCTCCCATCAGGTCCAGAGCATCCATACTAATATCATTGATTCCCCTCAGAAAAAAGGAGTTTCTGAGATTCTTCATTGAGAGTATGGTCTAAATTCTTTTTTAGGGAGAATAAGAATCTCGAGATATAGTCTTCCAGACTTTCATCCTCCTTTTGTTGAATTTTGAATATATCATCTCCCTTACTTCCACTCTTACAATACTCCTTGTATTTATCAAGAAATTTTGTTTGCATGGCTGCCCAACTATCAATAGCATTCCTTCCCAGACTCATAAACCATCTAAGAGCTCCTTCTTTTAGTGTAGTAGGAAACAACTCCAGTCTATGAGCATCAGTAGTGTAATCATAGCTGCGATAGAGGATGTCAAACTCAAACAAGAAAGTGTCTGGGTCCTTAGTAACTAGTCCATAAAACTTGGGAAGTAATGAAGAAGGAATGTTCTTGAGATTGTCATTATCATTCTGATTAGTGATGGGGAAGTCAAAGGCAGGAGGTCAAATAGTTGGGTTAACTGGATTGGCCATATTCACTTGATGGAGTATTAGAGCAAATGGATTTTCTTGAGGTTTTTCGTTAGATGGGAAAAATGGCAACTCAGCAAACAAATCTGCAGCAAATGGATTAAATTTTTGGTCTTCTTGGTCTTCAAGGTCTTCAAATAGATTAAAGTTTGGGTCTTCAAATGGATTGTAATTTGGTTCAGAACTACTATCAGAAAATGAAAAATTTGGGAGAAACCTTCCCTGAGCGTCTATTCTTCTATGCATGCAACTAACTTAACTAAAAATTGAAGGAATTGAAAATTACTTAAATAACACACTAAACTACTGCTAATAATGACTATAGCAGGTTCTTAGCTTGACACCATCCCTGACAACGTCGCCAAAAATGGTCACGGCCACAAAAGGATATAAAAGTCACAGCAGAACTAAACCTGAGAATTGGACATTCCAATAGGTGACTAACATCTTCTCATGGTCGTTCATTTACTTTTTCAAACCAAGGGATGTATACTTGAAATGGAGCAGCATGGTATGTGCACTAAGTACTAGTTTCTAGTCACCATCTATAGAAAACAAATGCTTAAAAGAAGTGCAACATAAATCTTTTTAATTCAAACACAACTTGGCTAAAACAAAAATCATAGCAGCTATTGTTAAAGGACAAACTGTGAACTGGCCTTATGCTGTAGGAATAGACACAGGGATGGATTCTCGATGCTGCAAGAACAATAAAAGGCTGAGTTTGTGTTGAAATCTACATAAATAGATTCTAACTAGTAATCAACATGAAATGAACAGTTAACTACAACAACTTGCTACAGAATACTTACTAAGTGGGCCCCCTTAGCAAGCATCAACTAGATTACACAAGAAGTTGACTCAAAGCTTCATCAAATTTTATTCATACTCAGAATCAGGATACATCAATTACTCTGTTTGAAAATAAAACTTAACATAGAACTCTATTGCTTATTCAACTTAATTTTAACACATACTATTTTATCATCATTCACTCATGCTGGAGGAACAATTATTTAAATGAAAAAGGCAACTAACTAACTAACAAAGGGAGTCGTGATCATAAATACATTCTAAATCTGTGGAACAGATATTCATAAATGAAAGTCTATCTGCTCGACGCGACCTAGAGAGAATATAGCATTACACACTCCCTAGATCAAAGGACCATTTAAGCTCCTTCCCAAAGATTCGGTCAAATATTTATTACTGGAACAACTTCTCCAACAAAGCCGAGATTCTTTGCGCTTGATCAGCTCCTGCTCCCTCCAACAACCTGCAATAAGTGACAGAGGCAAAGGAAAGCATACACACAAGTGACATGACATCCATTCATTAATCACACGTTAATCCTATTCCATTATCCAAAATCATAAGCATACATCAGCCATGCGGGAGGTCAAAAAGGTAATTAATAAAGTTGTCAAGCTACAAGAATATGGAATTCGTTGCTACAGGATACCACCCAAAAAGTCTTTAATCAACAGGTTTAAATAACTATTAATAACAAAAGTAAGGGTATCAAAAGTTTCAAACTATGAGCATATTTAAGGCTCATCAACATTCATGAGCCATAGATAAAGTAGAGCCAATCAAGTGAATCGATGATCATCCTTTATGTAAGTGATCATGACTAGGTCAAGCAGCGTGGGAGGTTACTAAAGAACAGTGGAAAGAATGATGGCTCTGGCCAAGAAATC
The DNA here is from genome assembly GCA_007258455.2 of Sequoia sempervirens. Lineage (NCBI taxonomy): Eukaryota > Viridiplantae > Streptophyta > Pinopsida > Cupressales > Cupressaceae > Sequoia > Sequoia sempervirens. Next base: position 97,251,499 of record VDFB02000017.1, on the reverse strand, counting down.
TTGCCAGCCAAATGTCATAAGCACCCTCAAATTCCCTCGGGTGAAACATCGCACGTCGCCCCCAAATCCTCATAAGAATGCTAATCTTGAATAAACACACACACATTCCATCATGATTCTTTGTTCCACTACCATTCTTGTGGCAAGAGCACAACATTATCATAAGACATAGGGAAATATCATACGCTTATCATTGACAAAGACCATACCAACAATGTGGAAAAATACTTTCATTCTTTCCTCGTTAATTTCTATCATGAAACGCCCAAAGCAAAGAGGACTAGGAGTGGAATTCAGGCCTAAAAATCACAGCCAGTTGTTGCATTTATCCTCACAAAAAATTTATGCAGGGACCATCTGGGAGAGTGTTCTAAATTATGAACCAAACTCGATAAGTCTTCTCCCTACCCATCGTCCCTATTGAGTACTACTGAATTACTCATCCCCATCAATGTTCCTTCTAATGGGAAATCACATAGCTATTTTAAATTTCCATGAGAGCTCGAGGTGACACGACCGACAGTGGTGAAGTGTGCGAGCTCTACACAACCTATATCCCAATCCATGCCATATGGGTATAGAAAGGAGGGGTGTCACCAAGGGAAGGTCGCTATGGCGAGAGAGAGGATGAATGAAACTGGAGGAGGAAGAATCCGCACAAGAGAAGTTCACCAACAAAGAAATAGTGAGTGAGGTTGGGTAAGAGCATGCAAAAAGAAGTCTATGGAAGGTTGATGGGAGGATACCATGAAGTAAACGATGTGAGGTGGACAAAGCCCTGCATTGTGGATCCTATTGCCGGGATGTCCATCGCATAGGAATGAAGCAGGTGTGGAAGATATGAATCCCGCAGTGAGGAGAGCCATTGGAAGAGTGTGGATAAGGATAAATAGGATTTCATAGAGATAATGACATAGGATAAGCGGTAACCACAAGAGAGGAAAAGACAACAACACCATAGCTGCCACACAACAGCCTTGTAATATGTCGAAAGCAAAAATCAAACTAGCCATCTCCCAAATAATATTTGTGTGTTACTTGAAGATAGTATAACCTGTTATATGCAAACACAGACTTATAAATTCTCCAAAAGGCCATTGATAGCATTACATTTTATCAGTTATGCCTCCTCTCCAAGTTCGTTGTCTTTTATGAGAATGATTCAGCCCATACACTCCTTGATTGCGGTTCAACACCACCTGCACAGTCCGCCAGGAACTTTGTCTCCCATTATTGTTTGCGTGATCACTACTTGGGATATTAGCATCAAGCCTCTATCAAATCAATTCTATTTGCCACATTGCCCTTCTCATGTATTTTTGAACTTTGTTACTTAACCGCCCACTTCCATTACTTAATCATTCCAGCCCTTAAGAGTCGACTCAAAACTAACCTAAAGTCCTGTGGGAGTTTAAGATGGCTTGGGCATATGGGCAGAAAATGATGAATAACGTTGACCATGTTGGAACTCAAATGAGTGGTTCCCACGAGAGGTAAGGCTCAAGAAGACACTAGGCAATGGTCGCTGCAAAAGCAACGATGGGGTAGCCAACCTTTGTGAGTGCAGAACATGAGCACAAGATTATTGTTTAATGCTACAGGCATAAGAAAGTGGGAAGCCAAGGTGACGGTGCCGTCGTGGTAACTGCAAAATGTGGATAGCCCTCCACCAATGAGCCTCAAAAATGAATGCCTTTCGGTTTCATTAATTAAATTCATTTCAAGTCCTTGGAAGCTCGCTCCCTCCATTATGACCCTAAATTGTGCGAGCATCCCTTTGTCTTCCCTCATGTTCTCATAATCCTATGCCTTTGGATCTCCAAGTGTGGGCATGCAACTTCATGGTGTGTAGTCTTCATGGTACAAATGTCTGTTAAAAGGGTTCACGGGTAACACGTGCGAGCAACGACTGATGGGTAGTCATTTGAAGGATTCCATCGAGGGAATGACCCAAATACTAGTCGGGTCCATGGTAAGGAAATGATGTTGGTGGGTTGTGGGCCTGCATGACAAGGAGGTCGTGAAGGTTGGTTGTTATGAATGACGTCAGTGCGATGGCCTCCCGCAAATGTTGGTCCATGAGGGCGAACCTTTTGGTGAGCGTGGACTAAGTATAGCTTAGTCGTTAGGCAATGGAGGTTGGGTGGGGGAAAATCACATACGAAGACCTATAAATTTTTGGGACTTAGATATTTTGAAGCAATGGGGTTGGTTGGTTTAACGACTATGATAAAGATGAAGGGACTAGCTATGGAGCCCGCCATGTGGGTGGATGTCAAAGATCGACCACTGTGAAAACAACGAAATGAGAATGGAGTCCTGCCCAGGGTGACCCACAACTATGGGTCCTTGAAACATGAAGGACACAGTGACAACATGGGTGTGGGGTCTGCACGCCAGGTAGACGCTGAGACTTAGTTGCAGGTGAACGACAGAGTGAAACAATGAACAACAGAGGGAAACTCGTAAATGCAGGCCCATAAGGGTCAACGAGTGCCAGACAAAGACTGAACAAAATCCTGTAGGAGTTGGCCCGCAAGGGCGAATGACTTGGTGAAACTCAACCAAGTGAATTGGGCCAACATGTAATTGGTCATTTTAAGGCTCATGGCTAAATCAGGTTTGGAAACTGGGGTGCATAAAATGAGATGAAGTCAAAACAACCCGCACGAGAGGGAGAATGACTTGTTAGGAGCAAAAAGAGGGGGTCCTTGCCTTCGACGGGGAGTGTGTGCAAAACATGCACAATAGAGGGGAATCTATAATAGTTACTTGGGGAGGGGATAGTGGCACCTGAGGTGGAGAAGGTCATGGTACATAAGGAGGGGATGGTGGAAAAAACTCCCTTATTATAGGTCCTTTAGACCTTTTAATGAAAGAATAGAAAGATGGATATATCTTGGGTTGATAAGTTGGCCTTTCTTCCAAAATTGGGGCTTTTCCAATTATTTTATCAATATTTTGCAAGATCATTTGGATCCTAGCAATTGGGTCCCTTATTTTAGAGAATGCACCTTGATAATCCTTCTTTATTTTAGTCTTAACATTAGGTATGATTTCCTAAATTCCACCCATTTGACCATTTTATCATTGGCTTCCTCTTTATCTTTACAATTACTCAAGACATATTCCCCAAAATGGAGTTGATGTTGAAATGCTGACCTTTTAATACTTGTCCTAATTTGACTAACGAATCCTCTAGGATCACAATCTCTTGTATTTTATTGGGCCATCTTATATACTTAAAGCATTAGATAGAGGTGCTCTAACTCTTCTCTAGTGATTGTGAAGTTGAAAAAAATGGTAGAGAATGGGAAAAATGATCCTTTCTTCTTGGCCTTAAGATGGGCCTTGTCATCTTCATTGACCTACCACATGATTTCCAAAAATTCCAACTTGAATGACACATACATTGTTAGCACATGAGGACCCATAGGGAATCCATATACACTCATGATTGTGGAGTTAGTGTGGAGATACCAATCACCCCAATTATGTTGAACTCCTAATTTTGGTGTCCTGTCCTTAGGTCTAGGGAAATCCAAAACTTCCTTTTGCAATCTAAATTCTTAAACTCCCAAGTGTGAGATGATCTTCTTGAAAAAATGATTTTCAAAAATAACATAGTTGGATGCATTGTAATGCATATCCCATACATGGATCTGGCATTGAATAGGAAGAAGACCTCCCTTGTCATCATTCAAGTGAATTTGAAGGGCCTTGTCCCACTTTCCTATAGGGAAAACTTTAGTGGCAAATCTTCGCCAATTGGTGAATTCTAGGAATCGTCCAAGTCAAAATTGGTAATGAATTTTTTATGAGACATATTTAAGCAACAAAATCACCATTGTCAAACTATGCATTTCAATTGGAATGACTAATATTTTCACCTAGAATCCTGAAAGCATTTAATAAAACACCTACATATTTGCAAATACTATTAAAACAACATTGTATCAAGACCCATTTCGCCAATTAAAATTTACAAATAATTGCTTGTGAAGAACCATTTTGCCAATTAAAATTTATAAATAGTTGCTCACGAGGACCTATTTTTCCAATAACATTAAAAAATAATTACATTTGAGGACACATTTCGCCTTGAAAATTACAATGTATCATTGTATAAGCACATAGGATTTGCCAAAATTTTAATATACCATTTAAAAATCCTACAAAATTTGACAAATATGGAATCATGGATTTATATAAATACAATCGAAAGTGTCATTTATTCTTACACATTTTCTTCAGTTTTGAGGTTCTATTTCTTGATTCAGAAGTCAATGAAAGCTGAAAATGTAGACTTAAAAGGTGAGTGTCAGTGATCATTTCTTCATAGTGTTATTAGTTATAATAATAAGTTTTCTTTATCTCTTTTCCATTCTTGCTTCAACAAAGTGAACCTTAGAACCAAACTCTGAAGTTTTGAAGTTTTCAAAACCTCCAACCCACCGAGTAGAAAGATGAACGATCAACCAAGTCGAGGAATCAAAAAGTTATGAAAATTTAGAACTCTGCAACAAGGTTATAAAACTATGAGGACTAGCGACTAAGGTTAGGAAAATCCAAAATTTTTATGTTGTATTCCATGGTATTGAATTTGATATGTGATTCTGCATCATTTTTAAGGAACAACACTTATCACACTAATAAATTCCTATTGCATTGCCATTCACATAATCTTTGATAAATTACTAAAAGGAATATTATTAATCCATTCCTTGAACAAAAGATAACAATTCAACATCCATAACTTATTAGTTATAACTAACAGAAGCTAACAGTTCAACATAAATAACTTATAAAGGCATCCACCCAACTTAAACAATAAAAGATTAAACTACCAAATCACCTAAATTATACTGAGAAATTCTTATGCATCCATCACCATAAAATCTTTATTCATAGATAAACATTCCACAACAATGAAACTATCCAAAAATATATCTTTCCAATAATAGACAATCCATTAGAAAATATAGAGATTTTTTGTCTTGATAAAGGTTTCTTGAAGACAACCGTTTTAGAAATTAAAATAAAAAGTCTTTGAAGTATCAAGAGAGCCAAATTAAAGAAAATAACATAAAAACTAAAAACTAAATAGTGGTCCCACTCCCAAACTAACTCCTTCGATTTTAATTATTTCTACCTCCTCCTTCAGTAATGCCTTCGGTGCCTTTACTCTTTGCCTGTATTCTTAATACTTAGTGACAATTGAAGTGATGTTTTTGCTTCCTGGAGTTGTAGTAATATGTAATTTGGTTCTCCATGTGACCAAAGCATTTTCAGACTCAACCAACATCTGAGATCTTCTCTCTTCTCCACATTTATAAGTCTTCAGGTGGATCTCCATTCCACTGAGTTTTAAGGACTCTCATGTCATTGTAGCAGGATCAACTATTTCTTTCTTGAATATCTCTCTAAACTTCAAAGAGATCTCTCTTATATCTATAATGTTTTCATCAAACTCATCAGTAATTTCCACTCCCAGAATATGACAATATTCTTTAACTTCCACCAACATTTCATAATATTGATCAAATGCATTTTTAATTTCCTTCACTAGATTATCATACATATTCAATTTCCATTCCAATGAAATGGACCAGGAAGGGTCCAACTACTTCGGATTATTCACAATTTTCTCACCAATTAATATCTTCAGATCCATAGAGTTCAATTCTTTCATTTCCTGAGAGAGCACATAAAGACTAGTTTGATCTTTTCTGAGCTGCTAAAGTTCTATTACTAACTCCTCCCTCTTGTTAACAACTCGACTGTAAAAGAGCACAAATTTATTCAGAAAGAAGATAGCCTCTTGTGATATTTTATCTATCCCCTAACAAGTAGCTTTGGAATAGCTCAAATTCTTTTTAATTTTCTCTATGGTGAGCACATCGATGCCCTCTACTTGAGAACTTGAGGCTTCATCAGATGTAGGAGGAGTGGCTATGGAAGAAATAAAGTTACTCAATGTGAGGACTTGAGATTCCAATTTTATATTTTCTTTCCTTTGTTCTTTCACTCTTTTAATCAAGGCATTGGTTGAATAATTGACATGGTACAAATCACCTTCCAGTGTTGGAGGCCCCATATCAACATGTGTGACTTTGTAGTTCGCCTCCATTATTTCATCTTCATTTAAATCCTTCACATGCTCAACAATTTATAACATTTGATTTCTAGAAGTAACATCAATCACCATCCTTGACATCCTCTTGGATTTCTTAGGTTTTGAAGAGCTTTGAAGTAACTTTGAAACTGTATCCACTTCAACTATCATTGTAGGAATATGCTTTCTCTTCTTCTCCACTGCTTTTTTCAGCCATCCTGGGGAGGCTACTACCATACCAAAATATTCATTTCCACTAATAGTTTCTTTAAGAGAATTAGGAGTGATAGGTGGATTATCAACCAGAGGCGGAGAAGAGAGAAATTTAGACAAAGGAGAAAATATATTATCATTAGCGATCTATTTAAAGATAGCTTCAGAATTTGCAGCCAAATTTTTTTCTTGATTGGTCTTCTTCTTAGGGGTAGGAGAAAGCACATTGTCTTGTTCACAGATTCCCTTCAACTTTACTATTTCTTATGGCCTATCACCATCACCTCTTGATTAAGAATTTGCACTAGAGGACCTCACAGAGGGTTTCCTTGGTGATACACTTGCACTAGATGCTTGCATAGACCCCTGCTCATTCTTTTGTGATGACTTAGCCTCCTGAACAAGACCAACAACTTGCTGCCATTTCCCATCCAACCAATCCTAGGTTCTTTTAAGCACTGGGGCAACACACACCCTCATATCTAAAATTTCACTTTGGCTCCAATCAACCCTAGGGTGGGATTTATTAGGCAATTTTTCATATTTAGGATCTATGATTGTTGAATCCTTAGCTAAATTTTTAGGAATGTGAAATGACAGATTGAAATCTTGTATCTATTTTAGCGTTAGCCTCATATAATCTCTTCTCAAATCTTCCTTCTCATCAACACAATCTTCCCATAAATCTTCGATAGATGGGTGATGTTGATATAAGCTCCCTCTATAGAGATTATGCTTCCCAAAACCCTTATTGTCAAAATTAGCTCTCATAGATAGATTCTGGAGATTATATTCCTTGAGAATTCCTTCATCTCCCCTAGCCATTTGGTTTTTTTTTCACACAAAAGAAGGGGTCTCCAATGGGAAGACATACCCTCATTTCCCCATGTTCATATACTTAATATTAACCATGGCCATTTGTCGACAAATTTCTAGAAATATCAGTAAATCTTCAGGATACCAAGGTAATTTAAATGGGGCTTTCTCAAAATTCCCTATTCTTAGATAGGAAAAATTATCAAATTGGATATAAAAACTCCCAAATTTTGATACAAGAGAAATCGATTTAAGGGAAAGGCACATTTCTGGATTTCCATCTAGCTTCCTCATGACCTCCATTAAAAATGCATCATTAACAGGACAAAAATAACCCATTCCAAATTGTTTAGTGAACTAAGGAAAGAATTTATACACAAGCATATCAAAAGTTGGGGTTCCTTGTGGCTCCAACCTAGGCCAAAAGGACCTTTGACTACCTACAATGTATGTCAGACAAGAACACATACAAAAAGTAGTAGTCTTATGGAAATTAATTAATTGATCATTCAAATGGAAGCAAATAACTTCAACCCATTCAATGAAAATGTTCTCATCACAGACTATCAAGATAAACCGACACATCCAATCCTCAAATAACTCAACTTGTACATTCCCAACAACGCATTGCAATAAAGTAATAGTATATGCAATTTCTCCCTTAAAATGCAATCTTTTGAGTTTACTCAGCAGTTGCGACTTACCTTTCTTTTTAGACTTCAACCAAGTTTTAGCCATGGAGTTCTTGCACCAGTCCTTATTCGCTTTGAAAAATTCACCTACCACTATGACAGACATGTCTTCTATGGGTTCCCTTTCTAGAATCCCTAGTGCGCGGGAAACAACTTCAGGAGAAATTTCTGCAATTACAGTTCTCTCTACGACTTTAATTTCCCATGTCTATGAAATGTACCTTCTCGCACATGCACTTATTAGGTCCACACTCAACAAAATTTTTGGAAACCCTCTAGCTTGAGTTAGTGCACTTTCTAATAGTCTTATATCCAACTCAAACTTGTCATCCCTCTCCAAGTGTGTGCAAAATTTGTCTAACGTAAAAGGTTCGAGCATCGTATCCCTTACACTGACCCAACATTCACTCTGCATGAGCACAAATTCACAGAGAGTGAATGTTTGCACATGAGATTTTAAGAAGTATTGGCCTTGGAAAAGAATGAGAATGTAGGCTAAAAGTCTAAGTAAAAATAATGTTTTCATTTGAGAAGTACTGGCCTTGGAAAAGAATGAGAATGTAGGCTAAATGTCTGAGTAAAACTTCAATACCCACTTATGCAATTATTTTTGATAGGATGTGCTTTAAATGTGGCATTCAATTTTATTCCTTGAAAAGATAGCCTTTAAACCTACATGCTTTTGGAAATTCCTGAAAAGACAACTCAAGTTTATTCCGTACATAGCATTCAATGAGATGTCAAATGGTGACGCCTTTGAAAGGCAAGATAATTCCATCATGTCGCATGGTCATTGAAATTTGGAACTTCAAAAGAAAATCCTGAAGTTTCAAAGTTTTTGAAACCTCTGACTCACCGACTAAATCCACACACCATAACTCAAAGGTTACATATGCATGAACTTAAGTTACTCAAAAAAGTGAACCAAGTTAGGGAATCAGGTAGCTATGAAAATTTAGAACTCTGCGACAACACAACATGTCACATGGTTATAAAACTCAGAGGACTAGAGACTAAGCTTGCTTTGCCCCCTTATTTTGAGTCTACAACCATACATCAAATGTTCATTGAACGGTTGAGTAATTTATGATATAAATAATAAACATGTGTTTTAAAGTTTTTTTATTTTTAACCATTAATGCACTTGGATTGACATCAAGGCCTTTATAAAATGAATTACAATGTCACATTAATAGCACAACCATTAATAGCACTAAGTACAATAAAACTTAACGTTGCAATTGCAAAGGACTTAATAAAAGGAATTACAATGTCAAATTAATAGCACAACCATTTATTTTATTACAACTGAATTACAATGTCACATTATTACATATGTAGTACAAATACAAATGTAAGCGCAAGCGCCAAACTTCTATTGGATCGCTGGTGAAAATGTAAATGTAATACATGTGTGTCTGAAAATAAATGGGACTTGTCGGGTCAACCATGCCTCTGAAAATAAATGCCTGGGACTTCTGGGATCAACCATGGTGTTTGAAAATTAATGCATGGGGAAAGGCGGGCTAATCAAATAGGGGAAATGGGAGCTATGAAGATACAAAATGTACTTATCCCCTTTGAAAATCAGAGTCATGAAGAAGATGAGGGGATGTAAATGCTCCCATCTTCTACTTGTAGCTTCCATGCACTAGGAGAGAACTTATCTTCATCAGAGCTCCTCATCTTGGCTCAAAACCTATCTAAGCAGTCAGGTGAACCAAATTAACTTCTTTCCAATTCCACCCATTCTCAACTTGAAGGAAATTGGTCTTTTACTCTATAACTACATAACTACAGGAAAGAGAATTTAGAGTATCCATAATAATGCCACATCATCTTCTTCCTGAATCCTATTGCTTATTAACCCTACAAAATGAAAACCCTTATGAAAATTTGAGCATTGCACTCAATAGTAAATCCTTTAGCCTTCAACGAATGATTTCAATTTTTAGTTGTGCTCACTATCCTTATTTATGGGCAACAATGCTGCCAATAGTGCCACTACCAGCCTGGTCCCTGTGTACACCTCACACGTGTCATGTGTGAGGTTAGGTATAATCATGATTCATGGATCATAATCACGATTTGTACAAACCAAAAAAATACTTAAATTTTAATCGATTCGTGTAACTTTTAAGCCTTACATTTATTTAAATGTTTAATTTGATTGACGTATGGACTTTGACAACCTCACTACATGAAAAATGTACCTCAAGCTGACAAGTGACAAGTTATTAATTGTAAAAATTGCCAGTGCCACTCAAAGTTCAAACGATATGAAATCATTACAAATCTTGTCTCACTAGCCATTTAGTCCTACATTGGTAACAAATTCTAAACTGTTGATCATTGTAAATCTAACGGTTAAAGGGTAATTCTAGAGGTTTAAGTTTGAAATACTAGCGCTTTATGCATTTCATTCCGAAATGCAACTACAAACATACATCAAATGTTCATCGGACGGTTGATTAATTTATGAATTATGATATAAATAATAAACATGTGTTTTAAAGTTGTTTTAAACTTTAATGCGCTAGGATTCACATCAAGGCCAAGGGGCCGGTAACTTAATGTTGCAAAGGACTTAATAAAATGAATAATGATATCGGGAACCGGGGGAGAAGGTCAATGACAAATTAGAAATCAATAACATTTTGGAAAAGCTTAACAAGAGTGACAAATTTTAGTGTTTATAATATTTTTTGTCAATTTGATGGCAACTTTATTTTTTCATTTGTATTGCTTTATGTTTTACTTCTAAATCTGCATGCAATTATTTCATAAATAAATAATACTTAATTTATCAAAGGAAAAAAAAATGATTTGAATAGATTCATAGACACTAAACTTAGAAAATAACTCTTTACTGTAAATTTATAACAAAGATTAACACTACACAACCATTTATTTTATTACAATTGAATTAAAATTTATGGGCCACTAGTGCCGCTACCAGCTTGATTCGTGCAAACCAAAAAACCAACTTAGTCAATTCGTGTATCTTAAGTCTTACATATACAATTCAAATGTTTAATTTGATTGATGTCTGGCTACATGCAAATTGTACCTCAATCTGACAAGTTGTCAAAATCACCAGACTCTAGTTAGCACTACTAGTGCCACTCAAATGATATGAAATCATTGCAAATCTTGTTTCATTAAAGCTATGAGCTGTCCAATCAATCGCTTCAGATGTTCAAAATATTAAGAATTTCAATTAAATGAAATGTAATATGTCGAGGCATTGAAAAGAGAGAAATGAGCTTTGATCTCCCCACATGTCCACATCTAATGGTTCTAGTGTTATTCCACAGGTTTCAATTTGCAAGTCTATTGCTTCAGAGATTTACTTCTGGAAGGCAACTACAACCGTCCATAAAAAAATTCATCAAATGGTTGTGGTTATATTGATTTTCCTTTACATCCTTTGTGTAAAATGTTCTTATGTTTTTAAGCCTTGGTCCTATGTTCTTCATAGGTGGTTCCTCTTTTAAAATAAACTTTCCGCACGTGCATATTTCTGCCACTTAAATTCTTCTATCGCTCATCGCCAAAATCCAACCCATCGGGTTCATTACCATGATGATGAGCCTTGATCTCCCCACGTGTCCGCATCTAACGGTTCTAGTGTAATTACAAAGGTTTCAATTCACAAATCTAGTGCTTGAGAGATATACTTTTGGAATGCAACTATAGCCGTCCATCAAGATTTCATTGAACCATCGTGGTCCGTAATGTCGCGTGGTCACTTAAACTTGGAACCTTAGAACCAAAGTTTGAAGTTTAGAAGTTTTCAAAACCTATAACCCATTGACTACAAAGATGACCAAGAAAGACTTGCAACTAAGGTTAGGAAAAGCACCAAAACCTGGACTTTGGTGAATTAAGATAGGAAAGGTGGCAAAGAAAGTGCATTTATGAAGTGAAGATTATGAGCAGATTTTAGCAAGTGGACATGACTGGAGGATCGATGGGTAATTAAGATCAATATGTGTGGAGTTTGGAAAATTATTACCTCTCATCCCTCGATTAGCAAAGTTAGATTGACAATTCATCAAATGGTCGTGGTTAGATTGATTTGCACTGACACTTCGTTACTACATTTTTTTTTTATCGGTGATAATAGTTTATTTTATTAAATATATAGCAAAAGTTACATATACTTTAGAATTTTTTATTAAATATAAAGCAAAATTTACATATAATTCAATTTTTTATATTAAATATAAAGCAAAAGTTACATATACTTCAGATTTTTTTTTATTAAATATAAAGCAAAAGTTACATATACTTCAGATTTATCTTCATCCATCAACTACCAAAAAAGTTGATTAACCAACACAGTTTCCATTTCCAACATATCAAATTATCCTTAATCATACTCGCTTGAAATCTACCCTTCCAACCATTGTTCGTGCCCAAAGGTGTTTTATAATTACAATGCAAATCCAGGCATAACCCCCAAAAACAAAATCACAGACAAGATTTAGTATCTAGTAATCTTTTTTTTTTTTTAAACTTGTGCTACTTAGACACCTTTGATGAATTACCCATCTCCAATGACACTATCTCCATTAACGACTTCATCTTCTTCCTCGGACATAGACCCTTCTTTCCACATATCTCTGCTCTAGCGATGTCTTTGAGATTCTCTATGACCTCCTCAACCTCCATTAGCTCAACGCAGATTTTGAGTGCTTGCCACTTGCGCTCCACACCTTCTCGCCACAGAGTTTTGGTGTGTCCTTTTGACCACCTGATAAAGAGATGATTTAAATCCGTGAGCTCCAGGCCTCCACCATCCATTCCTTAAACCTTAACAAGCCCCACTCCTAGTATCGCTCATTCCATAATGCTTTCCATATCCTCTAAATAATCTTTGTGAACCAGAGTTTTCATGACTTTACTCACTACATCCACTGGCTCTCCTAAGTCTAGACCCCAAGCCATGACCAACGAATAAATATCCATATTGGTCCTGTATTTGTGCTTTAATTTTTCAAAGTCATTACCCAAAATAAATTGAATTGCTTGCGCCACCTACACATCCTTGAAGAGAAATAAACCCCGCAACTGCTTCACTGACGCTTTGCCAATGAAAGGGTCCAACTTCCTTTGCAATGTCAAGGTGAAACTAGCCTCCATTGTTTCTTTGGTTCATTGGCTTCTAAACAACCACCCATCGCCAACCGGCTACATGAGATGCATGTCTTTAATGTTGGGTTCGGTGAAGCCCAAATTAGCAAGTATCTCTCATAGATTTGAAACAATTGCCTTCCTTGTAATGACTTCTAATTAGCATGTGTTTGCTAATTTAGAAGTTGTCTGTTTCGATGGATTTTTCCAATTATTGGAGTTAAGACTATTTTTATAAATACAATTGCTGGTTGAATATGTAATTTAATTGAGAATTAATAAAAGAGATAATCCCTAAAAGTGGGCATAGCCATCATCTTAATTTTTCGGCCATCTCCATTAATGCCAATTCTCAAATGTACATCCAACACTGACAAAAAAACTTCATCAATGCTTCACTTCTTACGAGAACTTTCGTGCCTCCTTTGCTTACTAAACAATCATTTCTTCTTGCATTAAATGCATCGAAGAAAATTCCTCCAAATTAATGCCACTAAATTCTTCAAATCTTAAAACATCCACCTCTACAAAGAATAGTGCCCATTTTGAGAGGATGTCTGCCTCCACATTCCCAGTTCTCCTTATATGATTGACCTTAAAGTCCTAAAAAAGGGTGAAAATTCTTCAGTAATTTTCCTAATCACTCCCTATAGATGCCAAGCATCGATTCCTCCTTTTGTAATTGATTGAATTATTATTAAAGAATCACCCTCTAGATGTATCTTTGATCCCCCTAACTTTCTTGATATCTTAATTGCCATTAAGGCTGCTGTTGCTTCCGCTACATTATTGGTTCACTCCTTCAATCTCATTGCTCCTATGGCCAACAAATTCCCATTCCAATCATGAACAATACTACCAGCTCCAAATGGACCCAAATTTCCTTTTTAGTTTTGACGCTCCATCAAAGTTTACCTTCCACCAACCTTCATTTGGTTTCTCCCATTTATCCACTTCTACAAAAATTTTAGTCAGATTAACCCAACCAAGCCCCTTGATGGGCCACCACTGCATTTTTTTTATTAGTTTGATATTATGCTTAATTCGCCAATGTTTTTTTCTTAATCATTTGAAAATAGGTTTAATTCGCCAATGAATTTTATTTTTTAGTTTGAAAAAAAGTTTTAATCGCCAACAAAATTGTTTTTTCTAGTTTGAAAATAGGTTCAATTTGCCAATCGAAATATTTTATTGGTTTGAAAATAGATTTTAATCGCCAATGGAAATTTTTTAGTGGTTTTAAATTTTTTTCATTTCTTTAGGATTTTCCACAGACTTCTAGTTATTAGAAAAGATTTGCCAATGATTTTTTTTTTCACAAAAAATGAAAAAATTTGCCACTAAAATTCATATTTTTATTGGGAAGTATACAAGATTCACTAGGATTTTACACCTTCGCCGAGGGGGGGGGGGTTGGGTTTCTTAAAGTTTTCCCTGCTTTCCTCTTTCTCCATACAATAATATATGGCACAAGAAAGAGTACCATCTAAAATTGAAGACTTTGTTGCCCTTTTTGATTTCCACTAGCTACTTGTGGATGGAATCAACTATGTAGGTGGAAAAATCAAACTCAATGTTCACCATTGGATGTTGAATATCTACAACCATATACATAAGAGGCATTGATATTGTTGTCTGAGCATCACCCCCTAAAACGTGGTATAATGCATTGTAGATTTCGATAAAATAATCTTCAAAGGTATCCAAATTGAAGGGTTCAACCTCATTGGCAAAGATTATTATAGATTTTCTGTCAAAACCCTTCAATCTAAACTTAGGAAGCTAATGTGCTCTAAAGCTATTTTGGTCTTATTGATACTTTTGTTTGAATAGGTCAAATTACATGACCTTGTTGGTAGCCAATTTTAGGTCAAAGACCTCAAAGATGAAGGCCTTGTCAATCAAAATTAATTCTCCTCCATTTGTAGCCTTAATAGCCCTGACATTCTCATCATAGTGGCTAGCAATATGTCTAATCAAATTCACATCCATAAATATGTTTGGGATCACTAGTTTCCCTAGGTTGTATGTCCATACATTTGGAATGGGAACCTTCAAATTTCTCTTTTCGTAGTAGTGCACAAATAATTCCCATCCAGTAAGGAGAAGTGAAACATCCTTGCACTCTCTAGCATTATCTACTAATCCACATGCTGCTCCAAGGCCATGAGGCCAAATTTATTTCTATGTCAAACCAAGGAGTTGGATAATTAGGTCTTCATCAAATGACCTCTTTTAAGTTGAGGGTTGGTCTTTTGAATGGTTCATGGTTACAATTCAGGCTCAAACTAGGGTTTTTGTGGATGATTCTAGGTTTTTTGGTACCTTCAAATGGTAATTAAGCTATACAAGCCCTAAATACAAACCTAGGACTATAACTTTGATGAATTTCATAGAAAAGTACTTGATTTTTGCTCTTTTGGAAACCCTAGTTCATTGTGAAAAACATTGGAACTTTGTAAATTCTCTCATCGAATGCTTCAGATGCCAAATGGGTTGAATTATGGGTTGAATCATAGCATTTATAGGATAAATTATGATGAAAACCTAGTAGAAACCAATCTTGTTTGCCATTACTCTTAGTTCATGCGAGCTAGAGCCTTCAACTATCCATTTTACAAGTTTGAATACGAGTCATCAATTTCTTGATGACATGACAAGATCCAATGGCTAGAGATGATTTGACCAATTTGAAAATATTTGGCACACATTAATAAATCTTCAACCAATCAGATGAATCCATGAGGGGAAAATTTACACATCATTTGAAGTGGGGCCATAAAAAAAGTCAACTAAAAAGTAGTTGATGTCATTATATAATACACATGGTAGATTTCTGCAATTCTGGATCCTGAAAATAGAACCATTATGAAGAGCTTGCAGACTTGTGAAAACCTCATGTGATTGTGCCACATGTCCACATTCTATTATCCTTTGATAGAATCTCTGAAAATATTAGAAATGAACCACATGTCCCTTTATAGCAATTATGCAGGCTTCGTTAGGGGAGAGGGCCCAATAGTCGTGCGGGGTCCAATAGTCGTGCACCCAATTGTACATATAATACCCAATAGTCGTTTATATAATGTCCAATAGTTGTGATTTGACTACCCATAATTAAACAAAATGCATGCTTTTGATCTAAAAAGCAACCAATCATGTGATACCACATCAGCGCTCAACTACTCATGATGTAATGCACGAGAATTGGTCTCACTATTTTTTGGGGCCTTTTTCGACACCTTGACAAAAATGCATGCTGATGTGGCATCATATTTGATGATATGGCCCTGAAACCTTAGTTATAAGCATAGAACTTGCCAAGTAAGCCGCTGTAAAAAAATTGGGAGTGATTTGAAATTTTGACGTAGGAGAATTAGAAGTGCGAAGTTAGGGTGCACAACTACTGGGCCCTCTCCCCTAGGTCCTCTTGAAACATCTCACAGACTTGTGGAATACCTTTACAACATGACACCTGTCCACTTTCTACAATTCTGTGTACCAATAATTTCTCCTTTGTAAATCTATCCACGCACTCACGTAATGCCTTAAAAGAGTACCACGTGTCACACCTCATTCTTCACAAAAGATTTGCAACCTTGAGCAATACCCTGACACCATGTGGTGATGATTCTACAGTTCCACAAAGCATTATTTAATAAAATGTTCCATGTGGAATGGCGAAATGAGGTAAAAAGCGGACACCTATCCTTCCTTTCGTGGGAAACTTAAAAGTGACTTTATTAAAGCACATCCATTTTTTTTGTCTTAAGTGAGCGCTAAGACAAGGGGTTGTGAAGTTAATGACATAGGGGGACAGAATTAGAACTTTAATTTTTTAGAAAATATTTTAACAAGTCCACTCGGTAACCTAATAGAAGGGGCCAGTAAACACACTCGATAGAAGCCTTAATATAAATTAAGTGAGAGACATCCCCAGTTATAGGCAAACAATGTGATATAAGATAAGTGTAGGGGATTGAGATAAATGCTTGGGTTTTGAATAAGGGCTAGGGTTTTAGAAGCCTTAATACACAAATTTTTAACACTTCCCTGTACAATTCTTGAGGGTTTTGAAAATTCAAAAGTCTAAAATCCAAACTAGCTCCACCAAGATGTATTATACTAATTCAAACCTTATAAAGTTGAAAGGACTTGTAGCTTTTATCAATTATCATATTTTGGCTTATTCATGTCCTTGCATTCATACATGTGTATTTGTTGGTAGAAATAATGTGTTATAAATATTGGTTATCTTGGAATGATTATTTGACATGTGTCTATTTTTGAGAATGTGCATTATGAAATCTATTATATGTATTTTAAATACATTTTGGACCTATGACTTCATGTGTATGATATTTAATAAATAAATGAACCAAAAAGATAATTATTAATATTATATTGACCACACCTTTGGATTACATATGGTGCTTCTTCATCTTGACTAATGGATGGGGAAGAATGACACATCCTCATGGTGGGTTCAAATCCTTCCTTGACCAATAGTAGGAGCATGGACTCTTGGAGGATTAGATTATATAGTTAAGCTTGGACTTCTTTAGATACTATTTACGGTGTACTTTATTTTTAGACCGCTTGTCTATGTGTGGTTGGTCCATGATCTATCGTATTCATATTATGGATGAGGGTTGTAGTTTTGAACCCTCGTATATCTTGGTTATGAAATGATGTTATCTTCATTGTTGAGTACTAATCGTGTATTTGTGAGACTTTTATATTATTACAATGTACTTGAGATGTACTTCCTTATTGCATTACTTCGAGTGAGAGTTATATATTATATAGATTGTAAACACATATTACTTGCATGTCTCACATATTCATTACAATATTGTATTATGGAAGTTAATAGAAGTTGATAGAATTTCATCTTGTACTAGTTTAAAATATTGGGACGTCATTTTGGTTAATGCTTAAGAAAGTCCAAGGTTGTTACAAATGTAAAGACAAAATGTGCATCCTTAGCACTTTTCTATCTTGTTTGGCACTCATGTTAGCACCCTTACTTATTAAGCATGATATTGACCACCTTCAACCATTTGACACAACAACTATCTGTAAATTTATACCTTGCATTAGAATGAAACCCCTATCAAAGTATCTAAATTCATACCTTGTTTTTTTTTGGTTTTTGGTTTCTAGTCTCACTTCTGGCGAGACTCATAATTTTAGCCTTTATGGCTACTTTTATAGCGGGTTTGGGCCCTTACCCCGTTTTTATCTTAATCAAAACCCCTATCACATTTAAATGTCTTCTCTTTTTCACTTCTTATTTTTCTAGGGCATGTAGGATGCTAGCATATTGGGCTCTCATCCTTCGGATAGAATTACATGTAATAGTATCCCTCATGTTCAAGTTTATCTTTTCTTGCCTTAAAATGCCGAATTTCTCTCTCATTTGCATGCAAACCATGTTTCACCCCTTAATGGTAAAAAATTGGTTAGTTGGTGCTTAATTAATAAGGATCCAATTTGAATTGAATTCATGATAATTTAGGGAATCCAAGAGAGAACATATGCAACCCTTCACACATGGGAGTAACAATCTCACATGACAAGCATCTCTATGAGCTAAACCTTCACTCTTGCACCTAGGGCTCACACCCACTTTCTCTTTGTACATCTTGTTGAACTAGCGTAGTCCCTAAATGTGCCATAAATATCAAATTGTTTGGAAATAAACATTTTGATGCATGCATAGGTGTAGAAGATCTTAGAGATTGTTTAATTTACCATAAAAAATTACAAAGGATGTCAATGTGTTCATATGAGACACTAGTGTAGTCATCCATGATACCAATGTATGGGACGCACAATATTACAAATATGTAAGACACTAGCACAATAAGTAGACATCAATTTAATTGTACAAAACATTATCACACCTAATAGAATGCTACAACTCAAAGTCCCATCCCTATTGAAATAGAGACAATATAAAAAATTAAAACCTAAATTTGATAAAATTGTCCTTCGTCATAATCCTTTTCATATGTAAGAACCATCATAAACTACCAAAATAGACAAGCTTCTTTTACTCTTTTGTTCCCCTTACAATAACCTCAACCTCAACACTTAATTCTTCAATCTTAAAATCTAAAACATATTATAATACTTTATTGTACTTTGAATTTCAGATTTAAAATGAAAACAACTTTAATAAATTAAAAGTGGATTAGGTACCAAAGGGTCATAGTGCAATTGATTGGGCACAACTAGTGAGGCTGATGGTAGGTTCTTTGATTATGCCATCCACCGACATTCAAGGGATAAGGTCACGATCATGCCCCAAGAGACTTTGATAGAATGGATACCCCTTGACTCTTGACTCTTGGCTCAAGAGGTATTAACATAGACTTGTGCTATCATATCAGATAACAAAATGAAGAATGGATACCCCTTGGCCCTTGGCTCTTGACGAAAAGGTATCGACATAGACTTGTACTATCATATCAGATAACAAAATGAAGAATGGATACCCCTTGACCCTTGACTCTTGATGAAAGATGTATCAACATAGATTTGTACTATCATATTAGATAACAAAATGAACTCATAGACTTGTACTATCATACTCATAGACTTGTACTATCATATTAGATAACAAAATGAACTCGTTAATTAGATTATCTATTTTTATACGTGAAGAATACCACATCATAAAAGTGAATAACATATTTCAAGATAGATACAGACCAGCCGGTCTGCTACAGCTCAGTCAGAAAAGTCACAGAAGATTGCTTTCTCATTACCTCATGGATTACCTATTCACAGCTGTCAAACCATCAATCAGTAACAAAGTTCAAGATAGATGCAGACTAGCCGTTCTGCTACACCCCCATCAGAAGAGCCAAAGAAGATTCCTTTCACATTACCTCAGACATTACCTGTGTCTAGCTGTTGGAAAAAGATGCATAAGTTTATATACCCAAAGACCAAACATCTCCCACTTTTGAGGAGTCTGAACAAAATGGAATCTAATGCAGGCCGACAAAAGACCAAGACTGATGTGAGAGATATGACTTTGGCCTTGTTAGGCAAATTGCTTTCATACCATTATCACAACTGGATTTAATTATTCTTCCCTGAAAGAGGTCTGATCTTTCAGTGGCCCAATAGAATGAATCTTCACCGTCCTGTATATATGGTTTTTAAGCCTTGATTCCTTGTCTTTCCACCACCACTTACCGACATTACCTGTCACTGTGACGTTGTTTTCCTGTCACTGTGACATTGATTTCCTGTCACTGTGACGTTGATTTCCTACCCACATTTTATATTGTCAACCAGAGCAATGGGTACGTTGCAACTGTATCATCGTCATCACAGTGTGAAAATGAAAGCAGATTTAAGAACTGAAAAGAATGGTGGGTATGGATTGTAGCCACTGATAGTGAAAAAGTGATGATAGTAGTAATGTGAGGCAGCTGATTCAGTGGGTCCATGAAGGAGGATTTTTTAAAGCAAAGGGTATTTGAAGCATGGAACCATGTGATGTCACATTTTCCATTGAATCTCACCATTCCTTTTCCATGGAAACATGTGATGCAAGGGGCCCTCCACTTTTAGGGTTCCTTTCTTCAATCTCTCTCGCTTTCCTATTATGTAGTTGGTTTTTATTGGAAACTTTCTATATTTAACACAATGAATACAACAATTTTCCAAGTTAACAAGGCATTAAAAACACATCAAAATCACCATAGATTTGAGGTTCTATCAATATAATGTCATTATCTATAAGAAACGTGATTCTAATAATTTGTAGGTCTTGAAACGACATTAAAAAATAATTATAATAAAATCATTTAAAGATATTAGATTTTCACAGTTCATGTTGAAAGTGTGTTTTTTCTGGGTGCGATTTGTTTATATCAAGGGATCCATCATTAGGATAAAAAAAGAATTGTAGGAGAAAAATGAGTGATTACATACCAAGATAAGTTAAAAAGAGATGGGGAAGAGGAAAGGTTGCACAAAATTCAAGATTGGAATTTAAAATGCGGAAAAATGAGAGATAAGAAATTAAATAATAGAAAAATAAGAGAAACTACAATTAATGCTACTGATAAATATAAATAGAAAGAAAATTGTTTAATTAAACAAATGAAAATGATTAAATATGAAAAAGAGAACAAATGAGAAAATAAGATAAAGAAAATGAATGAGATAAAAGAAGATAGAGAATAAAAATAATAGTAAATAATAAAGAAAAATATATATAAAAGTAAATGAAAAGAAAAAGAAAAGAGAATATAGAGATATGTAAATATAGAAATTATATATAAATAGACTATATATATAAAAAATGAAAGAATTAAATATATGTATAAATAAAAACATATAAAATATTCTAAGCTAATGATATATCCTTAAGGCATATAAATAATATCTAAGCTAATTTATTTTAAAAATTAAAGATAATTAAATAAGCTAATACAAGATTTTAAATTTTATATTATATTTATATATCTTTATATATAAGATATAAAGATGTATAAAATGTAAACAAACCTTTTTATAAATAAGATATAAAGATATAAATAAATATTTAAGCTAATTAACTTTAAATATCTAAAAATATAATTAAATAGACAGGGGCACACACACAAAGTTAATTTATTTTAAATATCTAAAAATATAATTAAATAGGATAATACAAAAAGTTTATATATATATAACTTAGATATTTATTTATATATTTATATATCTCTATCTCTAGTGTAAATATTTATTTATATCTTTATATATCTCTATATCTAAAGATATCTAAGTTATATATCTCCATATCTTATATATAAAGATATATAAATATTAATATAAAATTTTAAATTTTGTATTAACCTAGATTTAATTATATTTTTAGATATTATTTTATATATTTATTTATCTTTATATATTTTTACATCTTATATATATAAAGGTTTATTTATATCTTTATACATCTCTAAATCTTATATATCTAGCTTAGATATTTATTTATATATCTTATCTAAGCTAATTATTTTAAATATCTAAAAATATAATTAAATAGGTTAATATAAAACTTTTAATTGGTTTGAAATCTAGAACGATGAGGAGGTTCTGAATTTTTGGGCGGTCTGCAACCTGACCTAGCAGCATATGGGAGATCGTGGCATCCTTCGTGGGGGAGTTCCTACGCTCCCCCATCCCAGTTTTGTTGTGCGTTGTAAGTACCCTCTGCCCCTTACATTTGTTATTGTTTCTCGCCTTTAGGTACCTTCTCACCTAATTTTTAGAGTGGTTTTTTGTCTCTATTTTTTTTCTGTCTCTCTAGGGTTGAGATTGTGGGTGTCGTCTGCCCCTTCCTCCATTTATGGAGGGGGGTCCTGAGGGTTCTGCCTCCAACTCTAACACAGAGAATGTTATTCCTCCCATCAGGTCCCCAATTTTTTTGCAAAAATCTTTCAAGGATGCCCTAGCAGATAGCGGGGTTACAGTTCCAGTGGTGGTAAGGTTTCTCGTCAATGACTGTGGGGACTATGAAGGCCCAGAAGGTAAGTCCCCTCTGTTCCCCATATAGACTTACTTATTTCTCCCAATCATGAATTGAAAAATGTAATTTCCAATGAGAGAACCAGGTTAAAAGATTCGACAATCTTCTTTGTTGTTGTGAACTCGAATAGGGTTCTGGTTAGAAAATTTTTAGATGATTGGTTTGGGAAAATTTGGGGTCTTAAATTTGGAATTCAAGTTAAATTTTGCAGAATGGTTCAAAGGGGCTTGTTTGTCATTTTTCTTTCGAACAACACCATGCAGTTGAAAGTGTTAGAAAAATCATATTGGAACCTTGGTGGGTGTGTCTTTCATGCCCTACTCTGGTCACCTGCGACCATTGTGGAGGAAGTCCTCGCGTTGTCTTTCCCCAGGTGGGTGGTCCTCAAAAATCTTCAACTAGAATTTGGAACATCATCTCGCAAATTTTAACCCCCATTGATTCTGTCATTCGTCAAGGATTCTAAACTCACCTTATCGCATTTGGGCGCTTGGGTACTTGTGGCTCTGAATCCTGGTGTTGAAATACCAGGGAATATTGTGATTAATGAGGATGAACATCAGTGGATCTGTCTGTTGGAAATTCTGGGTGGCATAAACTCATGTTACCTCTGTCGCCAAGAAGGGCATATTCGAAAGAATTGCCCGATCATTAAAAACAAAGGAAGTTAGCCTGATTTGTGTGGCTCTCCCGAGAATAAACCTCCTCTGAACCCTAACACTAGAAAAATAATAACCTAATGAAGAATGGTTCTCTGGGCGATCAGTCCACTCCAATTTCAACAACTAAAGAAGGAAATGTGGCTAATAACATGGCTGGTGGCCTCGACATTGTTAACCCTCTCCCAACCTCTAAAGGCGATTCTGCCATGCTAGGGGCTAGTGAGGGATTACAGGACATTGTTGTTCAGCCCCCTGACATTTCAACTATAAATGGCCTAAAAATTTCTCACCTTGACAGCACTGTTGATATCCTCGGTCATGAGATTAATAAAAATGAGGTATCTGTTAATGCGGGGGGTGAATCCCCATCGCTGACAAATTGCATTGCTAATAACCCTTTGTTGCTTGAAAAATTAAATGCTCAACAACTTGCTATGAAAGAAATAAGGCAAATAATTGAAAAGAACTTGTCAACTAGGTATAACCATGACAATTAGCCGATGGTCTCCCAATTACAGTTAATCAAACACCTTGACCGTTTTAGCCTAGACATTGTCAAGTAGGCTAATGATGATAGCAGGGCTAGTAATTTGCCTACGAGTAGTGAAGCTCCCCCTAATGGTGTGGCTATGGCCTCTGATGAAGTCGAAGCGAAGGTAATTTCTAACAACCCCAATTTTCAAACTGGTTGTGTTGCCTCATTTTCTATGGTCATTGAAGGAGAGTTGGTTAGCAATCCCAGGGAAAATAGGGTTGAAAAGGCCTTATCTAGTCTATACTCTAATAACCAAGCTACCCCGTTAGAGGTAACCTTGCAACATTATCAGGGGAAAGTTACTAACTCTGTTGTGATCCCCGCTACTTACAATGTCAATGCTGAACAAGGAACTAAAACTTCTCACGACTTGACCATTAATAAACCCCAGGAAGGAAATCAAACTCCTAATGAGGATACTAATGAGATTAAATCCTATGAGAAAGGATCGGTTGTAACTAAAGGATGCAAATCTGAGGAGGATAGCACCAAGGGTCAGGAGATCCAAGTGGTGAAACCTAGGAACGGTCCAGGAAGACCAAGGAAATCTAGCAACCCCATGGGGGGAGTTAAGAAAAATGGAGTATCAAAAAATAAAAGGAAAAAAGTTAGTACTGTAATTCAATCCTCAATCATCAAAAAACTAGAAACAGAAGACAAATTCCCTAAATGCTTTGAAGCGTTTAGAGGGGAACAAGAGGACACTCCCATGACTTCAAAATATGAATCTTAACTGCATTTCATGGACTATCCGGGGCCTTGAATCCCTAGATAGGAAGTACATTGTTAGAAGATTTCTCAATCTGGAAAAGAAAAAAGATATTGTAATGCTGCATGAAACTAAATCCATCGGTTTTACCTTGGAAACAAACTAGAAATTTGCCTGGAAAGACTCCAAATTCTTCAAAACTACTCATGAAAAGGGCAGGGGAGGGATTGCTATCCTGGTGTCCAGGGACTGGTCTCAATTTGTTACCGGTAATGGCTTGTCCCCGTGCAATAGAGGGGTGTGGGTCACCCTAGAAAGGGATGTTCTGCGGTTTGGTGTATGTTCTATCTACGCCCCCAATGATCATAGGGAAATATGCATTTTATGGCAGTGGCTGGCTGGTCTTCAGGATATTCCATGGATAATGGGTGGAGACTTTAACATGATTGAGCAGAGAGAGGATAAATGGGGAGGTGTGGACATGATGTGGAAAGGTAATGAGAAGCATTTTTGGCTGAGACTTAAGAAAAAACTCATACTTTTTGATCCAATGGAAGGTAATAAAAGACAATGTAAAGGTGTCTGGTTCACATGGTGTAATGCCCAGAAAGGGGCTGCTAGGATCTATTGTAGGTTAGACAGGTTCTATGCAAATAAGGATTTTTTCAGCTTCTGTTCGAATGAGGATGGGGTGCAGGTGCAAGTGTATCCATACACCCTCTATGATCACCACCCTATTAAGTCCATCCTCGTCCCCCTCCAAGACAATGGAAATCAGGCAAGGAAAAAAGGGGGTTTCTTGTTGAATACTCACCTTCTGCGTAATGATGACTGTCAAGAAGCCATTGCTTCACTAAGGGAAATAAATAAATGGATGTTGAAAGATGCTTCCGCCATCAAGAGATGGAATGTTAATGTGGAGGGTTGGAGAACCCTCTTCCAAGTTATTGGGAAAAAATGGGCCTTGGACAGTAGAAAGCTAGAAAGGTGTCTTCAAGACTGCCTTCTAGAAGTTGAAACCAAGCTGCAAGGTTGCCTTGAGGATGAAAAGCTCTATGAGGCTCTTGTCCTAGCCAAAGATAGCTTGAGGAAGATACAAGCTCATAAGATAAAAGGACAAAATGTTAGAGCTAAGTTGAACTAGCTTAACTGTGGTGACAAGGGCTCCAATTTTTTCTTCAATTATTTGAAGGAAAAGAAGGTTAAAGAATAGGTGGGACAAATCTGGAATGGCTCCCAATTATGTTCTAATTAAGAGGACATTCTAAACCAGTTTCACTCGTTCTTTAGGGATATGTTTATCTCTGAGGAAGGGATTGAGGGAGCCCAAGAGGCCAGGTCTCTCATCAAAAATCTAATCCCCCAAAAAATAAGTGATCAAGACTCTTGTTGCCTAGATGTAGATATTTCCAAGACTAAGATTCTAAATGCTATTAAGTCCATGAATAATGATAAGTCCCCTGGGTGGGATGGGCTGCCAGTTGAGTTCTACAAAAATTTCTCAAATTGGGTGAGTGAAGATCTCCTGCAAGTGTACAGGGAAGCCCTTGATAAAGGGTCCTTGGGGGAAAGTATAAATAGAGGAATAATTAAGCTCCTCCCAAAAGGGGGAGACAAAACTATGGTGAAGAATTGGAGACCAGTAACCTTGCTCAACGTCTCCTACAAGATCTTAGCCAAAGTAATTTCTACAAGACTGAACAACATATTGCCTAAATTCATCAATAACATGCAAACAAGCTTCATAAAAGGGCGGCATATCTTGGAGAACTTAATCACAAGCTGGGAAGCTTTAGAATGGGCTAAAAAATCCAATCAGAATTCCACTATGCTGCTACTAGACTTCAAAAAATCCTATGATAGGGTAGAATGGGTGTTTCTAATGACTGTTCTTCAGGCTTTTGTCTTCTTTGGCAAGTTTTGTGGCATGGTTGACACTCTGCTAAAAGATGCTACAACCTAGGTTGATGTTAATGGAACGCTAACTAAGAAAATTCTCTTACAAAGGTCTATCCATCAAGGTTGCCCCTTAGACCCTACGCTGTTTGTCATTGCTTCAGATGCTCTTTTCTATCTGTTGAGAGACCACTCATCTTCTCCCAGAATAAAGGGGATTCAGCTTCCTAACCAAGAAGAATTAGCAAATGTCCAATTTGCTGATGACACCTCCATCTTTGTGGAACTTGAGAAAAGTAATGTGGATTCTTTAATGAAAAAATTAGAATTATTCTGTCAAGCTTCCGGGGCTAGACTTTCCAGGGCCAAATCGACCTTCTTAGGTTGGAAAGATACACCTCTTGACTAGCTTGCAAGGTATGGGTTCCAATGGGGGGGTCCCAACAAGATTGTAAGGTATTTGGGAATCCCCTTTGCAGTTAGCCCAAACCTTAAGGAAATTTAGACTTGGATAAAAGAGAAGCTTGAGAAAAAGTTAAATGGTTGGAATAAATAGTATCTCTCTCTTGCAGGTAGAATTCATGTTTGCCACAAAATATTGTCTTCCTACAGTATTTACTTTGCTTCGGTCTAGCTTTTTAACAGCTACCAAGTTAATGACATCCAAAAGTGCATTAGATGTTTTCTTTGGTCAGATGGGAAAGGCAGGAGAAAGAGGCACTCAGTCAAATGGGATTGGTATTGTTTAAGCAAGGCACAGGGGGGAATTGGGCTGAAGGACCTCAGGCTACAAGAGATTGCCTTGGCAGTCAAGTGGATCCTAAAATCCTTGCAGGGAAATGAGCCCTGGAAAGTGTTGGTGAGGAATAACATACATATGGTTGTCCCTAGGTAGGCTAAATCCTGGAAACAACTACCCCTTAGCGATATCCTCCTCATTAAGCATCCTATGGTTCCAAATGGTTCAGTCATTTTCAAGAGTCTTTGGAAGGCTTGGGAGTTGGCAAAACATAATGCTCATCTTAAATCAAGTAATGTTATCCTTAAAAATAATATAAAATTCCATCTCCACAATTCCATTTGGTGGAACTTGGAGCACAAGGGGAAACCTCTTGCTTTACTTCAAGGCTGCTCTACCAAAATATGGAACAAAAAAAATTCATATCAACCTTTAAGGATTTTTTAGAAAATGGGAGACCTAAATGTTGGGATTGGCTTCAGGTGAACTTTGACCTGCCCGATTCTAACCACAAAACTTATTCAATATTGCTGGAAGCATGTATAGACACATGCTTTCCCAACAATATGGAAGATAAAACTAACACTCTCTGTGCTATTAGCTGGAAATATGGCTTTGATATTACCAATTTAAATGCCAAAACTATTTACAATGATCTTATTGATAATGAATATGTTATTCAGCATGTTAATATGTGTTGGGGCCTGACTTTGGATGTTAAAATGTGGGGAAAAATTCTTTCTTTTGTTTGGCATCACTCTATGGAGCCTAAAAAAGCATGCTTTAGGTGGTTAGTTCTTTTACAAAAACTCTCTTTTAAATCTAATCATGCGGATGTTGATATTTGTAATTTGTGCAGGACTCCTGAATCCATTAAGCACATCATCTTTGATTGTATTTATGCTTAGAAAATTTGGTATTTATTTTGCCATAATTTAAAAATATGGAACAACAATGGAAATATCAATTGGCATGATCTATTTCCCAATCTTAAACTTAATTATGAATGCATGTCCTTTTGGTATTGTCTCTCTAATGAAATTATGTGGCATTTATGGAAGGTGAGAAATGATGATAAGTTTAAGGGAAATAAGAGGGTACTTACTGAGTCTTTCAAGAGACTCACGATGTATAATGTTGCTCTGCAGGTGTCAATTTAGGTGGAGGTGTCAATCGAGAAGTTCATGAAGAGAATTAGAGAGAGATTCGCCCCCATCACGAGAGATGTAAATAGGTGTCCTCATGCATCTCGGTGGAACCTAGAGGAGGCTGAACTATTTCAAAGGGCGTTTGATGTTCTTCATAAGGTAGTTGATGAAGCTGTCGGCCCAGGAAGACAAAGAGCCCCATTGCCACTTGGTCCCCAAAGTGAAGATTTGACTGTCTATGGTGTTGAAGAAGCTGTTCCAAGTGAATCAAGGTTTGTGGATAGTTTCTGCCAAAAGGATGTTGAAGAAATCAGTGGAGGAGGAAACAACAATCTAGTAGATACTTAATCAAGCCCCTTACTCCTTTAACTACCAATTTGTGTTGGCTTATTAGTGGCGTAGTATTTCTAATGATTTTTGTAATCTTTCAGCAATGTAAAAGTTGTATATAGCTGTGATAGTCCTTTAAAAAGGTTGTGGAAACATGATGTTAAGGCTCTCGGGCCTCTGAAAACACAGACTAGTTTCAAGCTGTAAGCAATGTATAAATTGTTCAAACTCTTTCTAATACAATTTTTTTTTTTTAATTTTATATTAATATTTTAGATATATAAGATATATAAAGATATAAATTTAATACCTAAGCTATATATCTTTATATATCTCTATATCTTCTATATTAAAGATATCTAAACTATATATCTTTATATATTTATATAAAGATATATAAATATTAATATAAAATATAAAATTTTGTATTAACGTATTTAATTATATTATTAGATATTTAAAATAAATTATTTTAGATATTTATTTATATCTTTGCATCTTATATATATGAAGATTTATTTATATCTTTATACATCTCTATATCTAAAGATATATAGCTTAGATATTTTTTTCTATCTTTATATATCTTTACATCTTATATATATAAAGATTTATTTATATATATATATATATATATATATACATCTTTATATATATATAAATATAATATAAATAAATATCTAAGTTAAATATCTTTATATATATAAATATAATAAAAAAAAATCTAAGTCAAATATCTTTAGATATATAAAATATAGAGACATATAAAGATATAAATAAATATCTAAGTTATATATCTTTATATATCTCTCTATCTTATATATAAAGATATACAAAGATATCTTTATATCTTAAATATATAAAGATATATAAATATTAATATAAAATTTGAAGTTTTGTATTAACTTATTTAATCAGATATTTAGATATTTAAAATAAATTAGCTTAAATATTTATGTATATCTTTATATATATTTACATCTTATATATATAAAGCTTTATTTATATCTTTATACATCTTTATATTTTTTATATACAAAGATAAAACTTATAGTTTTGCATTAGCTTATTTAATTATATCTTTAAATTTTAAAAATAAATTAGCTTAGATATTTATTTATATTTTTAATTATTTCCTTTTCTTTTTTATATAATCTATTTATATATAATTTTTATATTTACATATCTTCCTATATCTTCTTTTATTTTTCTCTTCATTTACTTTTATATGTTTTTTCTCTATTATTTACTATTATTTTTATTCTCTATCTTCTTTTTTATTTTATTCATTTTTTTCTCTTATTTCTTCATTTGTTCTCTTTTTCATATTTAGTCATTTTAATTTTTTTAATTAAACATTTTTCTGGCTATTTATATTTATCACTAACATTAATCATATTTTCTCTTTTTTATTATAAATTAATTTCTTATCTAGAATTTTCCTCATTTTAAATTCCAATCTTGAATCTTGTGCAACCTCTCCCCCATCTATTTTATCCTTTATTGGTCTGTAATCACCCATTTTTCTCCTACAATTTTTTCACCACGATGAAAAACTACATTGTGTGATCTAAAACATTGATGCAAACAAATCACACATAGTTAATCCAAAAAAAAAACACTTTCAATAAAATTACTTTTTCTTGTAAAGTTTAAGAGGGATAAGAAGTTTATAACAACTTAGTCATTGCATGTAGCTATTCTCAAGCAATACCTCCACACAAAGGTGGAGGATTAACACATAATATTTGAGTTATTTGAGTTGTAGACACCTTAGTACAAGGATTAATATAACATAATTTGTATTATACACCATATTAAGAGGATTCACAATTATAATTGTACCTCCCAAGATTGAAATAACAATCTTTTCTTGTTCTAGGGGCATGTGCACCAATATGAGGCACAAAAAAGTGGCCAAATGCCCAAAAATAAGCAAAACACACTCATGTTTTGAAAAAATTCAAATAACGTGCTTGTGTTATGGCTCAAAAAACTTGATCCATAACACACACACGCATTATTTGAACACATAACACACACATGTATGTTATTATGAAAGAAAAACACAAAAGTGTTTTTATGAGAGCAAAATATGTGCATGTTTAATGAAAGCAAAACATGTGTGCATTTTTATGAAAGAAAAATGCGTGCACATTTTTATGAAATCAAAACATGTGCACATTTTTTATGAAATAAAAATGCGTGCACATTTTTATGAAATAAAAATGCGTGCACATTTTTATGAAATAAAAATGCGTGCACATTTTTATGAAATCAAAATGTGTGCACATTTTTCTCAGTAAAGTTATAAAAATAAAAAAACCTATAATTTTGCTCACCCATGACCCACATTTTTTACAACGGTTTTCTTTCCCTCAACTCTACATAACGTAAATGTGTTTTTCCCTTTACAACCTAGCTTCACAATGCCAAGTCAAAGAAGAGGTAAGTGATATTTTTGCATTAGATTTTTTTTTTTGCATTAGAAAAAATGGATTAACTTTTGATCAATTTCATATTTTTTTGAATTATATATTAGATCATGTAAACCTTAAGCCACAAAAAATTTAAATAATGACTTACTTAAGGAAAAACCTCAGATGTTTGACCCTCCTCCTACCCTTCCAATAAACCTTGGACAAAGCCAATAGGATTTGTTAGGGTATCTAGAGCAAAACAAAGTTATAATTCATGAAATAGTTTCAAAATTGAGGGGTTCAACATCAAACCAACATCACCAATCCCTTGCCTTAGCATTGGAAGCCATGATGATAAATGTTTTGATTAAGGGAAAAGCATGTTTTGAATGGAACCAAAACCATTTACAATAGGTTTTGAATGGACCCGAAACCATTTACATGCAGCTTTTGACAAGGACCCAAAACCCACACAAAGAAGAATAGGTTGCACAAGGAATCAACATAGACAACCAACAACAAACCAACAATAGATCAAAAGAGAAACAACATGACTACCCAGATCTACTTGAAATAGAAGGTTTTGATAGGCACCTTAAACTCAAAGTAACCAGGAATTACAAAGTAACTTGAATCCAAGAACCACCTAAGATGGTCAGGCAACCATCAACTTGAATCAGCCAGACTACAACATACCTCTTTCTAGTCCTAACCAACAAAAAACAACCAGAGACAGTAAGGAAACCATCAACAAGAACCATCTAGACATCAGAGACATCCAAGAAACCATCATCTGAAACCAACCAAACATCAACAAAACACTTGTCAGCACAAACCAATGAACCAAACTCCCCAGCTCAATAGGAGAGTTAGGAATCACAGAGGAACACTGATGATTCACAACACAATCATCTAACCAGTCAACTAGTAGCACCAACCCAACCTCCACCTCAATAGGAAGGGGCTCCCCTCTATAGGAGAGGAAGAAGTGAAGCCCAAAAGCATAGAAAGTATACCTTCCCAACCGATCCACAACCCACCTCTTCACCTCAATAGAAGAGGGATTCACCTCCGAAGAAGAAGTATCCACCTCTAAACAAGACCATAATTAAAAAAACCAATAGGAAGTGTGTGACTGAAAATATGCGCGTATTAAAATGAAATAAATACTATTCAAGCACACCAATGAAACTTTAAATCAAAGGAAAACTGATTAAACAAAGTAAAGCAAACTCTTAATGCAGCTCCTCTGAAGACGTCCCATTGTCCTCTATCTCCAATATTTTTGCCAAAGCTCTCTGATTTGTATGCTAAGCTCCACAAAATGACTACTAAAGAACGAGATTTAAAAATAAATGCATACTATACTAAGAATGCGAGATTTTGAAGGTTGATAATGGAGGAATGTTGGTTGTTCACTTCAGCAGCATAACGACTTGATATGATAACGAAATGGAGAATGATAGAGATGGATTGAAAGATTGAGGAATGATTTTGGCAGAATGAGGATGTCTGAAGATTCGATCCAAATGGCTTGTGAAAGGATTGATTTATAGATTTTTGAAGGCAAAAGCTTAGTTGGCAATGATCAACGGTTGAGATTCAGTCTGGTAAGATGAACGGTATAGGATTTTCGAAAGCTTGAGAGGGAGATAGAAGGTTTCCTCTTTTTCAATTTTTCTCATTCAGATCCGAAGGAAGGTTTCTGTTTTGAAGGATGAGTTAAAATGAATTTTCATAATTAAATAAATAAACTTACTTAATTATATGAGAAGATGAATTTAGAAATTTGCATAATTAAATAAGCAATATTTAATTATATGAGAGAGATAGATTTAGAAGGCATTAAATTAAATATTTAAAATATTTAATTTAACTATGAGATGAAGAGGAGGAATATTCCATTTTGAATATAAATATTCAAACTTAGAATAATATGATAATTAAAATAAATAATCATAATTATTTAATTTAATTAAGAGGAATGTGGAGATGATACTTAATTAAATAACGGTATTTATTTAATTAAGATAGAAGAATTATAAGAATGAACAATATAAATAAATAATTAAATTTATTTATATGTAGATGACTTTAGGAGATTAATTAAATACTTGCCGATTAAGCTTGTTTCGAATGGACGGAGAGATTTTCGAAAGTGGACAGAAGAATGGAAGGTTTCCTTTCTCTTTATTGAGTTTGAAGGGAAAATTCCATTTTGAAGGATAAGATATGAATTTAGAAGGGCGAGTTAGCATGAGTTAGAATTTTGGGAAGGTGAGTTAATAATGAATTAAATAAATTAAATTTATTTAATTAGGAGTGAAGATGGAAATGGAAACCCACATAATTAAATAATTCATATTTAATTATGTTTAAAAATGAAATTAGAGTGAGGTGGAAAATATTAAATAACATATTTAATATTTTGAAATTCGAAAATGGGATGGAGAATATTCCATTATTTAAATATTCAAAATATTTAAACTTTAGAATAAAATGATAATTAAATATAAATAAATTATACAAATTTATTTAATTTAATTAAGCGGAGGGTAGAAATGTTAGTAATTAAATAAAATTATTTATTTAATTTAAGGTAGAAGAAATAGAAAAATGAACAATATAAATAAATAATTAAATTTATTTATATGTAGATGACATTAGAGGAATTAATTAAATAAATCATATTTAATTAAATAACAAGCTTAATCATGACCATTTTTAGACATATACATTTTGCCCCTCTTTGAAGTGATGTGTAAAACACATTGCTTCAAAGAAAATAAGATTTTGCCCCTGATATGCTTTCGATGTTGCTGCTGATGATGCCCCCTCGAGAGGTAAATCACGGATGATATGAAGTTTGAAAATGTGATAAAGAAGATTGGATAATGATATTCTGCAGAAGAGACAGTGATTTAGCTCTCGATAAATGATGAAAAAGATGCCCCTATTGATATGATGCCCCTTTTGATGGAAATGGTAAAATGATGATGATGAACTGATAACTTTGCTTCCTGAAAAGAGAAAAACAAAGAGTAAATGATTGATAAAGTGTTTGATAGATTTGCTTTCTGCGATAGAAAACAAATAGTAGATGAATGATTTCCTTTTTGATAAATTTTCTTTCTGCGATAGAAAACAAATAGTGATTGATGGTAGATCAGATTGATATGGTATCGAGCTAGATAAATTTGTGTATTGGTTTGCCTGATAGGATTGATTGGGTGATATGGGTCTGTGATATGATGCACTGGTATGAGTCACTGATATCGGTCACTGATACAGTTCACTTGATATGGGTAACTGATATGGGCCATTGATATGGGTCACTTGAGATGAGTCACTGATATTGGTCACTTTGATATGGGTTGCGATTGCATGCTGTGAGGCATTGATAGATAGAGAGATTTTGATTGAGTTTTTCAAAATCGAGGTGTGTCGGGACCACACAGAGATCTTGGGGCAGGAGATAAGACTTCCATCACAGAGGCCAACCCTATCAGGGGGCTCTGATATTTTTGATGTATCATTATTGATTCATTCACACATCTCGATGTCTATTATGTTTGGAGCATGTACGTTATTTTGGTCATATCTCATGTATCTCTTTGGAATTTTTAGCTTCATTGGACATTGGACATTTGTATTATTTTTGATGAGTAATGATATGCAGCGGCGATGATTTGTGATGATGTGATGTGCATTTATGATGTGATATGCATTTTTTTTTATGTGTTATGGATTTTGATATGAATTTTAATGATTTGATGACTACCATGATTTGCAGGATGATTCGATATGATGTTTTTATGATGATGATGATGACTGATGATGTAGACTAATGATGTCATGCAGGTGGATGACTTATGAAAATGATATGAAAATGTATATATGGAGTATTTGTTTTTTGAATGTTCAAATGTAAGATGATAAAGGATGACAAATGAATTTGCAAAATGAAAAGATATGGAAAATGATAGGATGATTAACGATACGATATGAATGTAAATGTTCTATAATGATGATTAAGTGAAATGATAAAATGAAATGCAATGATAATGACATGTATGAAAATGATAAGTGATATGAAATGAACTGCATGGTAAGATATGATAACGAAAATGATAATGAATGAAATAATAGTGAATGTATAAAAGGAACATGAAATGAATATGAAAATGATAAAGTGTTAATGAGATGAAGATGATAGAGAAACTAAATGATATGCAAATGAATGATAAATGATAAATGATAATGCAGGTGAAAGGTGATGATGAAACAAATGTTCAAATGTCCTCCA
The DNA here is from genome assembly GCA_007258455.2 of Sequoia sempervirens. Lineage (NCBI taxonomy): Eukaryota > Viridiplantae > Streptophyta > Pinopsida > Cupressales > Cupressaceae > Sequoia > Sequoia sempervirens. The sequence goes on along the minus strand of VDFB02000017.1, from coordinate 97,216,241 downwards.
CAAGCAGTCCAAAGAGACATGACATCCATTGATGTGATTATTATCCTTTCAAAACTCGGGTGCAAATCCACTATGCAGGTATGTATAAATGATCTAAAATGAAATGCAACTAAATGAAACTGACCATTTTGTTGAGCTTGTTGGTATATTTTCTGGAATCATCATAGAGCGTTTTAAAATGTTGGAGGTATGTACAAGCATCAGAGGGGAAATTAGCACCAATGATGACCTGAGTACAACTTTCATGATTTTTGATATAGCAAGTGAACACAAGCATCTAGGTATAATTGAACCGAGATGACCTGAGCATTTCTTGCGTAAACAGACAAAGACTAACCACTATCTGATGCAAATTTGGAACTGTCATCAATGATAAATCATCACGTCTCGTGACATATTTGCAACCGATAAATGATTAACCTCCAGACAACAGACAAAGAAAAAATCATCCTCTTTCCTCGCCACTCTAGTTCAGTACATCATCGAGTGTGCTCCAGAGAAATGATATCGAAAATTAAACAACCATTATTCAAAAATGGACTACTGTGATTCCAAACATTAATTCAGATTTAGAGATCATCCAGATATGAGTCATGATAAGGTACGCAACTGAAAGCTACTGTGATATGGATCAATGGTTGGTTGTTTTGGTTTGAGTTGGTTGTTTTGTTTTGCGTGATTGGCTTCGATGTCATTGTCTTACCGTTTGAAAGTTGATTGCCCCCAATATGCCCCACGTTTGCCCTAGGTATCGACACAACTTGTTGAAGTGAATAATAATCAAGCCATGATAAGACATTATCGCTCGAGGCAAATGATGATAGCATGGTGCTGGTGTGACCCTAAGATGATGGAAAAGATGCATGAAAAAGAAGGATGAAAATTTAAATGCAGAACATGAACTAATAGATGGAGAGCTTCCAAATAGCGTCTGTTTGCCAGATTTTCACTATTTGTTTTTATTGCATTTTTCTTGTCAATAGATCTGCTTTTGCAGGTTTTCACCCTATGATTTTATGATTTTTTTGGATTTTTGAAATTTTTTGATGTTTTTGGATTTTTGAAATGTTTTGATGTGTCAAAGGATTTTTGAAATGTTTTGATTTTTTTGGATTTTTGAAATATTTTGATGTTTTTGGATTTTTGAGATGTTTTGATGTGTCAAAGGATGAAAATTTGAGTAGCCTTTGTGCTAGATACCAATGACAAGGGGAAAACCAAGTCTATGTGCAAGGAGATGAATGGGATTGATGGATGAAAGGGTGGGTGATGGGGAAAAAGGCTCATGATATATGGATGGATGGAAAGGATAGGTCATAGTGAATGGAATGGATGTATGCCTCATAAGAGATCAAGGATGTGATTTCCAAAGACTATGTAACATAGGAATAACATGCCCCATTCTAGGTACAATACTTAGGATTTTTCATGACAAAGCTTATGGCAATAGGATAATGATAGGCTTGTTTGGAAGGATGAGGTATATCAAGAGATACCCAAGACATGTTTCAACATTTTTCCCCTATTTCTTCATCAAGATCAAAAGGATAAGGGTGGATGAATGGACTCAATATGATAGGTATGTATGATGGCTAAATATGGTAAGTAGGATGGAAATGATATGATATAAAAATGATAGGTTGAATAGATAAGACATTGTGCCCCCAAGTGTAAGTGACATAGAAGATAAACCTACACATGATGCCTATTTGCTAGGTTTTCATCATGGTTTCACCATGGTACTTCATCATCCACATGCACTTTGTCACGTGTTTCACCATTGAATCGGGCGATTCTCTCATTTTCATTTTTCATTTTTTTTTTATTTCTCTTTAATTTTTTGTTTTTGTTTTTTGTTTTTGACTTTTTGGATAGGAGGGACTCAAGTGTCTAGTTATGTGAAGGGAGATAGTCCCACTAGATAGATTTCATTGCATGGACAATATCAAATGTCATTATGCTCATAGATGTTGGTAAGATATGACATGAGTGTGAGATGGATTAGGTAGATGGTGGATTATGATGTAGATTATGGAGGAAAGTAGTGGATTATGATATGGATTATGTAGGGAAGATGATAGGGTTTATATGGGACTTGTGCCAAAGATGAATGAAAGGTTTATGCAAAAGCATGGACCATAGGAAGGTGATTGGGAAGATATGTAGGATAATAGTTGAAGGATGGGGAGATGGAGGTATGTGGAATTGTTGTGAAATGGAAGGGAACCATGACCAATAGTTGCACACACTGTGATAAACGTTGAAGCTTTTGATGTGGATGGGGTGTATGAAGCAATGGAGATGTTTGCTTAGGAGGTGGAGGGTGTAGTGCTTTTAAAATATCTGGCATTTCTACGATTTTTATTCTCTTGGTTTCGTGGCCTTTAGGAATTTGTTATCTTTGAATGGAAATGAGAATGTGATGAAGTGGATGGGTTACTCGTAGGATGTGTGAATGCCCTTATTTGAATTGCTTTCTTTCTTGTGGGTACCCAAAACGATTTTAATTTTACTTTTACTTTTGAGTATGGTCTTATATAGCCTTTAGATGTATTTTGCTTTGAATTTTGTATTGATGCCCCAAGGCATGGTAGAAACCCCTGTAATCTCTTTTGACTTTTATAGGTGGAGGTGATTGGAATTATTGCTTTTAAACCCCTTGGGCCTTGGTGGAATGAGGGAAGCTTCATGTTTATACACCTGTGGCATTTGTTGGCTATCAAGTGATTATTAGGAAATGTTGTGGCATTTTATGGATGGAGGGATAAGGGATTGATAATGAGGATATTAGGTGTTGGAGAAGTGGAGGTAGATTAGATGGAGGGATATTAGGAGTTGGGAGCAATGGTGGTAGAGTGGATGGAGGGAAGTGTATGGTCACATGCTTTTGACATTTGTAAGATGATGGAGGTGGAATGGCAACATATGTCTTAGGGATACGATAGGATTTATGATGGAAAGTGGACTTGGGATGCATGGAGGAAGTACCAACATCTTTAGGTTGTTGTCCTTGGGGTGTAGGTCCAAGGTCATAAGAGTGTGAAGGGACTTTGACATGGATGGGCTCCAAAATACCTTGTTCATGAAGTTCTAGACTTTTACCTTGGTGTTTCATGTTTTGGAGTATGCAATGGATAATGGGACTAGGTGTAGGTGGAGAACTAGACACAACTTCCTTATTGGATGGAGAAGATAATGCTTGTTGTTGTTCTAAGGAGGAACATTCATGAATGAGGGTGGAAAGACCAATAGGATATGATGGAGGACTTGCAATGGGGTCCATAGTGGGTGATGAAGGATCATTAGGATCTTGATTAGAATTGTGTTCACTTAGATCCAAGGTGTTTGTTTGATCTTCTATGTTGGCTTGGGAGGCATGTGTCTCATCAAGGGAAGTGGATGTTGATAGATCATGGATAGGACTAGGTGGAGGTGAATTTGGAATATCTTTCTCATGGATGGGTATAGGATCAAGTTGCTCATGGATAGGCTCTTCATCATTATGGATATCATCTTGATCATAAAAATGATATAGATTATGGATAGGTTGGATGAAAATGATTTGATCTTGATTAGGACTAGGGCTTGTTGTTTCCACATGCTTGGGAGTAGACTCTTGATATAACTCTTGGGTTTCTTGAATGGAAGTGGAAGGGAATTTCTCATGGAGAGACTTGACATGTTTTTGATGATCAACAACATAGGAGCATGAAAGATGGTGACTTGGACTTACGACAAAAGACTCTTGAATTGGCTCAAGGGGTTGTGGATGACACGGTTGACTTGAAGGACTTGGCATGGCATTTGAGGACTCTTTTGTATGTTCAAGTATATGTGTTGAATGACATGGCGACAATTGATTCCTTGCTTGTAGCCCTTGGGTCACATCCTTTGGAGGTGTAGGGGTGGATTTAGGCAATTTCATGGGTTTACTTTTGAAAAATTTGTACCATGGAGTTGATGTATTGGCAAGTGGATTAGAGGATGGTAAGGGTAATGAAGGGGTTAATGGGTTGGAAAGTGTAGGGACCATTGGATTAGGACTAGGACATGGTGGCTTTAGGATAGGCTTTTGATTGGATAGTGGTATGATATACTCAGAGGGTGCATGAACTAGATTAGTGTTCCCCTTGTCAAATGGAACATGAGAATTGAAAGGCTCTTGATTTTGCTGCCAAGGTGGACTTGGGCTCCTATGTTCTTGCAGTGATAAGGGTGGATGTGTTGATGTGGCATTGACATGCAAAGAAGTGGATGGATTAGATTGGTATGAGGTGGAAGGGGATGACACATTAGGTTGAGGTGGAATTGGTTGATAATGAATGGATAGGGGATGATGTTGTGGTTGTTGAATTTGACAAGTATCAATGAAATGATTGGCTTGAGCTAGGAGGTGTTGGAGGTGAGGTGATTGGTTTGTTTGAAGTTGAAATTGTTGGATGACACCTTGGAGCCCATGTATATCTTGTTCATCTAAGGGTTGTGGTGCTTGATAAAGTGATTGGAGGAGGTCTTGGAATTTAGATACTAGGTCTTCTAATGTTGGCATGGTGTAAAATGATGTTGATTGGATTAAAGAGATGATGATGATTAGGATATGATGTGGAATGAAAAGATTGGATGATTTGGATTGATTAGTATGAAATGGATAGGATGTGGCTAAGAAGGGTGATTAGGATGAAAGTGATTGGAAATGAATGTGTTGGAAGAATGTGTAGAGTCTTGTCTTTATGTGTTTGGTTTTTAACTTGATTGGACAATGTTTAAATGAATCACACATGTACAACCATAAATCACTCACGCAAGACACATAAGCAAGTTTGAATTTTGGAATTTATGAATGTGATTATTAAGCACACACTTGAAGAAGACACATCAACAAGTCCTAGAACTAGTCAAGTGGGTATGGCCAATTAGGTTTCAAACTAGTTTGAACAAGGTTGACTAAGGATGATTTGGAAGAAAAATCCTGCCACACAGCCGGGAGAAAGGGGTAACCCACCCTTCACCTTCACTTCCCAAAGGTATAAAGTTCTTTGGGGCTTAGCCAAGAGTGACAAAATTTTAACTTCCAAACAAGCGTGTCTTTCGATTCACACTTCGATTGAGGTCGTCCCTAGGGGTGATGAAATCCCCTAGCAGGCCTCCTATGAAGGGTTTGACAAAAGCAAACCAAGTGAGGTGTTTGTGATCACACATGCACTTGATTCACACTCACAATGATTAATTTCCCTTAGATTAGAAATGAAACGTGTGTAAAAAAAGTTCAAACACTTGTTCTTTTTAGATCCCAAATCAAGATGTGATGGAAGACAGTGGTGAATTTTAGACCCAATTTTCAATATGTGATTGAAGACAATATTCATTTTTAAGAGCCCAAATCCAAATGTGTTTGCAAACAATGATTAATTTTATGTCCCAAATTGAAATGTGTGACAAACAAGATTAAGAGATGAAGGATGAAACGAGTGCACCTGGTTATTTTCGCTTTCCAAATTATTGTTGTGAGTGATATTGCTGCTACTAGAGCTCCTTATGATCACCTACAAGATCAAAAAAATAATATTATAATGCAGCAAAAGAAAAAAAAAACAAACTCATCAGAAAATTGCGATTTCAGATACATGTTTTTAACATAGCCGAATTAGATTTTATTATTTGACGATTTTAGTGATCTCAAAAATAAAAACTCAAAGAAGATATCCCTATTAATTTTCTGAGAGCTTTCCAGAAATGTAAAGAAGTCAGCAAAATTCTCTGTTTTGCTCTCAGAAACGCGGATTTATGGAAATCACACAGAAAATGAAGATCGGATTTTTTCGCATTGTATTTGACCTCAAAATTAAATCTGTAAAACACAGACCCCCATTAGAATTTAAAGAATTTTCCGAAAATGTAAAAAATCTAAAAAAATCGCGATTTGCATTCAGAAAACCAATTTTATGAAAAAACATAAAATTACGATAACTTTACAAAAACAATGATACACCTCAATTTTTTTACTGTAGCCTCTTGAGATGATGCCAAAAGACTTTGTAAAAATATTGTAGAAAAATTCGCCACTGTGTAGAAGATATGAAGAAATTGGTAAAACTTGCAGTTTTTCCAAAAATTGTCAGATCTGCATCAAAAAAATCAATAAAACCTGCAAGTAGATATTAAAAACGGGGCAAAGCCCCACGGTGGGCGCCAAAAATGTGTGATCGAAAATATGTGCGTATTAAAATGAAATAAATACTATTCAAGCACACCAATGAAACTTTAAATCAAAGGAAAACTGATTAAACAAAGTAAAGCAAACTCTTAATGCAGTAGCTCCTCTGAAGACGTCCCATTGTCCTCTATCTCTAGTATTTTTGCCAAAGCTCTCCAATTTGTATGCTAAGCTCCACAAAATGACTACTAAAGAACGAGATTTAAAAATAAACGCATACTATACTAAGAATGCAAGATTTTGAAGGTTGATAATGGAGGAATGTTGGTTGCTCAATTCTGTAGCATAACGATATGGTAAAGGTTTGAAGGAGAATAATGGATGAAAAATATAATATTTTGACAGCATAAGGATGTCTGAAGAAGATCTGATTCAAATGGCTTGTGAAAGGATTGATTTATAGATTTTTGAAGGCAAAAGCTTAGTTGGCAATGATCAACGGTTGAGATTCAATCTGGTAAGATGAACAGTATAGGATTTTCGAAAGTTGAGAGGGAGATAAAAGGTTTCCTCTTTTTCAATTTTTCTCATTCAGATCCGAAGGAAGGTTTCTGTTTTGAAGGATGAGTTGAAATGAGATTTCATAATTAAATAAATAAACTTACTTAATTATATGAGAAGATGAATTTAGAAATTTGCATAATTAAATAAGCAATATTTAATTATATGAGAGAGATGGATTTAGAAGGCATTAAATTAAATATTTAAAATATTTAATTTAACTATGAGATGAAGAGGAGGAATATTCCATTTTGAATATAAATATTCAAACTTAGAATAATATGATAATTAAAATAAATAATCATAATTATTTAATTTAATTAAGAGGAATGTGGAGATGATACTTAATTAAATAACGGTATTTATTTAATTAAGATAGAAGAATTATAAGAATGAACAATATAAATAAATAATTAAATTTATTTATATGTAGATGATTTTAGGAGATTAATTAAATACTTGTATTTAATTAATTACCAGACTTATTATAATGTGACCATTTTTACGCATGAGGAAGCAACCACACCCATAGTAGAGAGCACCAAAAAATCCTTTGGAAAAGAAGAATACTGGAGCAGAGGAAAAAATAGTGCACTCCTCCATGAGCAACACAATCCCAATCGGGATCACAAACATAAGGACCAAAGCAACCCAAGATAAAACAAGCTCATTGATCCATAGCCACAAAAGAGGAAGCTCAACACTCCAAGCCAACATATCCCCATCCAAAAAAATGAGCAAAAGGATCCAAGCAACGAGGAGCAAATAGAACAAAAAAAATAACTGGCCACCCAAGAGAACCATGGCAAGCACCAAGTCTAGTAGCCACAACAACCACCCAAGAAACATGAACAAAAAAAAGCTAAAGGAGCCCGAAATAGGAACCAACTCCAAAGAACAAAGCAAGGGTCCAAAAGGAGGAAGGGAAAGGCAAGGTAAACCTCCAAACAATGAGAGCAAAAATTTGGCAAGACAATGAATAACTACCTCCAACCCTACACGTCGATTAGGGTTTGAAACATGCCAAGAAATTTCCACCAATAGATCCTCCAGAGGTAGACCAACAACCATAACCCAAAACCATGAAAGCACCTTCACAGTGGTAAAAGAGCCCCAAAAGCCAGTTGATAGAGAAAGAGGAGCGAATACACAACAATAAAAAATCACTTCCTTAACCCAACATACTAGTCAAGGTCTGAGATAATGCCATCCAACTCCTTAAACAACCCTTTAGCAAGAACCCCAAGCCCCACAACCAACACAATAGAGGGACCCAAAAGGAGGATAAGGCAGGGACAACTATCGGGCAAAGAGTGTAGAGAGCCAACCAGACAATACAAAACAACCTCCAACCCTCTGAGCCAGACAAGGTATGAATCAAGCCATAAATTGTCCACAAACCACTCCACCAGAGGAAGCCCAACAACCACATCCCCAAGAAATGAAAGCCCCCTCATAGAAGAAAAAAAACTCCCAAAAGGCTAGAGAGGACCAGTAAAATATACAGACAGAGAATGAGGAGAGAGGGCATAGCAATACAAAACTACATCCGACCTTGCTTTCCCTTCAAATTTTGAAGTCATGCCACAAAAATCCTTAGAAAAACTATCAACAAGAGCACCTAGCACAACCTATAGCACCACACACAAAGGCATGGAGAGCCACACCTCAAAGTCTAACCCCCGTCCAACATAGACATGCCACAGGGGAAGCCACTGCCAGAAGCAACATTGAACGCACAAGAAAAAGGGATTGTAGAGGAAGCAACACCCACAACAACTACATGGAGAAAAAACAACCTGGGAGAAAGCCCAACAAAAACTCTCTATGCCATCCTCATCCCCGTTAGGGTCATCTCTATCGCTGTCATCACCATTGTCCTCTTGAGAATTCAAATTCTGACCCCCGCACCCTCTCCCGCCTGTCGACGCCATGACCCATGATGATGAATACTGACATGTAGTCAAAAATCAAATAAATCAATATAAAACTTATAGAGATTCATGTCATCAATATTATGCAACAAAATTGTTCTATACTAAAGTGAAAAAGAAAGACATAAGAAAAGAAAGCATATGTCTTCTTTTTATGAATCCTAGAACCAATGAACCTATTCCTCTAAATTCAAAGAGGTTTCCAATACATTGGTGTAATCATGACGAGATAAGAAATAATTTCTGGAATAGGAGGTGGATGATCTTTGACCAACCTCCATGTAATAATTATGAGGTGCCATTGTAGAGCCTGTGTAATTTCTAAACAACTTGGTGCTACTAGGTATACACATAACTCAGAGAATGAATTCTTAACTGAACAGTTCATTTTTCACATGAGGCTGCATTTAATTATCAACTAGAGACTCGTAAACTTTAGATAGTGCTGACACAATATATGCATTCATGGACTCTAGACACATCCTACACAATAGAGTATAGGCAATCATACATGTATGAAAGACTACAAAATATGGAAAATGAAATGAGCTGCTAATTCTTAAAATAGGAAAATAAATATAAACTGTTACCTTATGCTACAAGTACTTATCAATTAAGATTGTAACTGTCAATTGTTAAAAAATAATTCCTAGCTGATTCCTTTGGAGTATGAAACCAACATGAAACCATAAAATTTAATTCAAAACCACATAATGACATTCATGAATTAGAACACATGCATCTAATTGGAAACTACTTAACTAATTTCAATAATGCATCATTTAATCTATCAACAAGAAATGAAGTAGATTAGAAGTACCTCAAGTGGCCCTATCTTGAGTTGTTGCTTCCACAAAAGTTGTCAAAACATACTTATTTACTTAGTAATTTATGATATCAACTAATTGCATATAAAAACTAAACTCTTACATGAAATCCAACAAGAAACTGTAGACGATTTCTTATTCAATAACACATATCTACTATTGTAACTAATGATAAATAAAAACTAACTTATCAGATTGATCAATTATCAACTAAAACAATCTACTAGCAACTAGATTTTCTCCTCAACAATAGATCCCACTATATAGGGTATGTGAGGATTTTTATTCCTCTAGGACTAAAAACAACCTCATAAAGTAGTCGTCCACTCTTCCTCAAAGATAGGAAGATGAATTATTCTAATAACATAAAATAATAACTATGAAGTAGGAGTAGAGAAAAAAAATTATAACTCTATGCCTAATGGTCAACTGTTATGATAGGGACGTGTTCCTGAGAACAGTCATGTCATAAATTAATCCTGACGAGAATAGACTCCTTCTCCTAGTGGTCTTATTCGGTGAGAAAAAGTATGATGTGGTGACTCACTACTTATCATTATATGATCACCTTCATTATCTTCTAGAAGTGTTGTGCTTTAGCTATTTTGACATCTCCCCTGCAACCATCCACAGTCCTTATGCTGCAGGTTGGAAAACCTGTTGCTGCGGGTTAATAGTCTTTCTTGTTGCAAGATGCTAATTTCATTCCTAAGGCATCCACATTATTAACAATCATAATTAAACATAGAATCATATTAAATCCCATAGACATTCATGCATTCATACATACATACATATATCAACATAAATTATTTCTATTTCCACATACTTAAGTCTACTTTAAAGTGTATGAAAGGCATATAAAAAATATATAAAATCTTGGGAATGTTTGTGAAACTTAGCAGATAAAAGCATAAAAGCATAAAATAGTAAAGGAAACTAGCCATTAATTGATCCCATCATTGTCCCCCAACTAAGCTATTGCTTGTCCTCAAACAACTCTAGGGTTGAAGGTTATATTGTAGGGCTATCTCTCTAAAACCTACCACACAATGTACTCCTTTGCCATGTTTCAAATGGTAACCTTTTTGATCCGAGAGCTTTTCCAACCTTTTATTTTTTGCTGCTTCTTCTTCCTCTTGGTTCCTCCTTGTCTAATGTGCTATAGGGAACAAGAGGATATGAGGATGAAAGATTAGTGAGAACCAAGTAACTCTATTTTTTATTATAATTGAAATATATTTATGTGATCTATGAATCATTGCTACATAATTGTACATAGAATGTGGTTCCTTCCTTTTTAATTTTGGCATAAGCTCATTCCATCTTACTTGAAAAAATTTAAAAGCTTCTTTGATGGCACCGACTGCTAGTCCTTTCATCCTTTTATAATCTTGTTCTCTACATTCCATAATCTATGCTTTGACTCTCCTATGCTCTAAGAGATCCAACCATTGGTCTATCACTTCATTTGGGTCTACTACCTCCTTTCTTAGCTATAGGGGAGAGATTTCTCCCTCTCATGATATTCTTTTAGAATCACCCCCCTTTGATGCTCATTTATAACATAAGAAGCTAAGGCCCTTATCTTGATATCCCCCACAAGCATCAATGGGTTCCATGCAATTTCATCTGAAAGAACCAAATTATGCAAGTAGAATTCACACAATTGATCTTGCATGTCTAGTGTGGAATTTTGGAGAGTGTCTAAGAACAAAAAATTCCTATTCATTGCAACAGGAAAGTCACTAATCATATGACTAAATTGAAAAACATAAAAAAATTTCTTGCAAAAACAAGGCATAAACCTTGGCAGTCGGCTTGCATTTCATCAGTTGCACTATTTTATCTACCAATTCCTCAATTCTTACTTTTATTTTCTTTACTTTTGTTTCTTGCCTCTCAACTATCTTGGCATGATTATAGATCATTTTAATTTTTCCTTTTCCTATTCTTTTTCTTTTGGGGAAAATTCTTGTGTTCTCTTCCATAATTCAATACCCAATGACACAACAATTGGTATAGTTGGGCATCTTTATAGGTCCAATTGAGATTTTAGGAATTTTTTCTTCTTCATTCTTTGCAATTATGGTAAGTTGTGCCAATAATTCTAATTTTGATCCATGCAAAAATTTATGGAGTCTTTCTTCCAACTCCTTGATTCTTGCATCCCTCTCACTATCTTTGTTTTCAATAATTATTCTAATTGTTTGATCCTCTGTAAGGATTCTTGTATTTATTTATTTGTATTGATTTATTCCAAGAAAAAACCTCTTCTTTCTCCAAGAATTGTTCTTCTCCTACCTCCTTTGTATACTCAAACCCTTATGAGACATGGCTCTTTGGATATATTTTTCTTTTCTTCTTGGAAACAAAAATGTCTTCTAAATTAGAATAAGAAGTGCTGGTAAAATACAAATTCTATACAATTGGTGTTTTTACATCATCACCAGGGGAATTCTCCTTTGAGTATGTGTCTATTTCTATCATTACAACATCTTCTTTCTATTTTTTTGTTCCTCTGGGCCCCTTCTTCCTTAGATGATGTGATAGCCTCCTAGATTGTGTGGGTCTCTTCTTCCCCTTCATAGGTGTAGAGTTAGAGGTACCACTCTTTCTTTTCTTGTCTTTTGGTGGCCTATTATTAGAATTTAGGGTTTTCAAATTGTCTAAATAGCTTCAGGCCACTCAACAGAGGTTGTAGGTTGTGTTTCTTGTAGAACCTACTCTTCTGGTTCTTTCATGCTGCAGGTAGGTGTTGCATCAAGGGGACCAACTTGGGTATTTCTCCCTCAAGAGTAGCCATGATAGGTTCTTCTATTTCTTGTTCCTGACCCCATTCCCTTTCATTATGTATTTGAATGATGTTGATATTGTTGTAATTTAGAAAATCCTCCCAAAAAAATTAGGAAATTGAACCCTAAGGCTTCTTTCACCAATAAAGTAACTAGAAAAAACTCGATTATGCTAACTGATTTCTTTTTCTTTTGTACTCTGATTACATTCTCTTCAACAAATTGTATAGAAAGTTTGAAACATTCACATGCCTTTGGTGGCATAAATGACTCAACAATTTAAAATGAACTATATACAATAGTGACTGTCTTCCATCACATGTTAAGTACCTAACAATATGAGAAGCTACAAAGGCCCAAAGCCAAGGCAAAGATAAGAATTTTGTACCTTGTGAGGAAGCAACCAAGTCTGGCAAGGAGAATTCATCCCTAGCTATTATTGCATATGATGTTACTGGAAACTCTTTTCCCATCCTTGGAAGACCTAACACTTTGGATACAATATCTTTTGATGCATCTACTCTCAAACCCCTGATAATTGCCTCATCATTTTGTAGGGTATTGGAAAATTATTGGGTTATAACTTTATTAAATTTTGTGAGCCTAAAAAAATTAGTCCAACCAACTAGCCTACTAGAAGATAGGTAGGAATTGTCTATCTTCCAACAACAAATTATGGGCTGCTGGTTCCCTTCTCATTGTGTCACCCCCCATTATAATGCCTCAATCTATAGTCACTTCTTTTTGGCTTTGCTTTGTTATATCACTTTTCCACGTCACCCATTTACCTAATTTTGTACTAGATACCTCTGCTTAATTTTGAACTTCTGAACTCTTTGTTTCCTCTTTGAAAATGGGAGAAAATCAAAATGGAAAAAAATTAGAAATATGGAAATAGCTAAAGATTAAATATTATGGCTTTTGAATACCCCTCTATTGAACACCTAGAATACTGAGATGGGGGGTGAATCAGTATTCTCTTAAACCATTCAAACATCAAACATCCAATTACTAATGCATATTCAACTACAATAAGGAAATAAAGCATGAAACATTCACAACATTACATAACACATGGACACCAAGATTTTTAAGTGGAAAACCCAAAATGGGAAAACCACAGTGAGGGTTAGCTCACAATATATTATAATTGGTTATAGTATATTACATAAATGCTCACTGTAGGTGGATTCACTGTCCATAGAGAAAAATATAGAAGAGAAATGGTGGCTTAGAACCTATTTTTAACTATTACAATTGCATCTTATGTATGCATTAATTATAGTTCCATTGAAGCACAATAACAAAAATTATCCGATTTTGATTCAACACTCTGCCTCGCTCTTCAGTCGCACAATTTTGATCTTCAACTTAACATTCATAACTTAAATTCACATTGCTTTGATCAAATTCACATCACACACATCACATATTTCTTGCATTAATAAAAAATACCAAAAAACAATCCAACATATATATCTGCTTCAAGTGTAACATCAATTAGGTCGGCCTAATTAGATATAACACACAAGCTATACCTTGTTGGCTCCAAAACATTTCATCCACACAATGCACCACAAATTAAAAACTCAAAAAACATTAAGATAGGTTGAAATGGACCTGTAATAGATTACACATAAGATAACAATACATATTTATCCTTCGCACAACATCAAAAGTGTTAAGTTGGCTCCATATAAGACCTAAAAGCAAAAAAACCTTCATCTGTGTATCCACATATTAACACACGGACCTCCAAAATTTGATATCATTTGGAATCCATGCTCAACTAACATCTGGAAACTTATCTTCAACATCACGAGGCCAAAAACTCATCTGCGGAGAAGTGCAGATTCTCCCACACAAACACACTATATAGAAAGATAACTGCGAATTGTTAGACTGAACTTTGTTGCTCATATCTCTAAAACTAATTGCTCGAACAAGATAAAATCTTGGATTTAGATATATCTAACATACAAAAAATAATGTTAGAAGTGTAGAGTGAAATATTCATTTGTAGAGTGGTGCAAACCCAAAAAATGATGCACTATTACACTAAACTAGTAGATTTCACACTTAGTCAAATTTCTATACAACTGCTCTTTTCAGAGCAACTAACTTTGCACAATTTTCTTCCTTAACAACTCCAAAACCTGTTAAGGCTGATCAAAATGATTCACAACAATGTTGACATCAATGACAACACTGTATCATGTCATTATGTACCTTCCATGCTCATGTTTCCAAGCAACATTATCAATGACACACTTCAACAATCTCCCCAAAATTCTAACACCCTCCCCCCAGCTAAAGGTGATAATTGGACCCTCAATTAGAAAGTAAATAATGGTAGAGGGATAATTTTAATAAGTAGTGAAAATGTGAAATGGTAATTTGATATGCATGCACGAATGATACATATATAAAATTAGTAAGCTCTATTGTTAATTATGAAAATTAATACAAAGAGTACCTGTTGAGATGTTGTGAGATGATGTATGGAATGTGTGAAGTTGTTGAGTGCCGACATGCAAGAAGATTTGAAATGATATGAAGTGATGGATATGAATTGCAAGTAGTCACGGTCTAAATTTTATTTTGGTATGAGGTGAACATATGGCAATTGAATTTGAATTGACAAATGAAAGGCTACACAAAGTATGTGATGTGAAAGGTAAAATTTAATGCATGGTACAAAGTATGCAAAAAAGGTGATTTGATTACTACATGTGATGGAAAAGTGAATTTGAATGAAATGAAAGTGAATGATGGATGCTATGGGCACGATTGAAAGGATGTATGCACAAGTGCTATAGGTTGATAAGTGAAATAGGTCCCTTCTAAATAGTGTGCCTTGGGGCATGTTGTTGTAGGTCCCTTAAGCATTGATGTCTATCAGAAAGTGAAGATTTCCATTTGTCACCCATGCTTGTGTGTGATCGTGATGTATATGTTAAAGGTTATACCTATGAAATAGCACGTGGCGAGCTTTGTAGATTGACCACTGATATTTCTGATGAACTGCTTGTTATTATTGATGAATTTTGTATTTCTAGTTCAAATTGTTGTTGTAAGGACACTAGGAAATCATCCTTTTGCATTAGCTTCTTATAGAGTTTCAATCGATGGAAATTAACTAGCAATGAAAAACTAACATCTTTAATAGTATGTAACTAAACTGATCCATTGGGGAACACTAATTGAATGATCTTTGATTCATTTCATTTATGATTCATATGAAGTATACAATGGAGAACAATGGCCTTGAAAATATTCCAATTGCATTAAGAAGTGATAGTACCAGTTAGACATTGCTAATAATCAAAAGACTCAAAACTTCAAAACCTAGAAAAGACTTAGACAAAATTGTATCTACGTTTTGTATTACAATTTCTCTTCTAAGTCAATCAACAAAAACCCATGCAAATTGCCTTGAATTCCCTTTTATAAAACAAGGGAGCAATAGCTTCGGGCCATTACACATGTCAAATTTTCATTTGATATTCACTTTACATTTCAAAATTACACAAGTAACTACGAGCTCATGGAGAGAATATTTAGATTGCAAGGCAACTACAAAGTTACATCCATAATGATTTCCCAAAATATTTGAAATGGTTACTTTGATACCTTTGCTGCTTCAAGTCTTCAATATTCAAATGGTGGACTTGGGAAAGCTGAGCTAGCAAGAGGAACAAAATCCTAGTGCACAAAATGGAAAAAAACCTGTGCTGACACCCCTTGAAAACTTTGTAGACAGTTGGAGATGCCAAGTAAACCAAAAATGTTGCCATATCACCATTGGAAAAGATTACAAGTTTGAATATTATTGTACTTATTATCCCATGCTATATATTCCTCCTCAATAGGCCAATTGAAGGCCATAAATTAATCTAATTTAGTTCTATAAGGACTATATTTTACCATTATTTGTGTGGCATCTTTGTCAAATTCCTCCAAAAATGTGTTGGTATCTGACAACTTGTTCATGTTGTCCTTCAACATTGACATCTTCACATCCCCCTCCTCACAAATTAGGATGGCCTTAACATTGATGATTGCACCCATATGACCTCTCCACTACTCATAGGTCTTAACACCTCCTTCACTATTGAGAATTTCTGGTAGGAGGCCAAGATCACTCTCATCAAACTTCCTTAGTAGTGCCTTGATTCTTTTCTCCATTAGGTCCACTAATCCTTGATAATCAACCATCTCCTTTAATACCTTGTAGGTTGGAACTATTTTTGGTGGTTTATTTTGGTCATGGGTGGATCCAATGACTATGTTCTTCAATACACCCAATATGGGGACCCAAGTTTGCATCAATGGGAGAGCAATGGATCTATCCCTCTCAAGCACACTTATTGATTGAAACATTAAAGAATAGTTGGAGTGGAAACTTCTCACTCTTTTTATTGCTTTGTATAAACAATGTTACAATACATTTGTGACAATAAAGATATTATTATCATTATACAATCCAAATAATTCTTCAAAAACCTCTATTTTTTGTATCAATTCTTCCTTGGTTACTTCCTTTGGAGCGGCTGTAGATGATGTGCCTTGAGTAAGGTATGCAATAGGTACATTATTTGGATTTTACACAACCAATTCTATAGGAGTTGGAGGGGGAGAATGGGTAGGAGGTGGTGATTGTACTAGAGAAGCTGGTGGGGATGACTCTTGCACTTGTGTCATTGCTGGCCCTGTCATTAATGTTGGCCTAGATTGCAATGTTTATATTTTTTCTTTCAATAGTGCATTTTTCTATTGTAGCTCTGCATTCTTTTTCTCATCTTTATTTTATACAATCACCAAATCATTATATTCCTTATTCTTTACTTCAAAATACTCTTGCAAAGACTCAACAATAGCCTTACCGAATTGAGCTACACTTATAGCCAATGTGGCTACCTCCATAGCTAAAGTATTTGATACTCTTTTGATAATTGACCCACCCTTGATATTTGATGCACGTTCTACCACTTTTGGCTTATTTGTGTTTGGGGCCAATGCCCAAATTTCCAAAGTGTCCTATTGAGGGATGAATGTTGATCCTTGTAAGACAATGGTGACATCTTCCTCTATGGAAAAGATTGGAGTGTCACATCTCCTCACCGTGTCAAATGCTATGATCGAAGCAAAGTCCCATTCTAGCAATAGGAGCACCCCACTTTTCCTAACTAATTCCCTGCCCTTAGCTGGTGTTATGTCCTTGTATTTAGCCTTCATTTCTACAAGGAACTTGGACTCAATGACTTCTCTTGGAAACTCTGGGCTTTCAATCATCTTCATTTTTACACTTTCATCATATTCATCCCTTTAGCCCTCTAAAAAAAATCTTGAAAATATTTTTCATAACAAAAGAGTCATCATCCATAAAATCATTGCATGATTTCTCTCTAACATCATCAACATTGTTCATCCCACTCAAATAAACCTTACTTAATTTGAGGCTTATTGTTGGTGGAATCACCCCTCTTGGGGGTGAGGGCATACCCTGCCTCATTTCATCCTCAGTGACAATAGTCTCCTCATCTAAATAAGTAGAATAATCAACAAGGCCAGTTGATTCAATCCTTCTTCTCTTTGGTGGGGGTTCCTTTGGTGGTGATGATTCTCTAGGTGGAGAATCAAGCTTAATAATTTGAGGGGCAATTGATTTTGGAGGTGAAAATGGTGGCAGTTGTGGTGCAAGAGAAGATTCCCTTGACCCCTTTGGTTGAGTAGGGATGGAAATTGTTTTCTTCTTTCTCACTATGCTCTTCTTCCTTGAAAACACATGTAGCTTCTTGGGAGGCTGATATGTTAGTCTTTCTTCCAACATGGGGGCTTTCCCTTTACCTTGCACTACTCTTTCTTCTTTTTGCTGCCCCACTACCTTATCAAAATTTTGTAACATTTTTTCCACCCTCATCATCTCATCATTTATGTCTAGGAGAGCCTTAAATTTAGGATCCATTTCTTGTTTTGCCTTCTCTAACTTATTGAAGGCTCAAAATTTCATCTTTCTCTCTTCTTGCAATCTCAGATAAAAAATATTCCTAATCACATCTTCGAGGAAGTAGAAGCTATAATATAATTTACCTCCCTTGATTTTGTCCTTCAAGGCAACCACGACACCCTCTGGATCATGATTCCTCACTTTGCAATATTTCATCCCTAGAGGCTTGATATTCGGGAGGATCTTCTTCCACCCATCCTTGACCATAACAAAATATGAAAAAGCTATATATATGCAAGAAAGAGAGTTCATTTCCTCATCCCAACAAGGTGATTGTCCTCAACATCTCCCAACTACCACATAAATTCAAGGAAACCAATCCTCAATGGTACATCTCTTGGTATAACATGAGGTGTTACACTTGTGCCATATATTCAAAGGATGGTGCAGTCTGGATATGGGATAATATCTCCCCAATTATGCTTTATGCCCAGTTTAGGCCTCTTCTCCCTAGGTCTTAGGAAATCATGTAGGTCCTTTAGAATCCTAGACAGATTCATCACCAAATCTCTTTTCAAATTAGAGGAAAATACATTGGAAAACACAACGAAACTAGATTCTTGTTCATCCCTATCCAAGATATGAGTCCACATTTGCACAGGAACGTCCACACCATTCTCATTCTTCCTATCCAATTTCATATCTTCTCCGAAGCAACCAACTCCCATGTATAGAAACATATGCATAAACAAGGAGTACCACCAAAACCTTACTCCTGTTTCCCCATTTTTAGGAGCTACCAGGCTCTTATGGATCTCATTTGATAAATAAGCTAGAAAATATTAGGATTTATTAAGCATCACATGCTGGATGTTTGCAACCATGTACATGAAAGTAGTTGGCATCCTTGCAACAAGATCAAACCCCAAAATCTGAAAAAGGGTGTAGAAGGTCCTCTAAAATTAGTGTTCAAATAATTCAATTTGGTAGGGCTCCTTATCAAATGGATTGAGTCTAATTTTTCTTCCTCCCTTCCCTCTTCCCATAAAATTTTTCATTATTAAAACCTTGAAAGTTATCTTCACCTTCTCATACTCCTCCTTTAGTTTCTTTTCATCAATTGGCATCATCTCAGCATTGCAAGGACTCAATTTGGAAACTTCAATGAATCCTGCCTTAGTAACATCAACCATTTTTATTCCACAATGTGTCGTCACAACCCTATCATTTGGATCATAATTGGCTACTATTGTTTTTAGGGGGTCAACATCTAGGTATACATTTGAAACAACCAATTTACCCAAGTCCAACCTCCATCCATTACACATGGGAATGCTCAAAAACCTCTTCCCAAACTAGTGCTTGAAAAGGGTCCATCCAGTGATTGGTAGTATAACATTTTTAATGGCATGTTGTCAATCGACAATGCCATCCTCTAAC